>QJNX01000041.1:0-300690 GCA_004155925.1 Monosporascus sp. MG133
CTCCCCCTCCCCCTCTCTCGATGCCGGTACATCACTCTTCGCGACCTTGAGAGAGGTTAGGCAGGCGATTCGGAGGCCGCAATGCCCGCCAAGGAGCTGCTCTCCTCGCTCTTGCGACCTAGAAAGGGCGGAGCGAGTGAGCGTGTCGACTCCTCTCTGTTCGACTCGAATCCGTCACAGTCGCCCTCTCCCGGCCCAGCGAATCGCGACTATCGTGATCACCGTCATGCCACCGCCGACTTCACCGAAGCAGATGACGACGACGATCAAGATGACGATGAAGACCGAGACCATGTAGACCAGGCTCGACACTTTTCATTCCTGCGACCTTCACACTTCCGCCGTGATAAGAACGGCGATGCAGAGCCCAGCGGTCTCTTGCCTCTGTTTTCGGCCAGTCACTTAGGTATGGTCAAGTACAGACCGAGGAGAAACATGCAAGTTCAAGTCACTGATGAGTCGGCCAGATTCTCTGCCCATCTATAATATAGTTCATGCTATCCGAATCATCGTCCAAACGCGAACCGAGACCACGTTATCATGGGACCAGCTTCGATCTCCCCAGGTCTCGCAATTCCTTGTGAAACCTATGCAACAGCAGATCCGGACCCAGCACTTCAACCGGGCTACATTGTACGCGCTCATGGCCAATTGCCTCCAGTTTACCAAGGAAGGACAGTTATACCCGGGCAATGCAGGCACCTCTAGTACGAGGGCTAATGTCTGTGAGCTCCTAGCTCTCAAACTCCTCAAGGAGTACAGCACTACGGAGCTAATCGACGCCTTGTCGTACGATTTCTATCCACTCCAAGGTCTACCGGGCACTCCCAGCCCCAACTCTAGGAGTTCTGATGGCAGAGCAGGACTGGGTGCAGCGCGGTCCTCTACCCTCGAGGTGGCCATCAGGGCGTCTGCGAAGCATTTCTTGGCTCACCCCCTAGTTGTCCAGCAGCTGGAAGCCATTTGGAATGGCGCCATCAGCTTCTATTCATCCCAAGACAGTCTCCATCGCGAGCCATCAATGCTCTCCAATATTTCTAAAGCTGGTCAGCAAGGCCCTGCAGATGCTCGAACACCTCTTCTCGGGCCTAAGGCACCCCAACGCAATGGGGACCAATTACCGCTTCATGCCGTTCCTGTCAGACGGACGGTAATGCTGTACAATCCGCGAAATGCCTCGCTCATGAAATTGTCTCGCCTACGTGTCCCGCGATATAGACAATTCCTGTCAACATGCTCGCTATTCATCTTGATCTGTTTGTTCCTATCTGTCCTTTCGGAGCGTTCTACCCGTATAACCACACTCGAACTAGTCTTCTGGTTCTGGAGTGCTGGCTTCATGCTTGATGAGGTCGTTGGATTCAACGAACAGGGTTTCTCTCTATACATCATGAGCTTCTGGAACATCTTTGATCTGGGGATATTGCTGTTGCTTATCGTGTACTATTGCATGAGAGTCTACGGTGTTTTCCTCATAGAGCCCCAGCATTGGAACGACATGGCCTATGACGTGCTGGCCGCGAATGCCATTCTGCTCTTGCCGCGCATCTTCAGCGTACTGGACCATTACCAATATTTTTCACAGCTTTTGATAGCCTTTAGGCTTATGGCCATGGATCTTGTGGCTGTTTTCGTTCTTGTCCTGGTCAGTTGCTCTGGATTCTTCGTCTTCTTCACGCTTTCGAAGAATCAGAACGATGCCCCGGAAGTGGCCTACAAGATATTTCAAATTTTGATGGGATTCACACCTGCTGCGTGGGATGTGTAAGTTCAAAGATCATGTCCCAGTTGAGGTGCTAAGCTGACCGGATCTGCTTGATCTAGCTGGCCCCAGTATAACGTTCTGGGCCGGACTCTCCTGGTCATCTTTCTAATAATCTGTCATTTCCTCGTTGTGTAAGTGTGTCCCAAGGATTTGTGAAGTCAGTGGTGCTCACGACCTTGAACAGAACGATACTGATTACGGTCCTAACGAACTCCTTCATAGCAATCACCTCGAATGCGAGAGAAGAGCATCAGTGCGTTGATCGTTTTATTGCCCTACTATCTCTTCATTCTACTCACATACTTCTAGGTTTCTTTTTGCGATCAACACCATCTCAATGGTCAAGAACGATGCGTTGTTCTCGTACATTGCGCCGGGAAACATATTTGCTTGGATCTTGATGCCGTTCAGATATGTCGTGCCAATAAGACAGTTTGTCCTACTCAACCGCACGGTGATCAAGGTTACCCATTTTCCAATCCTGTTCACCATTTTCCTTTACGAAAAATATTTCCTGGCAACATCAATGTACGAGCCAACCGACCTCATCGACAATCATGGGCACAGCAAACCTCGTGGCATCTCCTTTGCCGATCCTGCCAATAGGGGAAGTATTTTCAGCCCTAATGTACGAGCTCGCGAAGAATCGATCGCCGGTATGCAGAAAGATCAAGCTCTGGAGGAGGTATTCAGACGACCGCCTGATGCGAGCACCATGCGCAATCACAGGAGACAGGAGAGGAAGAACACATTGTCGGCCATACGAAACTGGATGGACCGGAACGACGACGACGATTCGGGTGCGCCCCTATCACGCTGGCCGACCCTGGGGACTCTCGACGGCCACGTGAACAGCTCGCAGCGCCGCATGAGCATGGGTCGAGAACTTCCTCGGAGGTTTAGGCAGGTGTCGGATGTGAGATCGGCTGCGAGCGACCCGGCGGACTTGATCTCCAATAACGGTTTGCCTGGTGCAAACCTCTATGACAGACCTAGTTCAACAGGGGAACAGCAGCAGCAGTACCGGGACCAGACCGATGCAGACGGAGACGATGAGCTTATGACAAATGACGATGAAGAGGAGGCGAATACGATGACAAGTTGTCAGGGTTCCAAATCTCGTGGGCACGCCGAGGAAGATTATTTCACCACTCCCCATGCGTCTCGACGCGGCACCCTAATACCTTCTTCAAGCTCGTCTTCAAATTCCCAGGTGGCTGCATTGTCGCCGAGAACCGCAGTCACACCTCGGCGCAATGTTCTTCACAGCCGTACCTTATCGAGCAATACGATCCTCTTTGCACCGCAGGAAAGCAATCTCCATGGTCTGAGCCCTTCTTCCATCTCCGAAGAGCCATTGGGGTACCGTCATCAACCGCGTACCAGCAGGCTCGCCACTACGGTGGAGAAGTTAGATCCGGTTGGCGCCCGCTCGCCACGTAAGACACAGTATGTGGCAATACCAACCCGGCCGAGACCCATTCCTTCAAGATCGGCGCCGAATCGTGCGGCGCTAATTCCAACGCGTGCTACTCGATCGGCGCGGCGTCCATCATCCGTCGAGATTGACATCACGTCTGAGACGGGTCTCGATGCCCTCCACGAGTTCGGAGCCGTGCCGTCCTCGTTCGCAACCCAGATGGCGATGGCCACGGGCCAGCTTAAGGGGCCAGGCCGAGGCAGCCCGGACCGCGAGACGACAGACCGTCTAAGCCGCCTGATGCTCGCGAAGATGAAAACGCTCGAGGAGGGCTTCGCCGACGTCGTCAAGGAGATGCGCGTCATGCGCTCCGGGGTGACCAGCCTCCAGCACTCGGGCGACGAGACGGGCAGCTCAAGGAGAGCGTCTGTCCAGAGGAGTCGGAAGTCGGGTTCGAAGAACTCGAGCCTCTCTAGCAGCGTCAAGACGGGCGGGGTGTCGTCGACCTCCAACAGGAAGACGGCGAAGGGCAAAGGCAAGGCCACGGATATCCCCGTGTCGCAGCCTGAGAGCGAAGCGGAAGAGAGGCGGACTCAGCAAGCAGTCCAGAGCGGCCTTGAGGATGCAGCAACTCCCCAAGGCAACACCGTTCAGGCGCCTGGTTTTCTGAATCTCCCCCCTGCGGAGGCAGCGCGCCGGAGGGAGACAGCCGTTAGCCTTTTGGCTAGCAAGGGAGTCGATCCCGCAACCCTCTCGGCTGAACAGTTCTACATCTTCGCAAACCAGGCTCCTCAAGCACAGGAAGTCTCGCTGGAGATGCTAGCCAAGTATGGGGCGGCGAGACTACGCATTGTTCATCCGGACGATAAGGACCAAGCCGGATCGGCGACGAGTTCTACTCCCGCCCAAGCGCACCCGGCAACCCCCCCTACTCCTGCTGTCGGTAGTAAACACCAGGGCAGCTCGTCCTGAGCTCGCTTAATTCATTTCTCCTACCATACTGTCCTGGTCGGCTGGGGGAAAGGAAGGAGGAAGCCCGGAGTTTTAGTTATACCCCGGACACGTACATACCCGTGTGCGAGCACATGGCAAAGAGAGAGCATTGGCAGACGGCGTTCCGGTTCGGCTTATATGTATTTGATTTGGTAGCATGAGTATTGGGCTATGTATCAGCCCGTATAGGCAGAGGAAATGGGGGGAGGATGGACGAGGGACAGACGGCAGGCTACATTGGTTTTTTTTTCGGTGCGTGGCGCGCATTGGTGGCTGCGTTCGGTCAGGAAGATAGGCAGGCAGGCAGGCAGGCCTGGCTTGCAATCATACCACTTTGCGTGTTGTTTGTTATCATATCGGGCCTCATTCTTAGGATCGCACCGGGCTTGATCGACCCTATATACAGATGAGCTGCATTCAGCGTCGCTTTTGCGTCTTCTCCTGAAGGCCCGTGTTTCTGGTGTCCCCCCTTCGGGACTGCTCTCAGTAGCCCCCCTTATTAAGTAAGGGGGATATTTGTAAAAGTGGAACAGGTGTGCTCAGGGTTCGGACTCAAGACTGACTTGCGTTTAAGCAATTAGCTATGCCCACAACTACACTATGGGCGAGGATCGTGTATTATCATCTCGGGAGGGAACCAAAGCCCGCGCAAGACTCGGTTGTTCGCCATGTCGACTAAGTAACTCGGGGTGGGCGCCGCACAAGGCCACAAGCCAAAATAAGCATGCTACGTTGTCATCTCAAAGGAAAAAGCTCCGCATCGGCCACATTGCGTATCACGCAAACTCGTAAATTACCACTACTGCCATTGCCAACGCCGGGACGATTACTCCCTACCACTGCTCTCCCTTGGTCACGTTCTTCCTTCTCTCAGTCTTTTGTCGTAAACAACGTCCCATAAGAGAAAAACATTCATTCCGTGAGAAAACAACGCCGTTGTACCCCTGCTGCGGGTCACTATGTCTCTGCTACTCCATTACCTGGAAACTCCATCGAAGGCGGAGAAAACGTTACGCCGATATTGCGGTAGAGTACCAGGATAGGTATGGAGTCTGATCTTCCCACCCTAGCTCCTCATTTGCTCTGTTGCCGTTTCCTAAGAAAATTCGGTATAACCTATCCGCCCCTATCAAGAAGCGTAAAGGTATTACAATTTCTATAATCATCAATCGTATCAAGCCGCCCTGCCGCATCAATCGGTATCAGAATCATGTACGGATCGGTCGGTGTACAGGTTGAGTTGATCAACCACGACACTTGACGCTCTGATTTAGGCATGCAGAGGCTCCCCAGCCTTGGCACCCGGCTCCGCAGTCATGAAGCCCTCCTTAGGGGCATTCGGGAAGTCGGATTCCTGCACAGCAGGCGGGGCAGACTTGTGAGTAGCCTCGGGAGAGGCGGATCGTCCTCGGATTAACTCCTGTGCCTTGTGGGTGTATTCACCGACATACTGCTTAGAGAGCTCGGCAGCCTGGGATGTGTGCTTCGTGGCGACCTGTCGCAACTGCTCGCTCTGAGAGTTGACAATATCGCCGGCCTCCTGGAGGTAGTGGTCGATGAGCTCCTGGTTGGTGACGTAGATGAGAGGCGCAAAGAAGATGACCGTGGCGGCGATCAAGGCAAGGCCCCAGTAGGGGACGATCCTGACAAGGAAATAGGAGAGGAAAGCGCCAATGGCAGCCTGTCGTACGTCTGTCAGCAAAGCTATCATGGGCTAGAAAGTTGGCAACAAGGCACATACAGCAACAGAGATAGCGACGTTCTCGGCAAACAAGATGCGCTGCGACTCTATCACAAAGAAGTTGACAAGCTCGTGGGCGTCACCAATGAAAGCATCGACCGTCTCTCGAGGAACTGTATAGTACTTGCGAGGTCGGAGTTGAGTGGCCAAGCCATTGTTCAGGATCATCTTCCCGGCGACCTCGGCAAGGACGGTAACACCCAGGGCCATCCAGGTCAATTTGAGGGCATAACGGGGGAGATCGAGATATCTCGCAGCAAAGATCGACGAGACAATGGAAGCGTAGGCGAGGGCCGAGGCTCCTGGAGATAGCGAATTACCCGTCAGTCCAAGTGGTCAGAGGAGTAGGTCAGGTACTTTGAAACTTACGAGGGTTATTCCACGACAGAAGCTCGGAGAAGAAGGAGTGGTAATGGGTCAGAGGTTGGCCAGTAGCAGTGTAGTGAGAAGGTGTCTGTTTAGAATTGGCGAGCTTGGACAACTCGGAAGACGTCTTCGCTCCCTGCTCCTTCACGTTCTGGGCGACGGGGCCTACAAGTCGGGGCACACATCGTCAGCAACACTGATCTCTGTAAGGATAAAAGTGCAATTCAAGTCGGTCTGAATGAGACACGGTGCGAGAAGAGCAGTCATACCATTTGCGAGTTGATCGTAGGCGGATTGGGCATCTGGTTAAGTTGGTAAGCTTGTCAGCCATCATGACGTCGGATGGCCCGGAGGGTTCCGAGACACTGGATTTAACTGTCAGCTCCATGTATTCCGCAGCAAAGGTCCCGCTTTAGAGAGGGGAGTAAACATACCTTACTGTCCTTGAGAGCATCGAAAGAGCCGCCGTTGGCGGTCGGGGCAGAGGAATCGGCCATTTCAGCGTTGGTTTGTCTTAGGACCAGTAGACCACTGTTGTGATAAATTGATTGTCCTGAGTGGTAGTTGCAGGTGTGTGAGAGGGGTTTTTGTTTGGGTGCTCCAAGGGATTCTCAAAGGAACAAGACAGAGTAGGTAGTAGAAATAGTTCTATGCTGTCTGGCTTATCTGTTACTATTAGCTCACCGTACTTTGTACCCGTCTCCTGTGTAGTATGAATGAACACGTGTAGGATTGGGTCCTCAGGAGTGAAATATATGCAGTATGTTGGTAGGCTAAGGGGTATTAAGCATAAGCAGAAGCACGTACATACCTTGATGGTGATGTGGTGATGATACTCGAGGTCAACCTGAAAGGCGAGGAAGTTGAAGAAGGTGAAGCTTCTGCGTAGAGGTAGAAAAGTGATGAATGATTTCTCTTTCTCGCAAACACTCTGAGTGTACAATTACCTTTTTGTGTGTATGTGTGTGCGTGTGTGTGTGTGTGTGGGTAGGAGAGTTTTACGGTTACGTAGGCGACTCTCTCTTTTATTTTCAAGACTGGGGGGCCAAGATTCATATGTATGTCCGGGATGAATGAAGGTGTGCATGGGGCATGAAGCAAGCAGAAAGGTAAGAAGAGCACAGCAAGGTAGATACTCCCGTACGTAGTTAGGGGGTGATTTCATCGGTTTCATCAGCACCTACCTATCTATCTACCTACTTACCTACCTACCTACCCACTACCTCTAGGTATGTACCTGTATTGTAAGGTTACCTATTCCATTGGATACATAGGCTGCCATGCTTCCCATGCTTCCCATGCTTCCCCCATGCAGCTGCCATGTACCAAATCGCAGACCTCAAAACTACAACTAACTGCGTTTTGTGGCTAGTGCATTGAAGCTATGACCCCCTACAACTCCTATGACGGCAGGGTGTTGTCACAGGCCAGTTTGGAAAAAATCGAAAGATAAGAGCGACATCAGCACCGGACCCACCAGGGAACTAAGACGACCCACCATGGCCAGAACCATGGCTCTTAGCAAGCTCTGCAGTAGTCTCCTTCCAGACGGCCAGGGCTGCTGCACTCGAGCATCCTCCTCGGTGGCTTCATGTGGCTTGATGAGCTGGTCCATATCTCATATCTGCCCTGTCGTGGTGGAGCTCTCGGTATCTCACCGTCATTTCTTTCTTTCTCGGACTGTCCTGAAACAGGAACTCTCCGTAGCAGTAACCATTAAGCGATTTGCATCACTAATTACCTAGGCACGGATATGCATGCATGTGTACATGTGAAGCTATCACGACATCAACCAACTTCAACCCTCACGAAGAAAATAGTGCCGACATGAATGCCTATAACCTCTCCTATGTATGTTAAGTTAGGAACACTCTGTTTGGTCAGGAAGAGAGACGAACACCCTACAAATCGGGGTCTCTCCGGCGGTACATAGTGCGTATAGTTCCACCCCGTGGTTCCCCCCTCCAAAAAAAAGGTACTTACAGCACCCCCGAACATGTCGTCACTTGCATGTGATTTCCCGCCATGAGCACACGACATCCTTTCCAGGCCGCCCAATAAGCTCTCGTCCAATGACAGCACCCCATTACCGGGTTTTACAATCATACCAACCAACATCGGCTCGGTATGATGATGGCTTTCCGATGACGCACATTGCGCATCTCTACAAACCGGACTTTCATCCAGCTGTATTCCCCATCATCGTCAAGAGGAAAGCGAGGTACAGAGCGCTGCATCGAGATTGGGCACGTAATACCTATCTATCGAGTAGCCATCACCGCAGTACGGAGTAATTGGGTTCTCTGGGCCATTTTAACGCCGACCAAGCATTTTCAGCAGATTAACAAGGTCCCGTGAAAGATAGGGACAATCCCGCCCCGGCTATGGGTTTCGTTTGAAACTCAAAAGCTCTGTTCGACATTAAACATACACAACTTTCATTAGGGAAGATGGTCTTTGTAAACAGTTTCCCAATAGAAAATAGTTCTAATAATAATTTCCCTACTTTGACGATTTTCAAAATACTCCTATTCAAACAGTACTGTTATGATTATCAAGAAACCCCTTTTGCGTGGTAAAGTAGATATTTCCCCATTTGCCCAAGATTGATTAAGCAATCAGCGGACTCAACTTCGGGGCGTGCAACTCCTTAAATCACTCTATGGACGGCAGGCATGGCTCCGGCTTCACGCACGCCATCGCGCCCTTGATAAATACAGAGCGGGAAGTGGGAGACGGGATGTGTGGTGAAAACTCACAGGGTTGGTTGTGTGAAGAGCAAGGTCACACATCACCACGGCCATTCCGTACAATGCCCTACCACGGCATGCGTCAAAGACGAGGAGGAAGATCAAAAGGAAGAAGCAAAAAGTCAATCGCACCACTTCAATCCGCACCACCAGCCTAATGCGAGCCTGTATGTACGTATGTTCTGCTGACAGGACAAAATACCGCCACAACCGGTTCCCCCCTCTTTTAGGGGAACGCAATGCCCAGGCGGTCTAGCCAACTCGAGATGGCGTATGATATTCATTCTCCGTGCCTCTCCTGGAATAATCATAGCAAGCATATTACATAGTATCTCATCATCTCCCTCTGTAGATAGGCTTCGAGAAACACTATTCGGCTTCCATAGCAATACGGTAGCTAGCTACCAAGCAAGGCGTCGTCGATCTACACGTTCAACTGAGCCTTGCTTGTCCCCTTTTTCAGGCCAGCCAATTTACACGTACAGACATAGGTTAGTTACCACGACCAGATAGGCAACAATCGTACTTCCACCTCACTCCCCCCATAAGCTTCACAACACACAATCCTTGCACACAAGGCAGAGAAGTGAAGCAGATATTTCAAAGCAATCTATGGCTCAACTAGGCACCTATATTCGGATATCATTTCGTACTGTGGCTATCCCTATCCCTGCCCCTCCCTCTGTATCCCACCTTATCTCCTCCGTTTGCCTCCCCTAGGTTCTTCGTTCTTCTCAGCTCCCACATCCCTTCCAGGACGATGGTGCCCCGGGCCAGGTTCGCAGGCGGCGCTGCGATGAAGTATGCAACTCTCACTGCAATGCAACACAAGACAGAAAGCATAGAAGCTCGACCCCCCCTCCCTTTTCCAATTCATTCAATTCCTGCTTAGTAGACAAGGAAGTAGCTAGTGTTTCCTTCCCTTCCCTCCGCCCTCCGCCTCAAACAGGCCGCAATTGTCGTTAGGGGTATTAAATACATTAGAATTCCAACCCGACCTCCTATGAAAATCTAAAATCAATCGAGATGTCGTGGTTTGAAAAATGCATCTCCTCGTAGCCAGCTTTTGTATCTACATAACCACATAGCTGGCTATCTGTTTGGTGCACAACGCCCAAATACGGAAAAGCGGGAACGAAGCTCTCGAGCTATACGCCGGTACAAATGCACGAGTCAAGGGGATTGGTCGCGTGACCGTGCCGGCCGAGCCAAACCAGTAAAAAGAGGCCGTTGAGTCTAACAGAGTGCATCGATGTGCCTCCTCGATGTTGTAGAATCGAATCATTGAATCGTCACGACATTTGCCTGCCCGACTCGCAGGCCGCCGTCGCAATGCTATGCTTGTAACGTCAAAGCAGGGACGAAAAGTTACTCAGCGTCTCCATCCCCAGAATCCACCACCCGAGGCCGTGTTGGATGACGTAGATGCCGGCGGGGCGGTAATCGCGGCACCGGCATTCTTAGCGCCGCCACCACCTGCTTCTGTGATTGAATTTGTCAGCCGTCCCAGTACCCCCATAGCACCCGTCGAAGTCACGTTCGGGATATCTCCCGGGGCAAGCCCGAAGGCCTTTCGCAAGTTCTCGAGCTTCTGCTTGTACTCGTCTGCCTCCTGGCGCGCGACGGCTTCGGCCGTCTTAGCCTGCACGAGATCCAACACCAGGGCGTCCTGCTCTGGTGTGCTGCATGGAACTGGCTCGGTCTGTGTGCGGGAGAGCGAAGAGGTTCGCGTCGCGAAGGCCGCCTGCGTGTTGGGTGTCGACTTGCTACGTCCAAGCTTCAACTCACGGAGCCCGCCGCCGCTCGCCGCACCCGAGGTACCGTTGGAAGCACCCGCGGATGAAAACCAGCCTCCAGCGTCCGCCGGAGTCTCGGAAGAAGCTCGCACCCGCATAGAGTGGACTTGTCTCTCGAGCCGCTGTTTTTCCTGGTGGAGATTGCGAACATGAGCGTGGCTCTCCCGAAGCTGCTCCCGAAGGGTATTAACTTCCTGTGCGAGATCCTCAATGCGCCGGTTGAAATTCTGAGACTTGGACATCTCGATCATGAGATGCTCCTTTGTCCGCGACAGCTCCTCTCGGAGCTGCGACTTAGTCTCTGGGGGAGAGTTCTGGTCGTGTTCCCTCGAAGGGTCGAAACGGTCTTCGACCGCGTCAATGAGCTGAGACAACTCCTCCTCGCTGGGCGAGCCGGAAATCTCCGGGCTGTCTTTGTTCTCTTCCCCATCCGAATCCGCTGAGACCTTGTCACCGTCTGAGACCATACCCGACGCATTATCTGCCTTCTTCCTCAATCTATCCAACAAGGATCTCACCGCCTTCTTGTCCTCGTCACGTTCTTCCCTTTCCTTCTGCAACTCCGTTGCGAGCATAGCATGGTTGCGTTGCAACTCGCTTAATGCGGTGAGCAGATCCTCGATCTGAGTGTGCAGGTTTTTATCCGCCCTATGGCTCACGTGCTGTTTCGGGCCGGTGGGCGTGGATTCGCGGATCGAGGAATCATCAACAGTGGATGAATCCCGAGACACGGTAGTGGCATCGGTTGATGCCGAGCTAAGAACGCTCGACGAGCTGGCTTCCATGGAATTCAGGGTGGATGCTATGCTTTGTTTTGATGTGCTTCTTCGGAGCATGCTAAGTGGTCTCAACGGCCCGTTGAGACCTGGAGATAGAGCTCCCGATTTCGAAGAGTTGCTTGCGGCCCAGAGGCGACCCAAGAACCGGGAGGCCGCCGTCGTAATATCGGACGTGCGGGCGGTATTCGCAGCAACCTTTTCCTCTCTGTAGGCCTGCTCGAGCTGTGCTAACTTTTCTCTAGTTACCACGTAAGAAAGACTAACAAAGTCATCCACGAATTCGTCGGCGTTGTAATGATAACAATCCCACAGACCCCGGGATAGAAGAAGCTGCATCACATCCTCGAGCTCGGTGCAGGCCAGGATGCGGCTCTCATTCTTTCGCATGAGCGACAGGGCCACTCGCATTATTGTCTCGGATGCACCCTCGGCAAAGATGACATCGTAGATGCGGAACAACATGGGCAGGGGGCATGTTACTGCGAAGAACGAGAGAAACCATTGTGAAACGTAGGCGGGATCGACCTGAAGATCCTCGAGATGGTTCGATAAGTGAGTAAAATTTTGCCGAAGAAGCTCTCGAAATTGGTATATTCGGACATGCAATCCCGACAAGTCGGGTAAGAAGCAGGACCGCAGATCATAGCGCTCCATCAAGCTGTGAGATCATGACCGTGTTAGTCTCCAGACATCGGCTCGAAGTGAAAGAACCCGCGAGGGGTGAGATTGATTGATTGGGACTTACCGAACTAGGACGCAGAAAGCCTGGCTGTCTGGCATATGCATCAACAACGGACCAACCAGAAAAGCAAGTCCTTGGCAGTATCCGATTTTCTGGTCATAAAGACTGAAGCATTTCAAGACTCGTCCCAGCATTCGCTGGCCGTCGCCTTCCGGGTCCCGGAACATATCCACGCCGGGGAAGCTTCTGCCCAGGTCTTTGCCGATTAGCCCTTCGTAAGGGCTCGTCTCGCCGCTCAGCCTGTCAAACTGCTCCAGGAGCAATGTGTCACGGGCCCCCGCCATGCTCTGCCAAACGACCCCTCGGAGCGGCGGCGGCACACCCTTGCGGATCTTTTTTGACAACAACGTGGGTAAGCGGGCCGCCGTTTGCTGATAGTCCTTGACAAGGGCCATATAGAACTCAAGGTCGGTCATAGGTGGAGGAGGGAGGACCGAGTAACGCAGAGAGGTAGGTGTCGGCCCATTGACCATATCTCGGAGCTGCGCCATCGAAGGCGGTCTCGGACGCCGGGCGGCAGGTTGTTCTCTGACTTGCACCTTCACGCTCTTCGGGTTCGTTGCTAATTTGTTATTTTCTTGTTCGAGCCGTGCCAGAAGCATCGCTGTGGACTGATGGTAGGCACGTCAGCACCAATCTCGAGGCTTAAGCGTAAAGAATCAAAGGGACGACTGAAGCTAGGGTTGGGAATGATCACGAGAAAGGATGGTTAAACGCACGTTATCATCTTGGTCCCTGACTTCTTCATCCTCAGTTTTCTGCAATTGCTCCCAATTGACCTCCTCATCATCAGACTCGCCGTCCGCAGATGTGCTATCCTGTGCTGGTTCGTCTTGATCGCTAGAGTTACCGACACTGTCTTGAAACTCGTCGGCCAGGATACTTGGGGCTTCAATATACGTCTTTGGCGATAGACAGACGTCCGCCCCACTGGTGGATTCTGTCTCCTTCATCGGTGTTGACACGGCGCTTGTGGGTGTGCACTCGGGCCCAAAGATGCTTTTCCTAGAGGGCAACGCATTGGGCGGCAAGTCCGTGTTCACTGAGAGGGAAGGCGGCTCTGACAAGCGGACAGTAACCATGGAATCGTGTCCTGGAAATGTTCGGTTTTCAATAGGTGACTTAGTCATATCTGATTCAGTAGTCGGGGACGCGATGGGAGTGGCTTGGGAAGATGCCTTTCCCTGCTGGATCTCGGGGTCAGCCTCCATGATGATGGAGTAACGAAGTGCAGACCCTATTTGGGAGTTTTCCAAGGTGGCGGGTAGATCTGGAATGTCGTGTCTTTGGTTCCCAAGAATGTCGTTGCCCCCCTCTTTTCCACTATTGGTTGATAAATTTCACCGATGTCTTTCCAGAACCGTTCTGCTTTTCCGTTCCCCCAATCCAGGATTCGGATTGTTCCTCCTTCGCTCACAACGATTGCTCGGCAGCTCTCAAGGTAACAGGGGTAGTAGGGGTATGTGCTTTTCGCGGTGTGGGCTCTCAAGTAAGGCGCAAGACAGGGCAGTAGGAGCTGGGGAGTCGAAGAAAATGCAGAGCGGTATGGTACATATGCAACTCCGGGGCCGCACTATGTGATTCTTCAGAGTCGTCTTTGTTCTTGATTCAAGGTCTTGGAGTCGAGGTGACTGTTTGAAAGATTCAGCACAATGAATGAGCGAATCAACTGGGCTTAATGAGTGAAGCGGAATCCAGGCCCATCTAATTGACCCAACTCGCCTTGTCATGTGGCTCCAGACTTTGGAATCTGGACAGCTTGTTGCTGGAGCGTCAAAGGGGCGGAGAGACTAGAGATGGATAATTCCATGTACGAGGATCGCCGAGGGTAGGTAGGGAGTGGAAGGGATCCTACTACCTAGCAATGCCTAGGTATGTAAGAATCTGATAGGGACTTATCTTCTGGTGGTGGAAGCAGGGGATATGTATGGTCATAATAATAATAATAATAATAATGAACGAAGCGGCTATCCTCACTTCAGATCTATGCAACGAATGGTAGAACCCCTCAGCCAAACCACGGAACAGAAGAGAAGTGATGAATTATCAGTGGAAAGGACAAGGGCAGGGGACTGAAAAGGCGGCATGAAGAATCTCTAGCCTTCCTGTCTCTCCTATCTGCAGGACCCGCCATCAAACATATTTTGAGTCCTAAAACGCTAGGAACAGATTAATCGAATTATCAGTCTCCATAATCATCCGGCATCTCGCTCTTGTCCTTTCCCCAAAACGTTAGGGAGGCCAAACACGCCCGCCAATCAGCGCGTCTAACTGTGTTCCGGTCAAAATGGAATGGCGCAGTGTTAGCCCGACGAACGCGTTCTCATTGGGTTAGATCGGCTATGTGGGGGGAGGGGGGAAAGGAGGGAGTTTTACCCCTGACCCTGACACTTTGGCAGGTTACAGGGATTTGTTATTCCCCAGCTTTGGAAAGAGGTCAATCTAGCTTGCTTTATGCGCCTGCACGCCCACTGCACGCTTCGTTGCTGCAACCTGCCTGCGAACCCTTTTCCTTACTAATGCGCTATTCGACATTTAGGTAGGTACAAACATATGGCTGACAGGAGGAGGTGCCCCAAGATCGGACGATCCTACAGCATTGATCAGAGTAGAAGGTCCTGGTTGAAGTCAAATTAGGGAGGTATCACGGAACTACATAAACCTCGCTCCAAAGTTGCTCCAAGTTATCTCGAGGCTCATTCATCCTCATATGCTGCAACCTCGAGCTGCACGTGCATCCCGGTACCGCTGATCCGCTCTCGATGCATACATAAAGAAAAGCGGCGAACACAAAACTACTGGCTTGGCAACCTTATATATGTAATTACACTAGGAAGCATTGGGAGCCAACTAGGGTCTACATAAATATGAACAGGCATAGGCAAGGACCTCGCAGCCGCGATCCCACATTGCAATTAATACCTCGATAATGCCAAGCCATGCGGTTCCCGCCATCTCGTGATAGTGGGCGAGCTTTTCTTTTGTCGGTCTGGAACCTGACGAGATTATTAAATCTCAGACAACAGCTTCACCAATCCGGAGACTGGGCTATACAATATCCTAGATGCCATATATACTCGAACTTTTACATCGAAAACCCCCGTCCTCCTGAGTCCCAAACGCCCAACGCCGGCAAAACCCCTTTCTCTATGTAGCATATAACTTAGTGGTATCTCCAAGCAGCGTCCGTCATACTCGACAACATCTATGTAATGAAAGTAAAGACCATTCCAATAGCCGCGTCATCATACACCCGGCCAGGGACCGTGAGACTGTCGTGTCTATAAATTCCTAGCGTCGCCCATTCGCCAATCCAACTATTAGGTAGGTTGCTCCATTAGAGATTGGGCTCGCCTATTAGCAGTAAGAAGGGTCCCACTGCGAGGAATCCGGCATCATGGTCTCATGTATAATTTCCATGCCGTCGAACATGACCCTCTCTAGAGCCCTGTGACGTTTGGATTAGGGTGCGGCGGGCCTGATGTCGCCATTTTTGGTGTCTGATTGCCGCCAGCTATCGGACTAGCCTGGCTGGGTGTCTGTGAGCCAGGCTTCGGCACGTTTACTGCTTGACCTCCCGGCCGCGTCGTAGGCACCGGTATAGCCGGCTCCTTGTTAGGGTCGATCCCAGGAAAGAGAGCCTGTAACTTCTTGTACAGG
Source organism: Monosporascus sp. MG133 (assembly GCA_004155925.1). Taxonomy (NCBI): domain Eukaryota; kingdom Fungi; phylum Ascomycota; class Sordariomycetes; order Xylariales; genus Monosporascus; species Monosporascus sp. MG133. The sequence goes on from QJNX01000041.1 coordinate 16,013, forward strand.
TCTTGGATGTATTTGGCAGTAGCCTCTCGGTCTGAAGGTTCCACCTTACTCTCAGCTCCGTCTGGCCCTTGCATTGGCCTCACTTGGACATGCGTGTTTAACGGCGGGGCTTTCAGGTAGGCTGGGCAAGGCGCCGGCATCGCCTGGTCCTTCCTATTTGTCAAAGCTGCTAAGTATGACAGGTTCGTCTGTAAACGGCGCATACACCTGTGAACATAGGTCAGCCAGCATCACTTCGGCCCGGGACTGCGGTACGTACTGGATATAGTCTGAGCCTAGCAACTCCTCGTCCTCTGTAGGTTTATTTTCAGAACCATTGGTTGCCCCGTTATCACTACCGTTCGACAACGTGCGCTCCTTCTTCAGAGCCTGCTGTGTCTGTTGGATTTGCATCGCTTCCACCAGTAATTCGTTGTTGATATCCAGTACCAACGCGAACCTCTCCTTGTCTTTCGAGTCCACGCCTGGACTTAAGGGTGTCGGTCCGGATGACGTACCGTTAGTCGGGTTCCCTTGCAGAGAAGACGGGAACGTCGGTGTTTGCGGCGTCTGTATGTTGTTCGAGGGTGGCTGATGTTGCGACGGCTGCTGCCCATTGTTCGGGGCCCCGCCTTGCGGTGGATTTTGAGGGTTCTGCGGTGTCGGGATCTGGGGCGGTTGAGAAGACGGTACATTGGTCGGGGTCGGAGTGCCTTGGGGTTGGCTTTGGAAGGATCGTTGAGGTGTAGGAGTGGACATTCCACCAGCGTTTGGCTGTGCCGGCTGCATACGTTGTTGCATCATTTGGTGCTGCTGTTGTGGAGTCATGCCGGGATGCATTGGGAATCCGGCCATTGGCATTCCGCCTCCCATAGTATAGCTCGTAGGGATATTCATCTGCGCTGCGACTGCGGCCCCGTACGATGAATTGTTGTAGGGCGCTTGGTAATTAGGCACTGGCCATCGAACTAAGATCAGCATATACGCATTCTGGGCGATAAGAAACAGGTAACAACAGTGGCTGTGTACGCCAAAACTCGAAGCGCGTGCCTGTCGTAGGCCGTATTTCAGGTTTTTAAGCTCTCGGATCTGCCTGGGCAGGAATGCTACTGTGAACCGCCAAACAGCCTTCGGAAGCACAAGAGGACCGTTGCACATGAGGAGCAGGCAGGCGGCGACAACTTTAAGTTGGGGTGTCCAAGAATGCGGCAGGAGAAACAAGGGAGATCCGACGGGAAGGATAGACGCTTACTCTGACCATTGGCAGCGGCCATGTGCTGCATACCGGTATTCTGCATCATTCCTGCAGGGCCAGCAACCGGCATCATATTAGGAGCGCCGGGGAAGGCGCCGGCGGAGGGCTGAGCGCCCATAGCGAACTGCTGGGCATTGTACATCATGTGCTGCTGTTGCTGCTGGTGCGGGTGCTGGTGCTGATGCTGTTGCTGCGGCTGGTTTAGATGAGCTTGGCCAGGCTGTTGCTGATGATTCTGCGATCCCGGTGGGGCGCCATAAGCTCCAGTGGCAACAGCAGCAGCATTCGGAAATCCAAAATTGGTAGAGTACATGGCTCAAGAAACAAGAATTCCCGACACAGGGACTGGCACACCTGACAGTGACAGTGACAGACAGGGCTGGGGGCGGCGTGTGCTGGCGCGCGCGACGTGGAGGGCGTGGGCGTTGGTGGGCGTCAACGAGAGCGAAAGGCAGGTAGATCATTTGGGACGGGACTCGCTCGCTGTTTTGGACTCATCAGATTTGTCTCCAATCAATACCAACAACACCAATGGACAAGATCTTTCGGCGCTTGTGAGGTGGGGTGCGGGAGTGGAATAGTGGAGACGGGGGGGTACGGCTATTGAAGGGGCAGAAGGGCGGTAGAAGGAATGGCTTTGGTGTGTAATAGGTATATCATCCCGGATCAAGGCCTTGGTAGTCTCACTACGTAGTACTATGAAGCCTCCCTAGCTTAATATAACCTGTGCAGCAGGCAAGCAAGATCACTCGCATCTACGAAGTGCCATATTGAACAGTTGCCGAGGAAGACATAAGCTAATACTAGGCGTGTTGAAGGCTACTTTCTCGCCTAACTGTGCGAATAGTAATCTGTCTGATAATTACGTACGGGACCATGGGGATGGAGCGCTAATCCAACTCGAGACGGCGTATCAGAATGTATCCCAGAGGGAAGGAAGCTCAGAATCTGCATACGCCAGGAGGCAGACTAGAGTTCGCGTAACTGCGGGGGTGTATGCTAATAAAGCTGGTAGGTGTCGTGACTTCAGACTTCCGGGCCGATGCGTTAGCAGGATCGGAGCTGTGAGAACAACGGTAGGACCGGCACTTGCGTACGAGAAGCTAAAAGTGCCTACAACACCAGCCCTGCATACGAAGGCGCTCTTGTGCCACCCCCTTGGGAAGGGAGATATAGCAAGCACAAGCACCGGCGACCGTCACCCGGATACCCGCATTGAATTCCCAAAGTGGAAGGCGGATAAGAAAGCTGTCCCGTATAACGAGGCTCGGATGGCTCGGGGGTCCAAGACAGTGGCGTCACTCACACTACCAGTTAGAACAGGTCTATAAAGCAGTTGTTAAACCTTATATCCAGGCGGATATGCCAGTATAGTTAGCGATGCTATATAAGGTTAAAACCGGACGCCAAGAGGCAACTCGCATTTACAAGTCTCAGTGCTTCCATCTACAAGGGGCATCAAGCATCGTGACCAAATTGGGTTTGTCAAACATAGCTTTGGCCCTTAGATACACCTTTCGGTATATCTATGCTCGATTTTTGCCCGAGCCTACCTGCGGAGAATGAGGATCGAGCAACTATTGCACCAAAGCAAGGAAAGTGGAATGGGATAAAGTACCAATTGTCCACTTGCTATAAGAAGAAAGGAGAATAAGAGCCACACACCAGAACTAACTTGAGTAATCTCTTGTCAAGGCTGTCTCTCTCGGCACAACTCGCAGTGATCCTAATCTTGCTCGTGTACTACCACCCCCGAGGTCTACTCTCCCATTTCGGGAACGACTGCAACGGAATGCTGCACCTGTTTGCCGAGAAAGGCCATAGCTACTCAGGTCCATAAACAAGAGTAATATTTTGATCAAGTCCGTTGCATTTGATCTGTATATATAGGCCGCTTGTGTCATATAGAGCTATCACCCACTGGACTGTGGTAAATAGGGGGAGGTACTTGGACGACTAGTAACGAAAGCTGCGAAAGAGCACTCGGATCAGTTTACTAGCAAGCGCTATGATACTACATGGAAACATGGACGGACTGCTTTCCAGTGATTTCACTATTCTATATTGACCTGATATAATGTGACGCTCGCTGGATACCTTAGCCAAACACGAATTCCTTCCAGTTCCTAGCCAGTCGCTCGACCCCCTCACGCAGTCTCCAGCCCTTAATCTCACATATCTTCCTGCAGATCTGCTCTAGATACTGATCCATCGTCTCGCCGGCCTCGTGCAGGTCGCTCTCGACCAATATGCGGTCGTCGGGGGCGGCCCGAACCGCCTCCTCGGCCTTCTCACCGCCGCCCGAGCCCCAGTTGACGGCTACGGAGAAGGAGAAGTAGATCTTCGCCGGCACCGAGGGGTGCACGTACCGTTCAAGTGCGTTCACGGGCCCGCTGAAGGAGTGGAGGCATATACGTGGCGGGTAGGGCTTAGGCTTTATTCGCTTGGATTCCGTCTTTTCTCTATTCGTCTGCTGGACGGGGTATTCCTCGTCGTCGCCCTCGTCTTCGGATGAGCTACTAGAGAAATCCTCGGCCCCCTCTGCCACGAGCTTCTGCTGCCGCTTGGAGAGGACTACTTTCTCGTGCCCTTTCCAGCACTCGGCTATGGCTTCGTACAACGCACCGTGTGCCTGGACTCCATGGACGCTGACCGCGCGACCCATCTCGCCCGCGAGTTTCAGCTGGGCCTGCAATATCGCTATCTGGTGCGACAGCTGCACTCGATGAGGGCTGAGCTGCCTGCCTTCTCTGCCGCCAGGGGTAAGCCCTTCACCACGCCGGGCTTCGTCGCCTGTCGTCCAACTATTGGGGAGGCGGAATGCCCTGTCTATACCGACCTCCCCGATTAGAGCCAGCGGGTGCTTCTCTAGACGAGACCGGGTCTCGCTGAGGAATTTCGACAAGGGTCTAGGATTCGGTAGGCATGCGCTGAATGATGGATCTTTCGACGAGGGCGAGGGCGCAAGGATGGCATTGTAATGTGCCGTCTTACCAGCTAGTGTCCCGTCGTATGTTGGGTTTGGAGCCGAGTCGTTGTATAGCTGGTACGAGAACCACGGATGCCAGCCAAAACAAGGAACTATCCGATCTGTGGTAGATGATTGGGTTGAACTCAGGATATTAAGGTCTTTGATACCTTGCTGGGCCGCTACATCAGACACCAGATCCTGGTCTTGAAACCGCGTGGACATAACTGTCAAAGCCCGAGCTTTCATGTGCGGTATGGATGCTACCGAGGCCATGGTGTCCGTTGGATGGCAATGGGCATCGAACACACCAACATCCCAAGGGAAAGGCTCTTGGGATTTTTCTAACTCATCGTTGCCGAAATCTCCCGAAACTCGCCTGGGAGAGTCATCGTCGTCTGGGGTATGTTGCTGACACATCGTGGCAAGATAGGCTTGCAGAGTGACCTAGCTTCGGGTCACCAAGTAAAGGTTGTCAATACTAGGTGGGCTATAAGTATGAACCCGTGTGCCGTGCTTGACCTTGTCAACGGAATGGAGGCCGTTGCCTTGTAACGGGATATAGTATCTCAACGTGTCGTTCAGGCCTGCGTATGAGTCACGCTATACGGCAAGGAGGCACTTCAGGTGAAAGAACACTACCAACTTTCAAAATTTGTGGGGTTACTGTAGCTCCAAAATGCGACTCACGGTAGATGAACTTCACATCGGGCCATCGCCTCAATTCCAGCGTAACTAGGTAACTCTGAGTCCAGTCACAGTTAGGGGATGCGAATATACCGATGACCTCCAGCGTTGCCTATCGCTAATATCCGGATATATTCGCTTGTGACACAGCTGAATATGGTACGTTGTATGCTACGAGTGTTAACGGACCCCGAGACCATGTAGCGTTGAATTGAGATAATTGACAAAATCCATGCCTATCCGGGTTGACTCCAACCAATCCAAAATTTCCGGGCCGGCCCTGGGCTTTATTCAGCTCGGAGGCGGCCGGAGTCTGAGGTAACCTGGGTCTGGTATATTGACCGACAATGATTCGCGCGTTTTTGCGTGCTTGAGAGTTTGCTGACTTGGCCAGTAAAAGTCGTCACCTCATTTTCGATCACGTACAGATAGGTAACATTGTTCTTGGTCATAAAATGAGAAGCTGTGGCCGGTGGGTGCCGTTCCCCCCGCTTTTCACGATGTAGGTGCAGACAGGAGCTCCTACGCTGACCATGTGGTTGTGGGCTGATAACGTAGTAGAGAATGCTTTAGTTTGAGGTGGAGGTTTATGTACGATAAGTCCTCAGCCGTTGCCCGTGGAAATAATGGGTCGAAGTGCGATGTAGCTTTCGCCGGTCCTTTGGTGGATCGCCGCAAAAGCTCGACTACTTGCCCCGAGATGGCAAACAGTGGGACGATGATTGCAATAACTTACATACAGTCCCTTATTAAGTGATTTCGATTTATGGACTGATTACTATTCATGGGCTCGTGCGAAGTAGGGATTGTAATAAATAAGTTAGTACGTTTTCTTATTTAGCGGGCGCCCAGTACATAGTAGTTTGCTACTTCAACCCTCTATCGCGCGGTCCGGCGTTTCGATGAAGAAATTTAGTAAGGTCTTCCTATAATTCAGTCTGTTCATAAAGTTCTTATAACTGTTTCTTCCGCCGTATGAATATGGTGGTTATGGGCACAAGATGAAACCTGCGGGAAGGAAAGTCTCCCAAGAGCCCAATTCTGCGCAAGGTAAGGGCAATAAAACAAGGTTTGTACTGTATTGCAGTTGCTGCTCTGTAGCTGCAGACTGGAGCTCTATATACCTCTACACCATCCGGTTATGGACTGATCCCTGAGATAGTGGAGAGTGCTTGAGTTCGTGCTAGGTATATAGGATTGACATGTGAAAGTACCCGGCTGTATGCAAGCAATGCAAACATGGAGCGTCGTTCACACTTGAGCCCAGGGCAGCCCGTGAAACTTTGCTCATCATTATATCATATTCAGGATCATATTCGCTGCTGTTGTAAGGTTCTCCCAGTCGGCCGAGCTTGACGGCTAGGTAGAAAAAAAAACCATTGAGTTTCCCCCCTCCAGCTTCAGCTTATCAACGGGATATTCCGAGCCCCCCCTCCGTACTTTATTGTGTAGCCTGCCACTCGATGACAATCTGTCGCACCTCGACTTTCCCATTGTTACTGAACAATTAAGATATCCCGACACTCAATTGCTCCAATATGTGAAACCGTCGATTAGAGCCTCGAGCTAGGGACACCCCGTTTCTCAATTACTAGGTGGCACGACAGTACGACACATAAACCGCCACATAAACATTGCAATGGGCGGAATCAGCCCCCTTCAGCTTCTGATCATCCCCTTCCTCTTCCTGTTCGCTCTTCCGCTGGGCTTCTTCGCCTGTATCACAACCGCCCTGGCGTTCTTCGTGCTATACCTCCGCTTTACCATGGCCTATGTCGACGTTGGACTAGAGACGGCAAGCTTTGTGCTTTTCGGGAACGGCGCTCATAACCAACAATTCGCCTCCCGGGGGACAGCTTCTCCTCACACTCTCTCGCCGGGGATACCCGCATCTACAAAGCATCGACATGGCCGGAAGAGAAGGGCCAGCGCGAGCAGCGGCAGTCTGACGCCCGTCGCCGGCCTCAACGGGGCTCCGCTGACCCCTGGCATCGGTTTCGACCGGGACTTCGAGGGAATTGGCGGCTGGAGGATCGACACCGCAAACTTCGGCCGGGACGCGGCGGGCGACGAGCAATGGTACAACTTGAATTCGCGGCTTGAGCTTCCCAGCAGGCGGCATCATTTCCGGTCACACGGCGGCGCAGCTGTGCCGCCGGGGGCGAGTGGAGGGGCTCTATACAGCAAGGCCAGCAAAAGAGCCGCATCCGAGAGTACCGGGGATCTGAAGATGACCGCGTCGGCGAACAGCTCGAGGCCGAGGACGCCTAGCAACACCCGATACTACGGAGGACTTGGTCTTGTCGATGATGACGAATATTTCCCGCTTCCCGACAAGAGACATGCGCGAAAACTCACGGCTTAAGGAGTAGAACAGGGTACGGTCAAGAGTAAAGCTGCGGTGGGATACTCCGTTAAGTGCACTTCTATTCTGCGTTCTACGACTCATGTCTGATTTTGTCGGACCAAAGGTTTGGGGTTAAAAGGCATTCTCGAAGGAGAAAAGGAATTCCTCTATCATGAGTCGGAGTCTTTAGGTGAATAAACTAGTATCCCGTACGATAAACAATAACGCGAGTGTCTGTTTGGACTAACCAGACACAATCGTAATATGATGCCAATTCATTGAATCCAATTCCAGTGTCCAATTTGGACGCTGCAGTCGTCGTGACTTTGCCCCCGATCTAGAAACCCTGGTATCAAATTTACTTGATATGCCGCCTGGCAACGCCCAACGCCGTTCATTAACCTCATGACATCGATCTGGCGACCAGCGCATACTCCTATCCATTTCTTATCCACCCACTCCCCTCTTACAGCGTTTGCCAGAAGTAATTGGCGTAGAAGAAGCGGGAGAACTTCTTGTCGAGGTTGACGACGTGGACATCGCCCTTGCGGTCGTTGCGGACGACGGCCTTTGTGAACTCGCCGTCGGCCACCCCACCATCACTGCTACCGCCATCGCTGCGCTCGAGTTCGATGCCGAGGCTGCGGTAGACCTTGAGACGCAGCAGGACCTCGTCGTCGAGGGGGTCGCGGCGGGCGGCGGCGTCCCCGTCGGGGTCGCCCCCCTCGACCCCCTGCAGCTCGAGCTCCTGCAGGCGCGCGGCGAGGTCGGCCCGCCGCTGCGACAGCCGCTCCGCCTCCATCTCTAGGTCCGCCGCCGCCTTGGCCACGCGGAACTTCTGCGTGTCGAGCCGCGCGATTTCACTGGCGTGCTCCGCCGACGAGTGCGTCGACACGAGCTCCTCGTGCTGGCTCTGCAGCGTGTTGAGCGTCCGGGAGAGCTCTGTTTTTACCGGCTGTGTTAGCAACGATGTTTCTATCGCTTAGCCCAAAATGGATGATGGATGCTGTTCATTGCTTTTCCGCCGTGGGTATGAGGTGGTTCCCTTCGTTCAGGGGACACGTACTCTTCAGGGACGACTCGGCATCTCGTATCCGTAGCTCTCGCGCTTGTTTGAGAGTCGAAAGAGAGTCTTGCACGCGCGCGATGGCAAGCTTGTCCGGGGCGATATTGAAATTGTTGATCGTGTGGTTGATGAGCTATAGCCCAAGTTTAGTGGTTTGACCGTGTAGGCTGAAAGACCTGATGGTGCGTACCGTTGCGGGGTCCTCGTCAAGAAGCATTGTGTTGATATTTCCAGTTTCCCAATTTCCAGTATTTTATGTACGGTTGCTTGTAGCTGTTTCTTGTCAGTTTATTGATGGCGATAAGTCTCGCATGCTATTCGAAAACGCGATGCCACCAGTTACGTTAGTTATTAAGGCGTGGAGTGTTTTGTAGGTTGCCCTAATCCGAACTTGGAAATCTGCAGAAAACAAAATCACCAGGACGATAATCGGGGGCTTGGCCAGTTGGCAGTGGCTACTGAATTAGCCTATCGACTTATCGGAGTTGAAACCCCGAGTTGCGTCATCAAGCCACGAGCCACAATGAAAATACCCACACGCAAATGTTACATAGTAGGCAGGACCCACCCGTGGCACAACTTCTGGGTCGACTCCAACTTTTGGCAGCTACCGCCACACTTCGACTTCTGCCTATTGATCGAGATACTCTCTGTATTCTTCTCGAGTTACACGTCTGATATGCTCTATAAAAATACATCTTAGACCTAAACGCGATTTCTGTTTAAATTCCATAGAGGACGATACCACAATACCTGCTTGGTGCTCGATCTGCCCGCCGCTCAAAATGACAGCGCTACCTCGTAAGTGCGGCTTTCTGGCGGGGTTTGTTCGCGGTGGAAACTCGGTGGATATTTGAGGAAGATGTTAACTAGATCGCTTCCAGATGCCGTCGATGCGGAAACGTATGGTGCCCTCAAGAGAACTTAAGCCGACTACTTGGCTAGCCATGCTGACATTACCTTGGGCAGTCCGCTCAAACCTTCGGAACTCCAAGTTCTGCGCGCGCAGTATGAGAAGGAGGGCGAGATGGTAGGAGTACAGACGAAGTTCAACTATGCATGGGTACGGTATCCCTTCCGAGAGGTTTTGCGCAATTGCTGCCGACTTAGCATTTTCTCACAACCCTTTAGGGCCTGGTAAAATCGAACTCTCGAAACGACCAACAGGAGGGTGTCCGCCTGCTGTCAGATATCTTCCGCGCATCGCCTGAACGTCGCCGCGAATGCCTGTACTACCTGGCGCTCGGAAATTACAAACTTGGCAACTACGCCGAAGCGAGACGGTACAACGACCTCCTGCTGGATAGGGAGCCGGCGAACCTACAGGCAGCGGACCTGCGAAGGCTCATAGACGACAAGGTGGCAAAAGAGGGGCTGATGGGCGTCGCAATTATTAGCGGTGTTGCTGTCGCAGCCGGTGTAATTGGTGGCATACTGTTCCGCAGCAGAAAGCGGTAGAGGCCGAGGTATTCAATGGATGAGGTAAATAGGAAGGCCCTCGTTTCAAATGCGAGGTCTACGGGAGAAGCAGGTTCAGTATTATCGAGCTTGTTTCCTAGGTCGCAAACAACGGCGTTACTTTGGTAGGTGGGCTCAAGGTGAACGTCTCCCCGTATTAGCATGCAAAAGCATGCTGTATTGTATTTCTAGGCAGATATCTAGACTATCCAGTCAATAACCAAAAGAAGGTTGAAACCATAGTATGACAATGAGCGTCCACCCAGGGGTCTCGATGGCTCGACTCCATGTTGAACCGAACCTAGCTGATTAAGTATAGGTATTCTGAAACTGTTTCTTCCACAATCTTATCGCAGTAAGATACGGGACAAGAGACTGCATCATAACTACATATCGCCGAGTAAACGAGAGACTGGCGTATGCTCTGGTTACCTCGATATTATAGAGCTGGGACGAGCAGCAAGAGGGAAAGGCCGCATTCCCCGAGGTAAAGGCATCGCATGGTGCCCTACAGGCTACGCCGGTAGATCTTGGTACGTGATTCCCTATGTATCAAACATGGCTGTGCTGACCCGGCAGAGCTGCGATTTTGCCCCACCGAGCTGTAGAAACATGACGAAAGCCGGCGAAGGTACGACCGCGTACATGTAGTCGGTTGATTCACTGAGGCCTTTCGAGGTAGGTATGTACCTACTAGTATACATATCCGCCTGTTCATTCCCAATGCATAGCGCCATGATATGGCTGGTTTTTGTTAGGCCTACTTAGTACAGGTATGCTCGTTAGTAGTGAAATGACTCTAGAAGTGGACAGTTGAATAAAAGCTCCCCGCCAAAAGCATTTTGAATTTGACTCAGGATCGTAAAATCTTGAGTCCCAATACCCTGCATGCGTAAACCGGAGTACATCGGAGGATACTGTACCTTCGCACCCTTCGCAGCCGTTAAGGGCGCATGCACCCCTGCAACCTACCAGGACCTGGTCCTGTGCCCACGTTGCCACGACATCATAACTCCCTACTTTTACTGACGGGATCGATGTGCATATCGCCAAATTGAATGTCTCCCCCCACCATCCGCCAACATCGATTCCATTGGGGTATTCCCGAATTCCTGCTGACCAGTTCGATCGGGTTCACTGATCAAATCCTGATGCTTGTTGCCGGACTTTTCAGCTGCCTGCCTTGGAAATATTCTACCAAATCGGCACGCACAATAATTACTCATCCAATACGTGCCGAAACAATTAGAATAAGTACTGAGCTGGTCGTTGCCACCACCGGGCCGTCCTCTGTTGATTCATTTTTTCTGAAAGTTTCCTCGCTTTGAGTCGTCAACTACAAGACACGTAAGTTCGTTAGAGCTTCCATTATATGGCTTGACTTTCCACGATTCAATGCGCCACAAGTAATACCAAAGTCAAGTACATAACATAACCACATCTCCCTATAGCACATCTACTATGCACACCTACTCCCTCACCCCTACTTACCTATACATTCACGGCATACCTAGCTACCTATAATCTCAATATCGGCCACGACCCTGAGATGCAATTATTGTTATGCTCACTCGGCATAATATAGCCTTCCCTTCTCCGATCAGCTGCTGACGTCCGCCGAGCCAGCCTTTCTCGTCGCGACCGGGTCTGCCTAGCATTCTGCACAAAAGTTGCAAAGTTACACAGGACTTCCCAACTTTTGTTCATCGCCTTGCTTGCGCCTAGTAGCAAAAGCCATAACGGAATCCGCTATCTCCGACGGCGCTAGCCTGGCTTGTTGGATACTTGTCCGACCCCCCTAAACGGCACCCAACACATTCTGCGTACCATTCTCTGCACGCTCTTTCTTTAATTCGACCTCCCGCGCCATCCGGCAACTCCCAAACTGCAGAGAGAGCCTTTCCTACCATTCGGTGCGCATTGTAATTCTGCCTTACCCCGCGCAGAGTCTCTCGGGTTATTCTGCCTAGCCCTAAGCCGCCGCTCTACTTCGTAGAGATCGGTCATTTGGACAAGTCGTTGATTCTGCCATTTTCGAAGTAAAGTCGTCAGGCTGGCTTTCCGAGCGCTTCGAGGAGCAACTGGCCTAGTTTTAGGCCTTGGACTTACGGCCCTCGCCGCATATCAAAATTCACAGAGGCAGGGCCAAATGGCGTCCAACTCGTCCCAGTCCCGTCATCTTGACGCCACTTCCGGTCGTGAGGTAGTCTTTTGCCACCAGTGCGAAAACGAGTGGTACAAAGATGAACATGGAGATTCCCTGACCTGCCCCCGCTGCCATGGCGAGGCAACTGAGATCGTATATGCATCTTTATCTTCTTTTTGTTTCGCGAGTTCGTGCTGACCAGACCCAAGGTTGAACCTGAGAATGATCCCCGACCGATGAACCAGGACTTATTTTCTGACCTCGACCGTCATCGCCTCCACCGCCGCCTCTATGCTGACACGGATTCGGATCCCGATGAGCCCGATATTGATGACCATTTTGTCCATGGGCCTGGCGGTTTCTTTGGTCAGCGTAGTATATTCCGGATTCCAGAGCACCCGTCTCCGCGGAACGCGGAGCGCGCGGCTCCCGACGATGGCGAGGCTATCATCCGCAGGTTTACCGAGTTGCTAGGAGATATCGGAGGTCCTTTATCCGTTGGCCGGTCAGGCCCTGATACCTTATTCCATGAAGGCGGCGGTGGTGGCGGCGGCGCCCCCCAGGTCACCTATCGAAGAATATCTGGCCCAGGTTTCCGTGGTGGTATGAGCAGCTTCACCATAACTACTGGTCCTGTGGGAAGTAGAATCCGGCAAGGGGGACCGGGTCCCGGGCCCGCTGGTGACGAGGAATTCACAAGGTTTGATACCCTCTCACAACCATAACAAACTCCGATAGTGGTCTTGACGTATAACCCGGCTAACCATCAATGTAGGATTTTCGGCAATATTTTTGGTGGTCCTCCGCCTATGCCACCCAGAAGTACACGCGGAGAGGATGACCCGAACAGCCCTAATGTAGATCGTGAGCCTCGCAATCCAGATTTCGCGATGGCCCTTCACCAGCTCTTTGCCAGCTTCCTTAACCCGCATGCGATCCAGGGAGATGCCGTCTATTCTCAGGAGGCATTGGACCATATTATCACAAACCTGATGGAAGCAAACCCACAGTCTAATGCCCCACCTCCTGCCTCGGAAGATGCGATCGCGAAGCTGCCGAAGAAAAAGCTAGATGCTGAGATGCTGGGGCCGGAGCTGAAGGGCGAATGCACTATTTGCATTGACGAAGTGAGTGTTGGAGACGAGGTCACTGTGCTGCCGTGTAGGCACTGGTTTCACGACGATTGTGTCGTCTTATGGTTGAAGCAACACAACACCTGCCCCATCTGTCGTGCCTCCATCACCGGGGAGGCTGCCGGTCAACCTCGTGGGGATTCTTCCGCCTCCCAGCCTGGCCCTTCTGGATTCTCCCCTTTCCCTAGGCCCGGACCTGCGGAGAGACGGAGATCGAACCTACGCAACAGAGGAGAGGCTCGTCTCGATTCGATCCGAGACTTAGCCAATCCGCGCGATCGCCGCCAGATGCATAGACGAGACTCGAACTCGCCCCCTATGGACAGTCCTTTAGCGCAATCGCCAAGGCTTCGCAGTCCGTCCCCGTCTAGCCGCCGATCAACGCACAGTGACCGTACTCGCGAGAGAAGCTCGAATAGCCACGGCGGGCCCTTACACTGGCTGAGAGACCAGTTCCGGGGCGATCGACGCCATTAAACGCCGAGTGGGCTCCAGCCATCCTGGGAGACTTGAATTAGGACCACTCTCAGAAATTGGCTCAGCCTTGCTTTTCTGAGGGAAGGGGGAAAGGAGGGCGAACCTTAGACGGATCGCGAGTATGTGGCACCATACCGCGTATACGAGTTACGAGTTACGAGATCCGAAAATATATCACCTGTCCCTCTCACATGGAACATGCCCGGAATTTCCTTCATGTAAGTAGTCGGTGATCGGGAACCGCCACGGATACTGAATCTTTGTGGAGTGTTGCTTTGTCGGAGGCTTCGTCATGTATAGGCCACCGAACCAGAACATGCGAGCTTTCCTGTGTTGCATACTGAGGAGGGCGCGCAAGGCGTTGAGGAGTTTCCAAAGAAGGGAGGGAGGCCATACTGCCCTCTCTGGGAAAGCAATGTCCGCTCGACCCACTGGGAACTAAGGTCTAGGTACTAATCGGGATAGACCTGCAGATGTGGAATAGCCGTTGTGTTGCGGACAATACAAATCGTTGATGACTAAATATCCCTAGAGACGAATGCACTTCCGTGGTTGAGGAGGATCTCGGTCGTGAATCATGGTGTTAGAGTGGCCCCCTCGTGATGGCCGGGGGCGGGGAGATGTACGCTCGCTCGTAGCTCGTGGCGACCGACGACGCCTGTCTGTCTCCCTGCCGCCGCATGGACTAAGTAAGATCACAGCGGAATTGAGCGGGTGTACGAATGCAAGTAAGTATTTTATCGAATATACTAAGTATGTACATCTCGGCACCAAGGACGCACGCACAATCTTCTTTCTCCAAACTCCGGAAACGCCCGCCTGGTATCTCTTATGGTTTTGAAAGGGAGGGAATAGAAAAACAGAGGCTTGCGGGGAAAAGGCCGTGGCAAAAGACTCTTCGGCATAGTGGTACGTACATGAATGTTATGGTTTGCCAAAAAAAAAAAAAAACAAAAAAAAAGAGGGCCACGGTGGGCGTAGGAAGGAAGGTTAGTTTCCGCCCCCGTCTCTCCAGATCATCTTTCCCCTTCTTTGGACTCTGAATGGTGAGAAAATATCTGCCGTAAGCAAGTACCTAAACACGCACTAAGAATGTCTCCGTCCTCTCTACGTCTCATGGACGGGTACCGTCTTCTTCTTTTCTTTTGCCCTGTCGCCCCTCTTCGTTTCTTAGTATAAATCCGCACCTCTGCATAACCCATTCTTCTCAAGCCGGCCGTAACTACGTTGGTAGATAGGTAGGTACGGGGGTATGACACTCAGGAATGCCCCGACAGCACCTCGAAGATGCCGCTCATGTTGTCGTGCGGCGGCGGCAGCACCGGCGCGAAACCGAGGAGCGCGCCCCTGGTCCTCGCGGGCGATGGCTCCAGGAGATCCAGCGCCGGCGAGTCCTCGGGCTCCCCGGCCATCGGGCAGAACGGCGACATGCGGATCGTGCGCGGCGTCGTGGGCGAGCCGGACGCGAGCGACGCGGCCGAGGACGACGACGCCGAGGACGGCGAGTCACCCGAGAGGTACGCCATCAGCAGGTCGCGCAGGTCCGACGGCGAGGCCATCGCGGGCCACGGCCGGCTGATGCGCCGGTAGGCTCTGTACCCCCTGTACTGCTGCGTCGCGGGGTCGGGGCTGCCGGCGCTGCGCGGCCTGCAGGGCGCCGCCGGTTCGATGGCGGAGGCGGTTCTTCCGACGTCGCCGCCGGCGTGTTGTCTCGTCGTCGTCGTGGGGAAGGGCGGGTTCATCCCCAGTGGGGAGCGCAGGTCGAGGGTCGACACGGTCTTGAGGAACATGGTGCGGCGGCGGGGGGACCGCGACGCGTCGGGCCCCTCGAAGAGGTCCAGGGCCTCGGCCACGGGCACGTTGCTCGGCGCCGTGTGGTTGAGGTCGCGCAGCAGCGCCTCGGCCTGGTTGTCGTCGAGGCCCACCAGCATGTCGACGACGCTGTCGACCGAGGGCTTGGCTCGGAGGTGGTGGGCTCTGTTGGACATGTTTGCGTGCGGGAGTGCGTTGCGTGTGGTGCTTTGACTATTAAGTTACTATTCGGACCGTGCTGGACTAAGCTAGGGCCGAGCTTGGGCTGGAAGGGCGGATGGGCGAATGAAAGCTCGGTCGGATAGATTCGATCGTACCAGATGGGTCAATTGGTAGTCGTCGTCGATTGGATCGTGAAGGGGGAGAGCTTCGTGAGCTGAGAAACACGGGAAAGTACAAATAAACGAGCGTATGTATAGACAGACTATCAATCTGCCATAAAACGAGTGGTTGCAGATTGCGAAAGAAAAGAGAAGTATTAAGTGAAGGAACTTGGTTAGACCAGGGTCAGTAGGTGGGTGGTAGAGAGCGAGGGATGTTCAGGGATGCCTCATGTCGTCTCGTCTGTATCAGGTGATAAGACGAGCGAAGCGAAGGGAAGGGAAGGAAGAACAGCTGAAGTCACCTAGAGACTCCGAGTCGAAATAGTGTAAGTTAGTTGTTGAGCTAGAAAGAAAGGAGAATGAACAATATCATTAAACTTGTGCGAAGCATCCGAAAAAAAAGGTGATTTGCGTCTTGGCGCGATGTTCAGGAGCTCGAGTGGGTCTTCTCTTCCTGGTGCATTCCTCATTACCTGTTACAAGTACAAGTATATCACAATTATAATGACGAGATTTGGCACCCCCCCAATCCATCGGCGCCTTGCCTAGGGAGTAAAGAAGCTAATGGAGACATCGAATATCTCCTTGCAACTCCATACGCTTTGACGTCCTCACATCGGTTTCAGCGGAACGATTTATGTTTAAGAGAGCCAGAGAGGGGTTATCATGAAGCTTCGAAAGTGCCAGGGAAAACAGTGAAGCAGGGGAGACGAGTGTCACCTGAGGCTTTAGCTCCCAGCACTAGGGGGGATGCTACCGTTTCACTGTATGGAGGTCTCGGCGGGGCCCCACCGAACGCTCGGCTGCATTAGGAGCTACCCGGTTAATGGAATGGAACTCGCACTCACTCACTCATTCCACCCGGAAGGCCGATTGACAAGCAGCGCGGGCATTCTACCGGCGCTTATGTTATGGTCAATTGCGCGAGCTAGGGCGGTCCCGGCCCCGCTTACAACAAGTGGGAATCCAGACGCTTACCCGATACGCAATGGTCATCTTTCGTCGAGGCGCATTTCTTCACCATCGGGATGGATGACCTGTTCGTCTTCAAATAGCGACCACATTCCAGCAGTTCAACGTCCATCCGGGATTCGCTCACTTGGAAATCTATCACGGTTTGACCAGTGGGAGGCCCAAGTTTCCTGTCGGTGGTACACCTCTTTTACGCATCTCAGCCATGGGCGTCAGCCACTGTTGGGAATTCCCCTGTCATTTCATGGGAGCTCGAGACCAGAAAAGTAATCCATTAGCTGGCTCTTATACTTCCCCCGTCCCAACGGGCTCTGCTGCGATTCCAGAAATTAACATATCTTATACTACGGCTTTGCCTCCATCTCCTTCGCGGACCTGGTGGACCAACTCTGATTCTTAAAACGAATCAAAGGAGAACCGGAAGTTGGTCTGGCCTTTAAAAAAAAAAAGGAGGGCTTCCTAGACGAAATCTTCCGTGCCCATTATTCTCGCCGTGGCTGCTATCGGTTTACAAGGCTCTACTGGGAGCGAGGACTCGCTTTTTAGTACGGCCTCGACGAACGAGATGACTGTTTCGAGAATCTCGAGATCTTTTCATCTAAAAATGCTGGCGGGAAGCGTCCCTCTACTCTTTTCTCGGACTTGATGGGATTTCATCATACCGAGGGTAGTGAAAATGAAACACATCTCTGCATATACGTATTATGCCGTCTCCCTGACACGAGAAGCGAAGGGTTCGTCCTGATTTTGTCTAAAGCGGCGATAAAAGATCCTAGGCTGGAGGAAGGGCGTGAGCTTGTGACCATGTGTGAGAAGCTGCCGCTCGGAGAGTCTAATGAGAATCCTGAACGCAGAAGTATTCCAGATGTCGAAGTCCTCAGGAGGTGGAAGCGAGCAGTGTAGACGCAATTGAAGTCTTCAAAGCTGTAGTAGGTAAGTTCGTTGAAGAGTACGGATGGTCCGGCACTTATTATGACATCCCCACACACTCCTCGGCTGAACCACCAGCCCCACAGGCACCCATCCACAACTTACCCCAAGTTTCTATCCGGGGCCTTGATTGATGTCGGCCAAGCAGAGGGGCGAAGGAGGGTACAGTAGCTCGAGTCCACACTGGTCGAGACCCTCGAGTCCTCGACAGAGTTTCGCTGGCCGCCGTCGTCGATGCAGCGACGTGTCATAGCATCCAAACTTTAATTGCCGTTATAACCAATGGATCTCCTCCCTGTCTTTCACCGGCAAGCTACCCCAGCTGCCAGTCGCGTGCCCCAGTTCCCGATCTGGCGAATCGGGTGTGCGGTGAGGCCCTCTTTTTTCTCTCGTGCGCTCGACGTTCACTGCCCTATCAAGTAATCCGTTACTCGAACTTTACGTATTTTCTGAGATCCCCCGATCCTAGCCATCCGAAGACCAGCTACCTTACGCATGACATATAAAAGGGGCATCATCTGCTGGCCTGCTGGGATTCGGTTGTTCTCGACAATTGCATACAGAAAGAGTTACGTGCGGTAGCCAGAAGTGCAATAGTGGAACAAGCAGGAATCTTACCATGAGATAGTGGTTCGATACACAAAACTATCGTCCGTCATCCACACTACTACGAGCTTCCCCATCCTTGACCGCCCATTCAATTTCTAGTGACGTCTTCCACTTATCCTCTGATTTATCTCGTCGCTGGAACATACCTCTTTTCCTTTTGGCTCCGGAAAAAAGCCAAAAGCCTCTCTAGCTAGTCCAGCCCACTACACAAGCAATACCTAGACGATCAACATAGCCTCCTACGTATAGATCTACCTACTACATATCCCATCTCCCCCACCTCTCTCTCTTTCTCTCTGGTTGGCTATCACCCGCTCGTCTGTGGAGGTAGAGGAAACACGAGCTCGAAAGAAGCCGAATCCTAAACCCGACAACCATGGACCACACTAGAGGACACTCGGCACCCAACATGCGTTCCTTCACGTAAGTCTCTCCTTGTTTCTTCTACACTTCAGCTCCGCCCACTTAACTCAGTCCTCAACTAACACGGGATCCCCCCCGAGCAGCAGCACCAAACACCGCGGGCTAGCGCTCTTCGCCCTCGCGGCTGCCGGCCTGGCGGCCGCCGGCGTGCAGTATGGGCGCTCGGCGATGCGGCGCAACGAGCTGGCGCAGCGGCGGGGCGGGGCCGACAGCGACGCGCCGAACCTGTACGTGAGCGTCGACCGGAGCGGCGGGGGCATCTGATCCGCATCCGCATCCGCATCCGATGACCGGATGGGACCAGGTCGGACCTCTGAGAGTATATGTAGGGAATAACGGGATGGATGAGATGGGGCGGACTCTGTGCGGCTGTCTCTCCGGCGCCGTCCTAGCCCGGCCCGGTCCGGTCCGGGTTCCGGAACCCGAACCTGAGCCTCAACATAAACTCGACAACACAGCACCACCTACTATGATGTCCTGATCGATGCGGCATCACATAAATTAGATGGCTTCTTCGACGGTAACGTTATACGTCGGAGTCTAATCACGGGAGGTTAGAAGCAAAGGAAAAGAGACAGGATAAAGAAAGAGATTGACAGATGTCTTCTAGGCCTACCAGGCGGGTGCGGGATAAGGATGGGACGGCTAACTAACATCGGGGCCGCGGCTAATTCTTAAAAAGGAGCGCGCGTTCCCGGAATCAGTGGGCGTTTGTTTGGGGTCTAAGGTAAGGACGGACGGGAGACGGGAGATGGCGTTACGCTTGCGTACACATCGTTACTCGCAGCACATGACAGACAGACAGACCGACCGATGGGCGCGCGCTCTATGTATAATAATAGCTTCCGACGCTTTCGCTTAGGTTGGGGGAAGGCCTTTAAAATATCACTAATGAATGAATATGAACTAGACGAGTGCGGTGCTCTCTAAAGCGCGTACAAATAGATTAAGACACGGTCTAAAACGTCGACGCCGTGATCATCCCCTAAGCCGTCTCGCATGCCAACCGGACTACGCGGAGCCGTATATCTATCCCATGCCGATGGATTGGGTAACGAATTGCGTACTTAGCCATTGACGCGCCGCCGGAAGCGACTCTACAGAGACAGAGCAGGGCTTACAGGTTGACTCGCTTGGGAGTCAAAGTTGTTTAGACCCATTATAGCATATTATATTGTACTGCCCGCTCACCTACTCACTTAGAATGCGGCAGCAGCAACCTTCCCACGCGGAGACAAGACGAGACAAGGTTACACATGGTGAAGATACTCAAGGTTGCAGAAAACTGGTTTTCTGTTCGTTCATTGCGTCTCATTACTAGGAAATCGAAACCTAAGGGATCTAGGCATACGAAGGTACATACAGATCGAAAAGACGCGAAGAGACGGAAGAAAATGGGTAGCAAACAAGTAAAAACAGCTGAATAAAGAAAAATCTGTCCAGCGGCATCTGAGCAAAACCGACCACCCCTAGCTAGCTGCCCGGAACGCCATTGCCCATCGTTCGTCCCTCTCCCCCGCGGCTATGACCAAGAGAAAATGGCGGTGCTGGACCACCCCGTTTTTCGTAGAATCCCCTGCTCCCGATTTTGTTTCCTTGTCCTTTGTGCAAAACAACGAGGCGTAGCGAATATCGCACGAAGCAAGAGGGAAGAGGTGCCCTTTAGAGATAGGATGACTTGATTCGCGGAAGAAGCCGTCCCAAGCAAAGAAGGGACCGTATGAACCAGACTGAGAAGCGATAAGGGTATCTTCCTATTAGACGATCAACTGACGATTCAATGGATGGAATACCGGCGGCTGTTCTACGTGATAGTTTGCAGTTCGAGGAGAGCTTATTCGCTATCATCAGCAGCGAAATCGTCGCTCGGCTCATCGTCGTCGTCGTCATCAAGCTGCAGATCGTCCTCGTCCTCATCGCTCAGGTCGTCAGGGATGTAGATAGGCTTCGCCTTGGCAGCGGCCGCACGTCCGGGCCTGGCGCGGGCGGCCGGGCGGGCCGGGGGCGAGTCTGCGTCGGGCATCTCGAGGTCGTCCGCCTCATCGCTGTCGTCGATGTCGAAGATGTCCGCCCCCTTCTTCTTGGGAGGAGCCGCCTTGCCCTTCTTGACGCCGAGGGCCTTGGCCGCGGGCGAGAGCTGCACCACTTTAGACGCCGCCGGCTTCTTCGCCGGCGCTTCCTCCTTGGCCTTGTTCTTCGTGCCGGCGGCGCGGGCGCGGCTCTTCACAGCCGGACCCGTGGAGGACGCGGCTGCAGATGGAGCGGCCTTGGATTTCACCTCTTCGGTCGAAGAGGTAGAGGCCTTCGGCCTGCTTACGGGCTTGGAGACGGGCGGCAAGTCATCGTCAGACAGGAAACTGTCCAACACGTTGCTCTTCCGGGCACTCTTCTGTGGCGAAGAAGCTTTGGCAAGCAGCTCATAATTGGTGTCATCATGATCATCGAAGTCGAAAGCCTTGGAAGGCTTGCTCTTGACCTTCAAGGCAGTGGTGCTGCTCTCCGGTCGCGACATGGCAAACAGACTAAGACGGCCAGTCTTGTCCTCCGGTGAGCCAGTGCCTTTGTTTGTGATACCCTTGACCATGGCGCCAACATCGCCAAGCATCTTGTCGTCATGGTCACTCTCGGACTCATCGTCATCCACGATCCAAGTCTTCGCCTTGGTGGCAGCAGCGCGTTTGCCCCTGGCTTTGACGGGTGCCTCCTCTTCTGACTCGTCTTCAACGGGGGCCGGCTTGTCTTTTTTAGTTGGCTTGCTCTTGAGAGCAGCGTAATCATCTTCGTCTGAATCGTCGTCAATGAGCGTTGACTTCTTTTTAACGGGTTTGCTCTTGACGGCAGCATAATCATCTGACTCGTCAACAGACACCGACTTCCCCTTTTTGACGGGTTCCTTTTTGGCGGGTTTACTCTTGAGGGCAGCGTAATCATCATCCGAGAAGGCGTCCGAGTCGTCGTCTGCCCCGTCCAGACCCGTCTTTTTGGGCTTTGGTGCAAACTTCTCAGCGAATCTCTCATGCGTCTTCTGCTCAATCTGCTTCTCAACGATCTTCGGTTTGGCAGCGGCTTTAGGGGCTGCCCTTGACTTAGCAACGGGGGCATAGTCGTCGTCATCCTTCGCCTTGCGTCCACGACCGGCCCCGATCTTCTTCGAGGCACGGCGACCCATCCTACGAATATTCGTGGTGATTTCGGCATCGAGGCGCAGTTGGTTCTCCCACTCCTCCTCGAACTCGTCGAGATCTTGGCACCAGAGGTCTTTCACGCTACGTGCCTCTAGTTCTAGCTCTTCGGACTTCTTTTTGGCCATCTGCTCTTTGAGTCGATCGAGGCGTTCCTGAGTGAACGACCAAATAGGCATCTGCGCAATATTAGCAATCTTCCATCAAACCCGTGACGAGACTCAACGCACGGAGAGAAGGTAGTCATAGTCTCTTGCACCGCCGTCATTATCCACGCCTTCCTCGGAATTTTCGCCGTCCTCGCCTTCGATTTCTTCCTCATCCGCCTTGGTCTTCTTGTTGTCCTGGTTCTTGGGGTAAGGGTCGTACTCTCGTTTGCGAAGCTCGGCGACAATGACATCCTTCTTCTTGCGGGACACAACCAGCTTTCCGTCCATAATCTCTGTGATGAACCTAGCCTGGTTTGTCAGTCGGCGCCAATCCGAGCGCAAGACGCCAAGCCAGTATGCCTGGATCTGTCAGCATTCAATCCAGCCATACAATCGATTCGTAGACAGCGTACCTTGCGCTCTTTGTACATCTTCAAGCGGAATTGGTAGAATTCCTCCAGGATGTCCTCAACCTTGTCGTATTTCCGGATCATGCCACGTGTATCGAATGCAACCAAATTGGAAGTAGCGACTTGCTTCGTCAGCTTGAACTTCTCAAGAAGGCCTTCGTCAAGGGCTGCCTTCATATGCTTCTCATCCATCTGGATCTCAAAATGCACATTGTTGTGGTCGTTGAATTCCTTGTAATCCTTGATGAATGACGGCACCTTTTCAGCACGGATGATTTCTTCGAGCTTTGCTTTGAAGTCATCAGTCCACATGCGAATGGGCAATTCGGTGATGACAACCTCATTAGGCTTCTTATCATCCACAAAGGCAATACCATTAAACTGGTAGCGGTTAGCATCTGCGGCTACTGGCGTGCCCTTCCAGCCCCTGAACCATGGGGTCATCGTCTCAAAAGGCTTCTCCTCCGAACCGTCTAGTCGGCCCATACGTCTCTTCAGGTTTTTGATGATGTCCGATGGATGGTAGTTGGGAATTGAAGTACTCCATCCTGTGCCAATACCATCTGCACCGTTGATCAAGACCATGGGCACAACGGGCGCGTAGACCTTTGGCTCAATCCTCTTGCCGTCTTCGACATGATGCTCCAGATTGGGTTCATCCAAGGGGTGGAACACACGGCGGGCGAACGGGGATAGACGGGTATGAATATATCGAGCACTAGCAGCGTCTGAACCACCTGCGAGTCGAGAACCGAAGTTTCCGCTGGGTTCAAGACAGTTGACGTTGTTGGATCCTACAAAGTTTTGGGCGAGACCAATGATCGTCTGCTGCAGAGACGCTTCACCGTGATGGTAGGATGTCTGTTCGGATACGTAACCTGCCAACTCAATGACCTTCTTATCCTTGATCAGGTTCCGCTTCAGGCAAGCATATATGACCTTACGCTGACCAGGCTTCAGACCATCAATGACTGATGGAATAGACCGCATGTTATCAGCCATACTAAACAGAATCAACTCCTTGTTGACAAAGTCGTTGTAGGTGATACTCTTAGCCGAGTGGTCAAGATACGTGCCGGGCACGAAGTTGCCGAGCCATTCCTTGCGAGCATCTGCCTTCTTCTTGGAGAAGGCAAGCTCGAGCAGCTCGGCTTCTTCTGGCTTCATCACATCGAATTCCTTCAGGTGGCTATCAAGGTCCTTGAAGTAGACCTGAGCATCCTCGTTCGAACTGGTACCCAAACCCTTGAAGTACTTGTAATGCCATCGCTTAATTTCAGCTTGATGTGCTTCCTTCCATTCCTCGTATTGAGGCTGTGTGAAGAAGGACTTCAATTTTAGAGGCTTCTTCGGATTCGGGCCCTGCCAGACCTTCACGATTGGCGTGATGAACTCCTGGAAGAACTCGGGGATCTTGAGCAATGAAGGGTATTGGACCTGTAGGAAATTGATGAGGAGACCTTTGATATGGCTACCGTCGTGATCTTGATCCGCCATGATCATCAAGTGACCGTATCGGAGACTCTTGGTATCAGTGTAGACTTGTTTGTGCTTTAGACCTAGGAACTGCTTGATGTTTTGTATCTCCTGATTCTTGGTGATCTGGTCGATTGATGCGTCACGAACATTGAGTAGTTTACCTCGGAGAGGGAAAACGCCAATGCGATCAGGGTCCAAGATTGCGCGTCCAGCAACGGCCAAACTCTTGGCAGAATCACCTTCAGTCAGGATCAGAGTACACTCGTGACCATGCTTGGTGCCAGCCAAGTTAGCATCGACGAGCTTGCTGTTGCTGATTCTTGAACGTTTGTTGCCATCGCTCTTGGCGAGCAGCTTATCGGCCTTCTGCTCGGCGAAATGGATGATGTTGTTGATCGCATCTGTTTGGCTGATCTGCTTGAGGAACTTGTCCGATAAGACACACTTGCTCCCAAACTGACTGACTTTGGTAGTCATCTGTTCCTTGGTTTGCGAGTTAAAGGCGGGGTTGTTGATCAAGCAGTTGATGAAGATAAAAATGTGGTTCTTGATGTGGCTGGCCTTCAGCGAATGACCCTTCTTCTTCTTGTTCAGCGTCTTGAGAAGCGATTCGCAGATTTGGTCTGCGATATAGTTCACGTGGGTTCCGCCAGTAGTCGTAGCAATAGCATTCACAAACGAGACTTGCTGGAATGAGCCGTCAGATACCGCGAAGCCGATTTCCCACTGGGGATGAAGCTTCGAGTCCTCAAGGATGACCGTAGTGGAAGCATCGGCTCCCTCCTCGCCGCGTTCTTGGTTGATGGCCTTGGCGTACATCTCGCAGTATTTCTTGAAGTTGAGCTTAATAATGTTGTCGTTCAAGTACACCTTGATGCCCTGAACAGTGCCAGCCATATCATATACACGCCGGTAAAGTAACGATTCGAGGTCATCGTCAATACCCTCCGGCATGCCAAAGCGCTCGAAATCCGGCTTGAAGGAAACACGCACGAAGTCACTAGACTTGCTAGAGCTGATTTTGGCCTTCTCCATCTTTCCCATGTTGTCTCTCCAGGTCTGCTTATACCTCTTCCCGTTCTTCGAGTCCTGACATTCCAGGGTGAATTCGGTACTGAAAACATTGCAGAGCTTGGCACCGTAACCATTTCGACCACCAACGGTCTTTTTCTCGTTGTCGTCGAAGTTGGAACCAGCAAGGAGGTGGCCGAAGACCAACTCGGGAATATAGACGTTCTCTTTCTCATGCATCTCCACCGGGATACCTTTACCGTTGTTCTCGACGGTGATCCGACCCTCACTGCGGTCGATGGTGACCTTCATATACGTCATGCTGGGGTCTCGTTGCTTGTTGTCAGCAGCATTGACGAGAATTTCGTCGAAAATCTTATAGAGACCGGGTACGACGCCGACCTTAGGACGGAGCTCCATCTGGTTGGTCTCCTTGTTGAACACCCACATCTGCTGTTCGGTGCGCTCAACGGAACCGATATATGTGTCGGGACGTTTTATGATGTGTTCCAACTGCGTCAGCTTTTGATATGTCTCCGTGGCGGTCTTCTTCTTGCTAGGCTTCTGCTGTGGGGAGCCATCGAGTTGCATCATGCTGTCGTTCTCGATCTCAGCCAAGGGGTTGCCGCTTGACTTCTTAGCCGCGGGAGCTTTCTTCTGCTTCTTGGCACTTGGCGGAGTGTGCGAGAAACCAGAGCCATCATCGTCATCGTCGCTCTCGGGCACGGCGCGCTTCTTAGTAGCGGCCTTGCTCGTCTTTAATGTAGTCTGGACCATCTTCTTTGGGGCTGCCTTGGCTGCAGGTTTAGAGGCAACTTGCTTCTTCACAGCAGGTTTGGCTTTCGGTTTCTGAGAAAGGTACAGGTCAGTACCGTGTAGAGGCGACTGAAGCGCGTGGGTATACCGTTTGGGCATGTGATGGGAGAACAGTGAAAAATTTGCATACCGGCTCGGGTGAATAGCCGTCATCTGAGTCATTCTCAACGTCAAAGACTGAGTCGTCCATAATGTCTGAATCCATGTTGAACGAGCAAGGGGCGGCATGCGCACACGTAGGAGAGTTGGGATTGAGGTAGAGAGGGATGTGTTTGCGCAAAAGTCTTCTCGAGCGCTGGTCCAACCGAAAGAAAGAATATGGTAATTAACCAGAACTGCAGCCGATAACGATCAAATTGTGTATGGCCGATTAGAATGGGCGATAGGAAAGGCCGTAAGGATTTTACACAAGAGAAGGTATCCCAGTCTGATGTGAGGAAAATGTTGTTATCGGCTGTCGCGGTGTTGATAGCCAGCGAGGGAGAAGAGGGCTGTGTTGATGTTGCGCCGGTATCTAATCAGCGAAAGTAAACAACCCCCAACAACACAAATACATGCAACGCGTCTCGTGATGGCGCTTCGAGGCTCCAGTGTCCCCAAAATTGTCAAAAACGGGGGGTCCTTCTTCTTTGGCGCGTTTGTCCTCCAATTGCAGTTGAGTATAAGCTTTAAGTGAGATAAGGTCTAGATTTAGCGCGCTGATGAGGTGGCTTGTACCCCTCATCTACTGCGCCACGGGTATCTCACCAGCCACAATATGCAAGGCAAAGGGGGGATGGATTGCGGTTACCAACGTCAATCAATTGGAAGCTACCAACGCGACCTCCTCGTTGAGATGGAAAGAGCACCTCAGATAATCACGGGAACGCGACCCATATGTCTTGCTTATTTTAGTCACATCTGGCCAAATTTAACCGCCATTTGAACTATAGCCATGCATAGTCACCCCTCAGTACTGTAATTACGAAGCCTTGCCGCGATGAATGCTGAACTCGCACCAGCCCCAGCCAGGATATCGCGACTTGCCTGGACTAATATCCGATCTTAATCTAGATGGACACAATAAAACGACGAGTCACCAGAGTCCTCTGCACTTTCCATCATTGTCGTGTGTGAAAAGCCGACAAGTCATTGGTTTTCATCAGGTCTCTCTGTCTGGACGAAGCTTCGACCTTGGTTCCTCCTCGCTCGAAGGGGGACTTCAAGGCTTAGCCCGGACGCTGGCCATTTCCAACCTCTAGTCTTACTAAAACACATGGCCTTCTAGGATCTCCTTGCAGCCTATTGGTAATATTTCTCCGCTCCCATGTGTTGTGCAACACGGCCACAAATGCTTCCCAAGTTGAAAAGAGGCATAAATTTCCCGAAGTCGACTGTACACACCCGTCAACCCGTGGCTTTGTAGCCGGGTCGCACCGCTTATTAGCCTTCTCAAAGCCCTTCTCCTCCTGTCATCCTATGCTGTGCCACGAGAGCCACTGTACAATCATCTGAAACTTTGTTCTTACCTTAAATGGTCTTTACGAGCCTCAGTCCCGTCCTAAAAGGGAACTCAGAAAGGCGACAGCGCGGAAGCAGCCCGATCGTTAAGCTTAGTCGATGCCATCTGCCTTTCTTGCCGTCGGATCCAATGTCCCGTACCTGTCAGATGAGAGACATGGGGCCGTAATCTAACCAGGATAACCTTCTTCTGCTGCTGATGCATAGAACAGGTGGGGCATTCCCGCGTACCAGGCTCCCTACGAGAGATGAAGGCTTGGTACAGCTCCTCCATTACACGAGACAATAAGCTTGATCTCAAGTCCTTTGGCCGCTTGATAAGCGCGGATCTTCCTTCCGTGCTTAGGCTTGTCCGATGCGAAGTGGCTCTCCACTTACCATATCCGTTTGTAGGCGGGCACTGATTGAGGGAATGATTTGCTTGGAGGGGGGCAGAGAATTGGTAACATGAACGGTTGGCTGCAGACGTAGCGTAGTTGGAACCGCACACATTGACAGCTAAGGCCAGGGGCTCAATGACTCGAGGATCCTCCTGCAGACGAGAAGTGGCTAGCTAGGGCCATGAATGCCCAGGCTCGCTCGGCGGACGGGCAGGCGGTAGAATACCAGCCCCTACCCAGCTGAGCCCGAATCTTCACATCACTTTCCTCGATAAATCTCCCGACGCCACCATCTCTAACTTGCATCTTTCACCTTCGGCTATCGCCAAACCCTTCTTATGTTCATCTCGCTATTTGTAGGCTATTTGTAGGCTATTTGTAGCCTAGTGCGGAGAACCTAGCGCAGTTGCTTGATCTACCACAGTGGCAACTACTCGTTATCAAAAGGGGCGCGTCACAATAGTTGATCGCCCTCTCTTAAAAAACCAGAGGAGGAAAAGACTCCGCCTCTGTGTTCCACGCGGACGCAATTTCTGTGCTTGTGCGCATCTGGGCTCGTGGGGAAAACATGGGTAGTCGTGGTGACAGCAGCAATCTCCGCATTCACTTCAGCCTTTGCCGAGAGGATACCCCTTTGGGCATGCTCGTACTTCTCGAAGGGGCACGAGATGATTCTTTTACGCACATGAAAGGGCTATTGGAAGGTTTTCGGATACGCGCAGAGCTCTCCACTAAAGAAATCGCCTTCTCGGCGGTCAAAGCAAGGTAACCCTCGCTGTCTTTGATGACCGACATCTAAAGAATGCCTCGCAGCGAGGTGACGGGGTGACGGGGTGGCTGACTCCCCTGTAAACCCCCCGTCCCCCCCATTTCTGTTGAGAGACATGGTACACGTGTGTCGAGTCAAGCAATCTTTTGTCTGGGATCTCGTCTGCTTCCCAGAGCGGTTTCTTTGTTCTACCCTCCTCAGAAACCCGCCCTAGCTTGGTAACTTGGACCGCACTATCTGCAGCTTCCCGGCAGGTTGCTTTCTGTCAAGAGTCTTCTATGCATTTTCAAACAAGCCAGGTCCCTGTTTGGGGGCCCCTCCACCTTACAATATTTGCCGTGTCAAACTCATTTGTTGTCTCTAGCGACAGATCTGCTGCGTCATGCAGTCGCCTGTGATCACCCCTTTCGGGCCAAAATTTTGGGCTGGTGAAATCTAATGAAACCTGCCTTACCTCGATGCTTTCCTGGGAAGTCCACGGGCTCGACATGATACAACTAGTACTGCTTGAGCCCATCGTAGCGGCTACGATCACGGGAGTCGACGGCATTGCTAGGCCCTCTGAAGTAGTCAACAGTCCCGAAATGCCCGGTAGGAGGTTACTGCGCCGGTCAGGGCCTCTTATTCACTTACCAACCCCGGCTTGGCCGTCTTAGTCTTTGATAAATGAGCCATGACCGTGTCGGCCTCGTCCTGCCTCATCCACTACCCCGTCATCTATCACTTCGTGGCTTTGAACTCGATCTCTCCAAAAAGGCGGTGGGCGTACACAAACGGGTCTATCTACCCTCACAGGTCGATTCCAAGACATCTTCGACAAAGGGAGCTCTGCACCGAATACACCGATTCAACAAGGCAGCACCGGTCACCGCCAAGTAGTCTGCATATAGTTGCATGACTGGAGACAGTCAAGAAGAAAGCAATCTTTAACCAACCTTATGCCAACATCGGCTCGTAGTCCGGCGAGGGTAGCATCAAATCCTTATCTGTTTGCCCAAATTCAAAAAGACCTGGGTTCTCCTCTCTCCCCCCTTCCTCTCCATCTTCCTGCTGGGCTGCTGCAAGCGCTGTCTAAGTTTCCCCCTTAAGAATATCCATTCGGGCCTCTGTAGGCTACGTCCATCGGGTGCTGCCTTTACTTGCAGCAGTACTCCATCCTGTTTCGAGACATCCCCCACCGGCTTTCACCGCCATGCTATCTCTATCATCTCTTCTTAATCCTGCCCCTCCGGGGCCACCGATCAATCGGTTCCCGCCAAGTCCAGCCTCGTCCTCCCCAACGACGTCTTTTGCTGACGACTCGTTGTTCCTGGACCGTCGCATCATGCCAAAACACAAGATTCCCAAGGACGCTGCCGTGTTCAACACCAAGAGTAGGCCCAAGGGGGTTGTCAACTTTGCTCCCTACGAGAGACTTGACGAGGCGTCTCTCCGCCAGGTGCGGAAGTTCCAGGTATTCCCGCTCGGGAGGATACAGGAGTACTGCCGGCACATCCCCTACAACAGCGGGAAGAAGGACTTCTACGCGAAGACTGGCCGGGAAAGCTTCGAAGGTAAAATGCGCACACTCCCGAGGTTCCCGAGAGCTGCTGACACACTGACACAATCACAGTCTTCCAGTACGTTTTCAAGGTTCCCGGGGAGGATGCCGAGTACGTCGTTATGTGGGACTACAACGTCGGCCTCGTCCGTATGACTCCTTTCTTCAAGTGTTGCAAGTATCCCAAGGTAAGTCGGCCTCAAAGGAAGCGTCGAACCGTTACTGATGGCTTCTAGACAACGCCGGCCAAGATGCTGAATGCGAACCCTGGTCTCAAGGATATCACGCACAGCATTACCGGCGGTTCTATTATGGCTCAAGGTACGTCCCCGGGCTTGGCCACATGCTCTACCCACGCCCCAGCTAACGAACAGCGCAAGGCTATTGGATGCCGTACCACTGCGCCAAAGCCGTCTGCGCCACCTTCTGCCAGCGCATCGCGGGGGCCCTGATCCCCATCTTCGGACCCGACTTCCCGTCGCTGTGCACACCGACGGACACGCCGGAGTACAGCCGGATGGTCATCGACCCGGCCCTCGTGGCGCAGGCGACCAGGGAGACCGAACACTTCCGCCGTATGTACAACACCATGCTCGCCTCGGGGGGCGGTGGCATCAGCCCCAAGCGAGACCGGCGGCTGTTGCAGAACCCGTACGAGGACGGCAGACAGCACCCCCGGCACCGCATCCGCAAGACCTCCATCAATCCCTGCGACAGCCCCTACGGCACCGACACCGACGGCGACCTATCCCCGGCCGCGGAGCGCGGCATGGGCGCTCGCTATCTATACACGCCCGTGCCTTCGGTCCCGACCTTCCGTACTCACAGCGGCTGGACGCCGGCCAACATGCTTCCGCACTACGAAGCACCGGGGCCGAGCCCCTGGCTGAGCGCCGTCCCACGGCTCACGACCTCGAGCAGCAGCCTCGCAGCGGCGCATCCACCGCCGCCCCCTCCGCCACAGCCCATACATCCCCCTCCCCTGCGCCCGTCATACCAACAAGCTTACCCCTCCCCGCAGCATCCGTGGCGGGCGGGCAAGCGCTCCGCGGAGCACATCGACTCGGACTACGAGTACGACGGCGGCGAAAGCAGAACGGCCACCACGACGGGGTCCAACACGGCGGTGGCGAGTCCGTCGGGGGAGGACAGACCCTCCGGCACGGCCGCCCTTGGAGCGGACAAGAACGCGGCGCTGCTGCTCATGAACCTCAGCGTGCGGGATTCGATCGGGGACGCCAAGGGCAAGGCGAGGGAAGGTTCTGGCGTCGTGGTGGCGTCGGCAACGACTTCGCCTCGCGGCAGTGCCTTTCCGCGGACTAAACGGATAAGGTCGAACTCCATGTAGTAGGTAGCGGCTATTGGGTTATTCTGGGAGCGTCTTCGGTCTGGAATGAAACATTATCATTTAACCTGTACCTGTAAGGGTGTCCTTGGCGCGGGAAAAGGTTGAGCAATCGCCAGGGGTTCGCTGGAGTTAGTGTCGGGCTTGGAGTGTTGGGCATACCCCTTACATGGCAGGCAGCCATGGTGTAAGGTTTTACCACTTGGGGCCACAACCTCTAGGTAGAAGAATTACGGTGATATTCCCAAAGAACAGTCACCTTTTTCGTTTTTGAAACCTGGTTTGAGACACTAAGGTTTTTTTATTTGCATTTGTCCTGAAGCCTGCACCTTAACCACCTCCCCTCTCCGCCGCCCTCTTCGCCTTGAACTCCTGCACCCAGGCCTCGGCCTTGGCCTTGGGGAGCACGAACAGGCGGACGATGTCGTCGACGACCTCGACCTTGCCAGTCGACAGGACCTTGAGCAGGGGCGCCTTCTTGCCGACCTTGACGAGGCCGCCGGCCGTCGTCTCCATGTAGCACTCGACGCCCTCGAGCGTGTACTCGCCGGCGGCGTCCCAGGGCAGCGGGAACACGTAGGCGAGGTGGTCGGCGACGCACTCGGTCTCGTTGAAGGCCTTGACGAAGTCGCTCTCGAGGTGCGCCGGGTACAGCAGCACGGCGGGGAAGCTTAGCGAGCTGCGCGGGTCGTCCGGGTCCGGCACGAGCCGCAGCCCCGCGTCCTCCAGCTCGGGCGGCTGCGCCGTGGCGCGCGTGCGGATGCCGCGGGCCTTGAGCGCCGCGCGCAGCAGGGCCTCGCGCCGCCGCTCCGTCGCCAGCCGATCCTCCTCCTTGCGCCGCCGCGCCGCCGCCTCTTCCGCCTTCGCGACGATGTCGCGCGCCACGCCCCGCAGCGCCGCGTTGTCCGGGTCGACGGCGAGGCCCCGCGCGCAGGCGTCGTCGGCCTCCTCGATGCGGCCCACGGCCGCCAGCGCCCGCGCCGACCGGTAGTACGCCTTGACGTTGCGGTCGTTGATGCGCAGGGCGGCGGCGCCGTCGAGCCAGCAGCTGCGGTAGTTGCGGAGCTCGAGGTGGCAGGCGGCGCGGTTGACGTAGAGGGCCTCGAGGATTGGGCGCTGGCGGCGGGCCGTCTCAGCCTCGTCGAGGGGTTTCCCATCCTCGTCCTCCTCGGGCGACGTCGGCTCGCCGTTCCTGCGCTTGCGCTCCTCGGCCGCCAGCACCAGCACGCCCTTGGTGTAGAACTCCTTGGCGTCGGCCCAGCGGCGCGCCTTGAAGCACTCGTTGCCGCGCTCCTTGAAGTCCGACGCAACCTCGCTCGGCGGACCCTCGTACGCGAGCGCCTTGAACGCCTCCGTCTCGTCGTTCTCCTCCAGCTCCGTCATGAAGAACGGCGACTTCTTCAGGTCCGCCACCACCTCGTCCACCGTCTTGTTGCTCTCCATGGCCCGGCCCGGCGAGAGCTCCGGCAGTATTTGAGCGGTTGTCGTGCTGGGCGCCTTTGCTGCATTCTGTTCTGCTGCTTGTGACTGTGCTTGTGATTCATTTGTGGATACGTTGAGCCGCTCTGCGACATCGTCACTGATTTGTTCGACGCTCATCGTGGAACTCCGGCACCCATGCGCCGGCCGATTTCTTTTATCTCGAGCAATATAACTTTTCAAATTTTGAATTAACTGGTTTCAGCGGCTGTGTCCTCCGTTTCTGTATGGATGAAATTTGCGTCATCTCAAATTGCACGAAGTAGATGCTGCGGGCTATAAGTATTTCGCCCCCACAAATGAGTTGATATGCATCTAAACCAGATGGAAATATCTATTTAGCCAGAACTCCAAATCCTCGACTTTCTAACATATTCTATTATACTATGCCACAACACCATTTGCCTCGACTTCTTTCTTTTCCTCGTCCGGGGGGATTGTAGCATCTCCACCATTTATCTCGGCAAGCGTCGTCTGCAATGCCGCCAAAAACCTAGTCACCTCCTCCTCAGTCCCTACTGTAATCCGCAGGCAGCCAAGACAGCCGTGCTCCTTACCCCTGAACCGTACTACGACGCCTTTGACCTCCGCCAGTCTCTCATACACGGCCAGGGCTGTTGCGTTGTCGGGTTCGCCTTTGGCGTTCAGCATCTCATACAGCAAGAAGTTGCTGGCTGTTCCGCCTCTTAGCCGCCCAACTCCTTTGACTTTCGGTAACTCATCTATTAGCCTATCCCGCTGCTTCATGATCCTTTCCCGGTTCGCTCGCATAACTGCGAGTCCGTCCTCCGAGGTCGCATAAGACGCCAGAGCGCTAGTCGGACTAGAGATGTTGTACGGTGCCTTCAGGCTGTTGAGCATGCGCGCGATCGAGGGTGACGTAAAAGCTGCTCCTAGTCGGATCCCTGCCATCCCAAAGGCCTTTGACAGTGTCTGCATCACCACCAGGTTTGGCCATTCAGCCACCCACTCCGCCAGCGATGCCCCTTCAGGTGCGAAGTCGATATATGCCTCATCAAGCACCACGACGCCGTTCCAAGTAGGGTGCTCAAGGACCTTTTTCACATCTTCCTTAGCTACTAAGGAACCGGTCGGGTTTCCGGGCGAGCAGAGGTAGACTAGTTTGATATTCTTCTCGTTTGATAACGTCCTGACTACCTTTTCCGTGTCGAGCGCGAACGTCGGAGCCGGTAACAGGGGTACCTTGACCAAGCCGACGTCATTCACCTGGGCGGAGACGGAGTACATGCCATAGGTCGGCGGACAGACAAGAATGCGATCTTGTCCGGGGACGCAAAAGCAACGTAGCAGCGCATCGATGGCCTCGTCACTGCCGACGCCAACAAACAGATTGTCCGGCGTGATTGGCTTGTCGGTGTGGTGGTGGGTATTACGCAAGTTGCAGAGCAGCTGCTTCAGGTCGCGCTGGTGGGGATCCGGATATCTGTGAAGGCCGAGAAGATCTATTTCCGGGCCAGCAGAAGATGACGCAGCTGAGATAACAGCGGCGGGTAATGACGGCCCGTACGCGTTCTCGTTTGCGTCTAGCAAAACGTTTGTGCCATCATCTTTATAGTCGCTATGGCGACTTGATTTAGTACTTCAACCAGCAAACTTGAGGAGTTGGGGCAAACCTACTCTCGTGCACATCGATACGGCTCAAGCGCCAAGATGTTGGGTCTGGCGCAAGTTTGCAGATTGAAAGGTGACATTGTCTTGTAGCGCCGGATACAGACCTCCCCTTCCAGATGTTCGTAGATCTCTATTCAATATATATATATGTAGTTGACTCAGTTACG
Source organism: Monosporascus sp. MG133 (assembly GCA_004155925.1). NCBI lineage: Eukaryota > Fungi > Ascomycota > Sordariomycetes > Xylariales > Monosporascus > Monosporascus sp. MG133. The sequence goes on from QJNX01000041.1 coordinate 50,457, forward strand.
GAGTCTCAATTCTGTTCGATGAAGTTTGCTCAGAGGCATAGTCCGGGATGCAATACCGGAGTCCGGCTCCGGAGTGACTAGTGACGCAGACTTCCACTGATAAGAAACTCGGTTAGAAAGATATGATGTAAGGGAACATAAAGCTGCCTAGCGGAGAATAAGGGGGATATTTCTAGGCACCATTCGCTACGACTTCGAAACGGTCTCTACATCTGCAGAAGAATGAGTCGAAGTCTTCCTTTTGGTTTATTTCTAAGATATGAAATTGGCCCATTGCTCTAGACATGGATTCTTTATTTCTTAGATGACAGCCATAACGGCATTTTATGCCACTATCCGTGCCTAAAACTCTAATGATGCCCCATCGCAATGCCATCTTCTTAATACAAAGGGTTGTCGAGTAAAACAACCGCCATACGCCTTGCTATATGCCAAACCCCTTTACGCGTCTAATACCATGGTTTCCCTTTTGTTTTGCAAGAATGCGCCGCTCTACCTCCCTTTTCCTCCGTTTAGCCCGCCAATCATGCCATAGCCCAGGCGAACATCAAGCACAATCCCATCGAAGACCATCGCCAACCGGCGACAGCACTTCCCGAAACCTTTATCGGAGAATCGTCTCTCTTAGTAGGCGTCTCCGTGACGGGCAAATCGGGCGCGGGCGTCGGGGAATCCTCAGAAGCGCCTCGGACGCGCTTGATCTCGCCTGCCTTGAATGGCGGCGTAGCTTCTTGGGCTAGTAGGCCTTGCACGGTCTCCAGCGCGCTCGTCTGCTGCCCAAGGCCTGGTACACCATCATATCCACCCGTATACCACTTTTGCCCGCATGTGGTCCCATCTTCGCCACCAGAACAGGCCTTCCCAGCAGCGATAGCAGAAGCAGTCAGGAGCGTCCGGACCTCGGGTAGAGTGGACGGCATCATTCTCGTCGTGGCCCAGAGAAAGCGAGACACGTATCCCTTGAATGATTTCTGGTCGGTGTTGCATATCCCATAGGGCTCGCAGGCGGCCTCGTACATGATATTCGTCGCGTTCTCAAACGGACTGAAGTATACTCGAGCGCCTTTGAGGAGCTTGGCGGTGCGGTCACCCCATGTCTCGTCTCCATTGGTGTAGTTGTATAGGACTGCTGCACCGTATGTATAAACGCCCTGCGTATACGAAAACTGGTGCCGATTGACGGTGGCGCAGTTATCCTTGGCATCGACACCGTCATAGATGAAATACCATTGCTTGTCGATTAAGCCAACGCTATCCGACCAATCCCAGACCTTCTGCGCCCAATCGAAGTATGTGTCATTTCCAGTCATGCGTGCGAGGCGCGCTGACATCTGGAAAAAGCCGCCGTTGGAGATCGAATTTTTATAGTTCATACCGTTGGGGTTGTCAGGGAAAATCTGCCAGGTGAATCCGCCTCCGCAATGTGTCGTGTTCCATCTGACGACCATGGAGTTCCAGATGTTAGTTGCGAGATCCAGCCAATGAGGAATAGTTTCATCCGGCTGGGGAAAGTTTCGCTCGGCTGCCTCTAGTACAGCGAAGGCCCAGAAAGCCTGGTCGTCATTCCCGGTACTTCCTCTATGCTGCTCCGTCATATAATCGAAGTTGGGCCCAACCTGCGAGAGAAGCGCTTCCGTCACCACATCGTCATAGCTTGAATCTCCAGTGTAATGGGAGTAATCTAGCATAGCACCCCAAGTCGCCCCAGCTTGCCACCAGTCTACGAGACAGTACGTTAGCCATTGCTCAAAGGAGAAGAGACGGAAGCCTCACAGTGTGGTTCGGGGAAGACGCCGATAGTCTATCAACAGGCAGTCAGTCAATGTGTTCTTAAGTGTCTGTATGTCATCTATACCTCTGGGGTTCTCGTCACGTTCCCACTATACCACGACATCGCCCCATGAGCTAGCGTACTAGCAACACTTCGGATAGAATCTAACACATCATCAGCCCATCTCCTCATTAGCTCAAACTCGCGATTATTGTACCTGCGTTCACGACATCAAGGTTCTTTGGTGCCACGAAGGCTGCTGCGGTAGAGGCCGCCCGCACTGCATTGGTGATCATAGTGATTATATTCCCGGCGAGATTGAACGTATGCGGGAGGAGTGTTGTTTCGTTGGAGACTGAGAATTGAATCGGTCCTTGCTTCGTCGGAGAAGTAAGGTAGATTAGGTATTATGTGAAGGATTGAAGATGGAACGAATATGCTTAACAAATGCAAGGCGGACCAAGATACTCAGTATGATTATTGCCCACGCCAGTTAGGAAGTGATGTGAAGAAACAAGGAGTTCTGAAGGAAGTTTTCCAACTTGTGTCACAGGGAATGGTAGAGGAAGACGGCTTGATGAAAAGAACCGCACTGCTGAGGAAAGAATTACTCGATACGAATTAAAGTAACAGTCACAGAGGCTGAAGATGAAAGTATGCCAACTCATTGTGACTGGAACAGGTGAGCCTCTGCGTATATAAATGTCACCTTGGTGACCATGTTGGTACTACGCAAACCGGCACATAGCTAGCGCCTAAGCGCACTGCGGATCTGGATTGTACTCCAAGAGGAAGTCAAAAGTCATTATCCAGCACCTGGTTGGTCAATTGTTTCGTTTCCAAATGGACAGGGGGTAAACGCGGCAGATCAGGGAGCAACCCACCGCCTATCGTTACCGATCGAGAGATAATACCAGACATCATGGTTACTCAAGTGATGATCCTAAGCATTGCCAATGGTCCGCCTCCCGTTGGCAGCCGGTAATTGTGTTTATATACCTACCTGCTTACACACCGTACTGGGGTATGTCACCAGAATTGGTAAAGTTCAAGGTGATTAGTCGCCTGCCCCTAATCGGCTTCATGAATTACCAAAATCGTTCAAGTACTTTGTACCTATCATCACGATGTACAAGAACTTTTGAAGGAATCATAACCGGAATGACGGGCAAAATGAAATGGACTTGAATATCAGAAAACCAGGCGCACCGCCAGTGCAGATTCCAGCTGTTAGTAGCGAGCATGAGCGCATGGATTAGGCGGGAGTAGTGGAGACATGAGGATTTCTTGCGGATTTGGTTGGTTGTCAAGCACAGTATTGGTTCTGGTTTTAGAGCCAGGTGCTACAAGGGGGTTCTGACACGACTGAGAACGACTGTTTAGATAGCAGCGGGGCAGTTGGGGGTTGTTAGACCTGCTGCACAGAATTTGACAGCTACTTAGTAAAAGCCTTTTAGTAAAAAGCCTTCGAGGCCGTTCAATGGTCTATTTCGGTAGATTCTAATGTTTGGAAGACAGGAATGAGGTAGCTACAGATCTGGTCCATAGATTAGGGAGGCAGAAACCCCGTGATCCAATAAACGATGATGGTACTTTTATCTCGTCGCCCGAAAAGCGCCCCTCCGCGCTCGTGGTCTTTGCCGCGCGGTTGCATTGACCAACAGCTTGAGGTAGTATCTGGATACCCGCCGAGTCGACATGAACTTATTCGCAGCGCGCCTTTCAACCCTTCCACCATTCTCTGCGAGTCATTTGGAGTCTTTAGCAATGGCCGGATCGATCCATGTGATTAACAGGCTAGGTTGTCTACATGCTAGCACTTGTTGAAAATCCTCACATTTCACCTATTATATATAAGACTGGCTCGACTATTCTGGCCAGAGCAGAGACTTCTTACCATATCGTCAATTCCGGTCAGACTCTGATACCCCTCCGGATATCAAAAGCTAAGACTAGCAGCGGGCGCAAAGTGATACCAATAGAACCCCAAGCAATCACCTCTAAATGGCAAGCCACAAGGTGGAACGAAACACATAGCCAGATATGTCGTGATACGGTTTGAGGTCTTTGTATTTCATAGCGTTAGAGGCTTTTACCGATGTTGCGTTACCCCCAAAGGTGCCCAAACCGAATGTCCAGTCTCTAGACTACGCTATTGGTTGTGGAAACTTCAACTACAGTAGAGCAATTGGCAATGTAGTATACTGCTCCTCCGGATATGTCTATTCCAGTGCAGGGGATGTCGGAGTTACTAGCAGGTCTCGAGAGTACTCAACCGTTGAAAGTGGAGATGGACGTCAAGGGACTGCCGTGTTTATGCATTCAACAATTTCCCCCCCTTTTTCCATCTGAACTCTCTGGTAAGCAAGGAAATGCAACGAAGAAGGGGTAGAAAAGAGAAAATAGATAGGGTTATTAAAGAGAGTTCCAAGGACCAACTGATTAAGAGAGTGGCGCTAGCGAAAATCGGAGAGAAAAACAAAGGGGGAAAAAGAAAGCGTAAAAAAAACGGACACCAGGTATAATGAGGGAATTTAACCCTCTATATGATGGACTCGCGGGGAATCGAACCCCGGACCACTCCCAAGTTTTTCTTCATCTTCTGAAGAGGTGCTAAGGGAGTATTATACCACTAAACCACAAGCCCCAGTTGAGAGTCGGGCATTTTAATAAAGTTTATATAGGCGGCATGGGCGAAGTGTAGCATTTTGCCTTTTTTTTTTCCCGAATCCCGTGGCCCCTAACCCTACTTCGGGTGCTCCAGTGGGACGCCGGTGGAAGCCGGATCTGCATAGTTCTGCTGGATTTGTGTAGAGCCTTGGCGGCTTTAAAAGGGGGCGCTTGGAAGGCCAAATGTGGCGCTTACTATTTCCGTGCCTCCAATCAGCCCGGTCATTTGTCAGGTATGCTATTTCGGCCGTCCTTCACCTCTTCCGGAAGCTCGGAGCTGAAGAGGGCCGTATTTACTTACAACAGTACCTATCTCTCGAGCCCAGCCCATAGCTCGACCCTTTTCAGCTAGCATTGCCTGTATGCAACAGTTCTCAATGCTTGCTGCCTATGGAGGATTGTACGATGGGTAGGCGGGCGTCTCTAGATGTGGACGCTCGCTTAACGCAAAGCGGCGATGCACAGACCACATTTAGGTTCGGCTACATACATAGTAATCGTCTTCCCCCGTGGTGCCAGTTGACGGAACCCAGCACGTGAGGTTGATCAACAGAAGATTGTTACCTGCTCAAATTAAGTTTAATTTTGACGCACTTTAGTATTGTGACACGGGAAGATCAATAGGTCTTCTGCTGGCGTAGGCCACTAGCTCATATATCTCTGGGTTCGCTAGTTGTATTCTACATCTTTAAAACGATTCTAGTTAGGTATGATGCTCAATGAGACGGTTGTAGATGCAATGCTACGTCGCGGGTAACGCCAGGTTAGACCCCCTGGGTTTCAAGCTTCTCAGCTTCTTAGTCATTCCCTCGAACCCCTGAGTTGAAGCGCATTAACGCCGAGTGCCGAGAGCATCGAAGCCAAGACATGAATTGGATTCTTGTTTGATGACGACGTTAAATCCGGCAGGTCCATTTCTCCCATTCGGCGGCGCTGTAACGTTGTCGACCGCGACTCCAACCCGCTATGTCCAGAGCCCATCTTCCCACTCTGGTGGAGAGGACTCGGCGGTTAATAAGCGAGCTGAGGTATCCAGAGTAAGCAGTTGTGGGGTTGTATTGTCAACTGCTTAATGATGCGTGATAACTGCGCAGTTACAGGCTTTGAGATTGAGTTATTGATCCTTAATGCGTATGCCGCAAAAACAAAATCCCCGGATCAGAGAATACCAATCCTGCTCTAACGCAGTTCAGATCTGATGCTATTATTGGCTATACCTTGCCATTAAATAACGTCTTGCAGGAAGCTGACCTTTAGATGCCGTTTAGTGCTTAGATTCCAACCCAACGAAGGGAATATCCTCGCCACTACTGGCTGGGGGCACATAAGCCAGCTCTTTTACCCCTGCTCTTAATACCAATCGCAGAGACCTTGGCAGCACCTCGATACTATTGTAGGGGTACAGAAGAATACGGGTTTTAGGCAGCAAGTGTTGTGTTATTGTCTAGATCTAGGTGTTAATGCTAGGTAGAGGAAATTTGCCTTTAACTTCTGAGGCTACGCGACCACCCCACACCATCCTTCAGGCGAGGAGTTAGCAACTTCCGCTTACAGACCAAAATTAGAACGTAGAACTATGCAATTGGGGCTGACGGATGCCCCTTGGCGACCACGAACCCTGCAATGTACGGCAACTCCCGAGCCGTGGAGCTCCGAGAGAGGATGGCCGTCAATGGCCCTGCAAGGGGCGAGGCGGCCACCCCTGCCGCCGTGGGTGTATATAAGTGACTTTTGTATACCTCACGATGGCTCGTAATGTCTACCGTTCTTCAGCAGATAATCAGACATCTTGTTCAGAACGGCCACCATGAAGAGCTTTCTCCTAGTCCTGAGCGCCAGCCTTGCGGCATGCCTCCCCGCCGGGGACGCCGCGGTTCCCCGGGAGCCGAGACCCGTAAGTCACGCCCCTTCGCCTCCCAGCTCTCCTATACGCCCGAGGGGCTTCAAGCGTTACGTATTGCGGCGGCTATTAACAACCCGGATATAGGTGCTGGGCCTCGCCAACATCACGTTGGCCGAGTTCGACGACGGGGCCGGTGTCCTCCAGGGCCGCGCGCTCCAGGGCCCGCACATGAACGCCAACTTCCCGGACCCGGCCATCATCTGGGGCGACGGCTCGTGGAAGGCCTACAGCACGTCGAGCGACGGCAAGTACATCCCCGTGGCCGTGTCGGACGACGCGCAGTGGTGGACCATGACCAATGTCGATGCACTGCCTGACCCGGGCCCGTGGATCGACCCGAACGATCGGGGCATCTGGGCCCCGGACGTCAACAAGAACGACAACGGCCTGTACGTCATGTATTACTCCGGCCGGCGGAACGGCGGCAGCCGCTGCATCGGCGCGGCCACGTCGTGGACCGCCATGGGGCCCTTCGTGCCCCAGGCGCAGCCCCTGTACTGCGACGACGCCGCCGGCGGTGTCATTGACCCCGCTGGCTACGACGACGGCGTCAACCGGTGGATCATGTGGAAGGACGACGGCAACAGCCTCGGCGGCGCCACGACCTGCCAGGGCGGCCAGCCCAGCGGCGACTACAGGCCGACGCCCATCAAGATTCAGCGGATGGCCCGAGACGCCCTCACGCTCCTGGATAGCCCCAAGGTCATCATGGACCACGAGGGCCGCAACAACAACGGCGTCGTGGAGGGCCCGTCCATCTACAAAGTCCGCGACGACCTCTTCGTAAGTAAAGCCCCTCCCTGGCTAGGACCTGTCCCACCCTCCCTCCGACACCATTTCATCATTAGCCGGGCAGATTGCTGACGCTCTGCGGTGTAGGTCCTGTTCTACAGCGCGCACTGCTACTCCAGCGACGACTACGACATCGAGTACGCGTGGTCAGACAGGATCGACGGCTACTACGGCGACCGCGGCATCCTGCTCCGCACCGTCGACAACCGCGGAATCTACGGCCCCGGCCACATGGACATCGACCCCAACGGCTCTTTCATCGTCTTCCACGGCCGCACTGGCCCTAACCAAGGTGGCGGCGGCACGCGGTACATGTACAGCGCCCAGCTCACCATAGACGGCAAACGCATCACCTTCTAAGGCCGTGCGAGCCGGTGGAATGTGGTAGCGCGGTCTAAGACCTACACTTTGTGTTATATGAGGTGGGGCATCTCTTTGTATATATACCACGCCGTTGCATATGTCGAAAGCATGAACCATTTAGAATACCCATTTCATGATATATATTAAGCTATATACCATCATCTGGCTTGCTTCTGTGTATCCTTCTGCGCCGACCCTGAAAAACTCACTCGTTACTCCGGGAGGATGCCTTATGTTCTCCATGCAGGCATAATAGAGTGAATTAGCGGGCGTCGTTTGCTGTATGGGAAAGCGAATATCCTGGTTATGTTATTTGTCTAGCGAACACTCATTTTTCTCTTATCGGTACACAGCTAGGCGATGAAGGTAGGTTGGTCTATGGCAAATGGCCCGCGGCATTACTAGGATTACTGGGTCGACTTCTTCTCCTTCTCTTCCACTTTCAATTTCTTATCCCAGCGTTGTAGGATGATAGAGAGGTTTTTGCTCCCCACAACAACGCACCACTCACCGGTGGCGTTCCAGGCTACCTGGCGGCCAACGAAGTCCTTAATAGTTAGCTTGCTTGTAGCATGCGCCTTGATCGCGTCCTCCACTCTCGTCATGTCGTACTTAGCTTCCCACGACTCCAGCGTTTCCTGAGTGTAGTTATTGTTCAGATCTCCGTGCGTCTGGACATCCATACTAGCACTACGCCCCGATACAACCGAGTCTCTGTCGCTAGCATCCTTAAGCTTGCTTATGGCGTCTCCCTGCTTCCTATGTCTGATGGGCTGCAGCCATCCCGGACGCTGGATCAGTTGGTTCTTGTCGCGCTCGCTATCGTTCATGTCGAGTATGAAGTTGTGATAACCGATCAGCCTCGCCAGATCCCAGAAATAGATCTCCGAGTGTGCATTGCCGAAGGCAAGCACTGGGTTTTTATCCTTTCTGTGAAATAGCTTGAACCTAAGATAGAACTGGTGACCACACCCTGGAGTGTGGAACTGCAACAGACGAGCATACTGCGAGCTTGTTGCTGGTGCGAATGCGGACCGCGTTAAGCGTTCCGTATCGCTGGTGGTGGGAGCGTCCGATGGACTAGGTATGGGATTATCTGACGAGAAACCCTCAATACGCCACAGAACTATGATATCTTCATGGCAAGCTCTCGAGAGAACGAGATCGCCGAAGAAGGCAACACTGATTTGACGTGTTAAAAGCGTTTTGCCGGGGAAAAGCTAGCTATATACGTACCAGTCGACAATTCCGCTATGAACTTCAGAAGTGAAGAAATGGGGATAATGGATAACAACGGGCGGTGGGGGATTCTTGTCGGTGGCTCGCGCCGCCGCAAAATCGGGCAGAGTCCACTTGGGATCTTGTTAACACTGTACTCCCCATCGAAGTTAGACGACTCACCAGGCAGACCACGTTATCATGTCCCGCAGAGAGGACGTATCGACCATTATCGTGAAAGGCCTAATACAACAGTCAATGACCACAATCGTCACAATGTCGGTGGAGGGATCGTACCACTGTGAGCAAGTGTGACGAGTGCCCTTCGCCAGCGAGGAGAGCCACGCATGGTTGCTTGGCATCCTTCGGATCGAGGCTCCATATTCGGACCGTAGTATCATCTGACGCAGAAGCAATGAGGAGGAAATTCGTAGGGCAGGTGGCCAGGTCATTGATTTCCTAGGTGCTGTAAGTCGTCAATGTCTACCGAAACTGCATTCATAACTCACTCCTCCGTGGCCGGTTAGCACCTAATCTCTGTTAGTTAAGAGGTGGTCCTACTTATGCTTCACGCATATGAATTGCTTGCCTCTGACCTTTACGAGCTTTCCTTCAACGACGTCGTAAACTTTGACTTTGGCATCCCTCCCAGCTATACACAGGTAGGGGGCTTCAGTTTCAGGATCCTTGGTCCAGGTACAGCTGCAGTTCATAGCTTCTTTCTACCCACAGTTAGTTAATGGAGTTGAATAAGACGGCGCTGGGTAGCTCACATCGTCATCTCTGAAGAGCCGCACAAGTTCATAAGCGGGGCTAGCGCAGCTGGACAATCGATAGACCACAACCTTGAAGAACAATTAGACCCGTCCCGAGTGAATGCGTTGCGAGACTACTCACATGCTTCTTGCTGACTGCAGCGAAGACGGGATCGTGCGACTCGTCCCCATAGGGATAGAACTTGACGTCGAAGAACTCTGAGAACTTGAGTTAACAAGCTGCAATCTGCGTATTCATTGACGGGGTGAGACTTACCGGTATCTTGATCATCGGACGACAAGTACTGGAAGTCATCCTATAAGATGGACTGTCAGCGGACATGCTGGCTGAGAAGTGCGTGTTTGCCAGTTCAACCTCACTTCAAATCCAATAGATGCTTTCAAGCGGGGAAGATCCCACTCGTCGTTATTGATTGTCGAAGGCATCGCGTGGGCTCGTCATGCATAATCCAAATGCAATCCGCAGCCTCTCTTGCCCCTGAGTTCGCTGGTAGTGGAGCGACAGTCTTAGCCTAGATACGGCCGATGTAGATTGTCCCGCTTTATGTAAGGGATCACACTTATTGCTTTAGGCACCTAGTGTAGGTTGACTGTTTGATATAGGTAGTATATCAGACACAAGTACGGCCCTTTCCTCAATTTCTGAATCTTCCTGGAGAGGGAAATTACCGGCTGGACAATCCGTTCAATCTTTCCTGTATATACATATTGCAAGCTATTAGGATATCTTTACCAACGCGTAATATTTGCATGCGATGTTTGATACGCGTTGGAGCGTATCTACCCCAGCCACATGTGGCTAGAACCTTCACCACAAATGCTTGTGCACCCTCAAACTTCACTAAATAAATCAGCCCTTCCAACAATGTCGTGCTCCATATTTCGTCGGATCATAACTCTTCGCAAACCGCGGGGGAATAGTTCACACAATTCCTACAGGCATTGAGAGCAAACAGGAAGGAAATTGCAAAATAAGATTCGTGAAAGGTCTGTTCTACTTCGGCATTGGATGGAAATCGTCCTCCTTGCATTCTAACATGCCAAGACCAGAATGCTTGGCCGTAGATCATGTCCATGGGATCCAACGGAGTTTGCCGGGCAATTCGTTCTCCTTCTGACTTCAACCTTGAAATCGCAAACCATCATTTGCCAGAATGGTCTCCTGCAGCGTTACTTGTACTGGTGATTGTTTCTATACTGGCAATCATACAGACAGGGAGAGACAGAGAGAGAGAGGGAGACACTGGCTAAGACGACATATCACATGTTTCCCAATATTATCAATCTTGTCACTGCGACGTGCCCACGTCACTGTAGCCAGGCAGAGACGAGGTGCGCACGTACTTGCAAGCTTGTTCGGGGGGTTTGTGAACGCCACTACAGAGAACGAGTTGGACGTTGGGCAAGTTAAACCACGCGTGAAGTTGCCGGCAAACAATCAACCGCGCCGGCGCCTGTTTTAGAGATGCGTTGGCGTTAACTTCAGCCGCACCGCTATTTTAAGCGTCACTCGTACTTCTATCTCAAACCGGGACTAGCAGGCTCCAGCCGACGTACTAGGCCGCGAGGACCCCTGCCTATACCGGGAGAGGGATTATCTGTCTGTGTGTGCAGTATAACGACGGATATTTTCAGCAAGACGCGGCGGAATCACGGTTTCAAGAAATGAAAATGCCAATTCCTATCTGTGCGCGCGAGCGCGCGTGTGGTGTATGAGAACACCTCAACGGTGATCAGTTAACGTGCGTGTACGAGATGGGGCACAGGCGTCACCGACATAATGTTGGTGTAAATGTCAAAACCTCGAATGCCGTCTGTAGAGCATAGAATTCTTCGTAATAATAACCGGTTGCCTCAATACGGCCCCGCTAACGAAGATCAGAGAACTTGCCCCTAGATTTATAAAGGGGGTGCATTGGGCAACCAATCAGCGTTCTCCGATGGGTGCTACACAGCACGGTACGGCAGAATCGAACCTCAATCTAACCTCATCGACAAGAAAGTTCACAATTTTGATTTGTGATCCCCAATCGCCCCGGCTCCCATACTCATCGCAGAATTCGTATGCGTTCGGACCGCGTCATTGCATTGGGAAGAAGGGAGACAATGTAACCCCCTTCAATATTTCCCCTACCTTAGAAAGTGATGGGCTGTTTACCCCCAAAGGTAGCCTGACAGTGTGCCATGCACCATCAACACGTTAAGGTCTGAAACTGCTATCAAGGTTCCCAAATTATTGTCGGTTCTTAGCTATACGTTATACCACCTAGGCACCTAGTTTACTCATGACACCGAAGGGTCACATACTTGAGAATGTATGCTAGCCAAGTCGTCGGTAAGAAACTGATGACTCATAAGATGTTTTAAGACCTTCTAGGTGGTGATGTATGTCAAGGGATACAATGTAGGTTCGTAACTGGTCTTACATAGAACGTATAGCTACAAGTATACTATAGCGAACGCCCTTCTCTTGAACCTACCTGTTTTGATATTGCAGCTTCATCTATCTGAGGTTGATGGGTTGTCTTGCCTATCCGGCGCTTATGCATTGCCGGCAGCGGTTTTAGGTAGCCGTCCACACTAGATGTGCGGGAAATATATCGTGGCTTGTTTGACAGCCGTTAGGTTCCGTTTAATATATTTGATGGTGCCACTAGCGCAACGTCTTTTTAGGTACGGTAACTTCGACCTCTGTTGATCCGTCATCAATCACCAGCCCGCCACGGGACTTTTGACCGCCGGGCCAATGGTTACGCAGCTCGGTAACTTAAGTCGACGGGACCCGGAACAGCCTGGCGTCTCCTTTCAGCGCAACTGCAAAAGTCCCCCCTAGGTACGTATGGAGCATGAGCGGCGATCCCGTGCAATGTCCTCATGCTCGGCAGCTTGTTCAATCCCAGTAGCAGATCCCAGGGGTTCGGTTCTGGTCCGTCCTCGAATTCGACAGGGAACGGGGAACGTGAGGCTGTGGCATGGCCCGCGTGGGCCGGTTGACAGCGGAAGCGGCGCTCCCAGGACTCTGGATGCAGTCAAGGGGTCAAGATCAGGTCAACTTCCAAAACCGGTAGTCAGCTAGCACCCCAGCATTGTCGACCCCGCCAGAATCCTTATCTCGCAAGAAATGCCCAAAACGTCGAAGTTCTCCGCTTTCCCAAAGAGAACGTCGTCTGTCAAGCTTAGGTAGGATACTGCGGATGGATTCAAGATTCAGCACCGAACAATGTTCTTGAGGATTGCATACTTACATGACTACCGATATATAATCAACACACCTAGCAGTTCGTATATTTCGCAGTCCTTCTTGACCAGCACCATAGACGTCTAGCTCTAGAGCTACATATGTAACTACCTGTCAGCCAATCCACTCAAGTACGTATGTAAGGTAAATATATCAGGCAGTTGAGCGACTTGAAGGCCCCCTAGTCACAACGGGTAGGTTAGCAATCTGAATCCCCCTTTGGAGACACTTCCAAGTTTCGGTTATAAGAAGAGGAATTAAGTCTGTCCTCGGGCGTCGTAATAACCTTAACGCTGCACCGGAGTGATCGCCGCTGCAGGCATTACGGGGATTCAATTTCCTTTGCATTCTCTTCTGCGCTGTATGGTGACTCCCATTGGTAGCATGGCTAGGGTTGTCGTCACCCCAGAGCGTCGCCTCCCAGGTCCGAGCGTTATAGCGCCGTCCTGGCCCGCCAGCCCCCAAGAAGCCAAGCCAGAGGTTGACAGGTTAACGTTAGTTCCCTCCAGGCGTCCCACACATTCTGCGAGTATTCGGGGGTGAGGGACCCTTGCTCGCATCAATCATCAGTGATCGAGCGCCCTTTTCCCATCATGAACAAAATAAACTACGTAGCAAAGACATCCATGCATAATACGGGAAAAGCCGCTCCATTCCCGATATATGGTTGAATACACGTACATTCAGTTGTGGGTACCTATCAGGGAAGAGGAGGTTCCGTATTGATGGTGCAAACTAATACCCAGGTAGGTACAAGTAACCTTTTGGCTAGTCAGTCATACCGTATCAAGCATGGTTGGATGCGGAGCACTCGGGACATGGGTTGATGAACCTTTAATCGCGTTCCTTTCTTTGCTTTTCAATTCACCCATGGCGTAGTTCGGTCAATTGATGGGCTTGGACAATTCTTGTCTCCTGCTTAAAAGCTCCTCGAATGAGTAGCTACCATGTTGTATTTCCCTTACATTATTAAATGCCCCGTTATAAAGCAGCGATGGACATGGATTATGCTCTCAATTGCCCGTCTGCATCGAATTGGCAAATGGAATTACATCTGCACGGAAGCGGTCCATGATCCCCTTTATAAGACCTCAACTACCCACCCTTCGAAGTCTCATCTAGAGATCTCTTCCACGTTTCTTACATAGCTGCAGTCTTCAAGCATCTTCCTTGGATTAGTACTCACCTCTGCTCGCGGGAGAGTATCCACAAAGGCCGGACTGTTACGCCTTCTTTACACAGAAAAGCCCCCATCGTCTGCGGATAGTCCGGTTCATACGCTAGCGGCCTCACTTCCCACCCCCCTCCCTGTTGCCGTGACGCTCTTCGCTTCGTAACAAGCTCATCGACGGCCCTCTCACTTACAGCAACGAGCGACGGTGTTTCCGTTGTCGGTTGTTACCTATCGTCTGATCCCCCAGTCAGCCCTGTAAAGAGTCCGCCCCAGATATCGTCTCCCTTCCCCACTGCCCGCCCCGACTTCAACGCCCCAGTCCTTTCTGAGTGGCTACCGTTAGCAGCAGTGTAGCACGTCCATTCCGTGCACGACTGCACTGGTCCGAGGGACTAAGGACTGTTGTGACACTCGGCAGGTCACTAGCTGGTCAATTCGTGGGACCTGTGGTATATGTAGAATATACTTAACTGATGCTCCTTGTAGCCTCCTGCGTATAACCGCTCTCGCAGTCTCTCCGTGTCTGTTGGGATATTACGCGAGCCACTCCTATCGGTGCCTTGTGCTACATCACTGCCTTCCGACGGTGACGGCGGGATCTCTGTCATACAATACTCGGCTATCCAGAGACATCTCGTTGGCTGGGCCACCTGAACTTTTCCCTAACTGTCCTGAACAGCCGACGCCCCCAGGCCAGTCTCGCGAAACACGGGTTCGGAACCACCCACCCTGGTCCCAGCTCGTTTTTAGAGGACCGTCACTGCGTAGTACGGTTTCCACGCGCACGCCACCCTCGGTTCACGACTTGGCGTTCTCCGCAACGACCATTCTCGTCAATTAAATCCAACCGTCCGTTGCATGTTGGCTTATGGAGAGAGGATTCGTCGCCGTTGAAAAGTATCTAGCATCGTCTAGGGCGCTGGATATATCACCAATCTCATGGAGCAGACTTTCATCACTATCCACAGTGAGTATACCCCAGTGAGAGAGAGAGAGAGAGAGAGAGACGGATCTTCTTATTGCGCGTGTGCCCGAACAGCTTGATGGTTGGCTAATACCTCTCGCGTCTCACAGACCTCGATCCGGACGCCACTATCCTCTTCGTCTCAGAGTCAGTCACCGATATATTAGGATATCATCCTTCGGAGGTGCAGGGCAAATCATGCTTCGAGTACTTCCACCCGGATGAAGTGCCTTTTGCGCGCTCCGTACATAGTAGGGGTGTACTGCTTGACAAGGCAGCTGTCCTCCACTATGCTCGAATTATGTCAAAAGATGGTCAATGGATCAGCTGCGAGTGCTGCTTCACGGTAGTCCACGATGTGCTGATGGCGTGTACTAGTATATACCGCCGGAGCCATAAGCAGGAGAGTATGTAACTCTAGAAATTCTCTACGTGTTCAGGGACACGGGTTGCTAACATGTCCATAGGAAGAGCAATCGAGGCCCCACATATTCGCCGTCTTTTCTCGTCTTCGCCCCGAGATCCGCGGTATCATATGCTTGAACACTTGTCGCCCAAATTCAAGATGCCGCCGATGATGAGGGAGCCCCGCGCGGCCCTAATCCTTAACCGATTTACTAGAAGCTTGACAGTTATGTTTGCGACTAATGCCGTCACATCAATTCTCGGGGTGACTCCGGACGAGATCCAGGAAAAGAGTTTTTGGGAGTGCGTCGCAGAGAACTGTGTGAGGGACGCGATTAATTGCTTGGAGAGTGCGAAAGCCAACGACTCGATTGCATATCTGCGCTTTTGGTCTAGGGACCCTCGAAGAGAAGAAGATTTTGAAGCCGAGGATGAGGAAGATCTACAAGGCGACGAAAATGCGGAAGGCCGCAGTAGCAACAGCAGTGGCTCGGATAGTGGTGTGCAGCTGAGCAATGGTATGGATATAGTCTCGGACGAGGTGGCATATTCCGGTATGGGAGTAGAGTCCTCTTCAGGACACGGACGATCCGGGGGTCCGGCCCCCGGCCATCTCCACTCGTCTTCGTCTCAACCCGGATCTCGGTCCGGACCTCACACGACCCGGGCTACCCGGACGATTCCGCCGCAGGGCGACGGGCTTCAACAATCATCAATACTCCGTCCGCGACCCGAAAGCCGCTTCCGTCGGCGCCGGCCCAACCCTTCAATTGAGCTTGAGGCTGTTGTGTCTTGCACTTCTGACGGCCTCGTTGTTGTCCTACGAAAAGCCAGGCCGCCGATACCCGCCCCCCATCCGCCGTTACTCCCCGTCGATTATTACGAGAACGGATTATTCGCGGCTCCCTGGAGCGAAGAGCCAGTCACCGCGGTGTATCCGGTCGAGCGGTTCCACACATTCCGACCACCTCTGCTCACACAGCATATGCCTCTGCAAGAGCACGTAAAAGCCGCTGGAGGACCACCCATTGAACAGCTGATGCGGGCTATCCGCGATGTCGCTGTATTTGCTTGGGCGCTAGTGGGAATAAATGGGAATCTCTCACAGTATAGCCGAGGGATACCGACAGGGGATGCACAACCTCAAGTTGGGAAGACCCATTACCTGGGCGTTGAATCCCAAGCCTCCAGACAATGGCCAAGTTCTCTGGTCGAGAATCCACACACATCCCAAAATGGAGCATCTGCATCACACTATGTGCCGCGGTTCACTGCCGAGGCGCCACAATGTTTCGGCCGTGCTCCGAACGGGTTCAATAACACAAATTTTGCGTACACTAGGCCGCCTGCATGGTCGCGTTCAACTCCGCACACGACGATACCTCAACCGCTGGCGCCATTTCCCCACGCGCAACAAGCAGCGCCACAAATGCTACCGCCCCCCTATCCTGGTGGTGCCCCACACCCACAAGAACCGTGGGCAGAGGCCCCGCCGTCCTATGTGCAGCAAGGCCCATACTCTAATCCTACTTCCCAGTCATATTCGCCTACCGATTCCCACAACTACAGGAATCCGTGGCAGTAGGAGACGCTTCTCCCTGTCATCATGATGTACTTAACTTTGCTATATTCTATGATATTTTGGAATGGCTAGCTAATATTGGGGTGTGATTGGGGGCGTTCGGCGAAAGGGGTCAGCGACCGAGATTTGTCCTAATGTTTTTGGCATGGTACTCATCCTAGAACGAGGGAAGATCTCTCTGGACTTACCCAATTAGCGTTATTGGATATTGGATTGTCAAAAAGAGGACTTGTTATTAGTATCATTTGGGCGGGTACGAACTCAAAATAGGGTCATATCATACAGGATTGTTTGGGGCCTCTGTTCGTTAAAGCACAGGATATCCAAGAGGGCCGGCCCTCAGAAGTGGGATAGAGCAAAAGGCACTCCATAGGAAGAGACAAATACCCGTGTTGAAACTCCTTGCATGATCTGTAGGAAAAGGGCATATTTGCGAAGATGCTGTACAATGTATGCCCTTAGACCTAAGTCTTTGACAACTCAACGAGGAAATGGAAACACGTTACCTCCAAGACATTACAGGTACTTAAACGTCCGATATCTCGCCCGGGAGCTTGACATAGAAATGACTACCTATGTAAGTTAGCTCATGGGTTGTATATAGTACCTGGGATATTAATATGGCCCTATATCAGTATCCCGTCTGCTGGTAGGACTGGCCGGGGTTTGAGCTTAACGGTGGTGGCGTTGGTACCGAAGCAATCAAACAGGGGTTAGAGCTAATTCGTGGGAGCGGGAGCGGCCAGCGGGGAGCTTGGACCACTCGGGACAGATTCAGGAAACGGTGCCCTGTGCGCTGGGCTCTGAAGCTACCAGGTACATACACAATAGGTACTGACATATGTAGCTACAGCTTGCTGACTACTACTAAAGAATATCGTCGTCGTCGACATCCACCTTTACCCCTTCAACTTTACAAGTGCTCCATTGAGGGTAACAAAAGTGCAATTAATGCTCTGAGTTTGGGTTCTTTCAGGACTGCGACCCCCTCAACTGTTAACCCGGGTGAACCTTGACCGAAGATGGCGTCCTCAGGCCATCTCTACGACGCCCCAAGAGTAGAGGAGGATGATCTAATTGACCCTGATGATGGTGAGGGATGCCCTTTCGTCTCTTGTTGTGCTGTCTTTGTAGCCACTACTATGTCCCGTCGGGTGGATGTCGGAAGCTAACGCATGCGCTGACAGGCGATATCAACGACTTCGACGACCCCATCTCGACGAGCCAGTCCCAGCGGCAGCCCCTGACGGGTAATATCGGCAGAAACCCCTCATCGGCGTCATCGTCGCGGCCGCTGAACGAGAGCTACCTGACGTCACGGATCCCGGGCGAGGACCGCAGCGCGCCGCAGAACACGATCGACGAGACAGTGTGGGAGACACTGCGGCGGGACCTGCTGGCCGTGTGGTCCAAGATGCGCGAGGTGCTGTACCCGCGCTACCTGTTCGGGGGCACCATGTTCGAGAGCGCCGGGGGGCTGCGCGGCGCCTACGCCAACCTGCGCGGCGCCGGCATCACTGGCGCCCGCGACGAGCTCGCCGGGCTCGCCGGACGTGTCATGGACCCCGAGAGCCTGCTGAGCCAGAACAACATGACCCCCGGCCTGCGCAACTGGGACATGTGGGGTCCCCTCATCTTCTGCCTGCTGCTGTCCCTGCTCCTCAGCTTCCGCGCAAAGGACGACCAGAAGGACCTCGTCTTCAGCGGCGTCTTCGCCCTCGTCTGGATCGGCGAGGCCGTCGTCACTCTGCAGATCAAGCTTCTGGGCGGGAACATGTGAGTTAATCTTTTATATCCCAACCCAGTAACCCCTCCTACCTTTTTTAAGGCGTCCGAGCAAAAGCCGGTATGTGTATGGGTTATGCTGACGGCGGGAATCGCAAAAAACAGCTCCTTCGCGCAGAGCGTGTGCATCATAGGATACACGCTCTTCCCGCTCGTCATCGCGGCGATGCTGTCGGCCATCGGCATAAGCACCATCGTCAGGATCCCCGTCTATATAATCTTGATGTGCTGGTCGCTGGCCGCCGGCGTGAGCATCCTTGGCGGTAGCGGCGTCGTGAAGAACAGGGTCGGCATCGCCGTCTACCCGCTGGTCCTGTTCTACCTGGGCCTCGGCTGCCTCTGCTTCATCAGCTAGACACGACCCGTAACCTACTAACCAAACCACCAACCATCGTACGCAAGAATGACGGGGCCGGGCAGGGTGACGGGATGAACGGAGTTTGCATCGGCGGCGCGGGAAAATTTTTTGACCTTTTTTGGCAGATTTGTATTCTAGATATGCCGGTGTACGATCCACCGGAATGAAGATGTGATTGATTGTCCCTTATGTATCGGATATTGTGTGCCAAGATAGGGGTTCATCTCTTCCGTGGACGTACCAAGGAGCTCTCGTATGTCCCCCAAATGTCCACGTCCCCAGCTCACCCATCCAGCCATATGCCATGTCAACTAGAGGTATAAAGCCTTTCCAAGACAACGACCCACCAAATATCTCGCTATGGACTCTCCCGACATTGTCTTCTATTCCTTCTCTTTTCCACTCAGCAGCGACTGCCCCTACTCCCTAGGGCCAAGGATCTGTCTGGCTCGCTTGTTTGTCCAGTTGCAGTGAGATCATGGTGTAGTAGCGTTGCCAGTATTATTAATGATTGCTAGAACAAGCGGTAAGCATGTTCTTGAGACAACCGCGAAAGAGTGATGGGCGCCATTAGGGCATTCAGGGGTTGCGGGGACGGTGACCTGGCTATAGAATTGCTGGAACGGAACTTGCCTTCCACGCAACTGTTCTCTGTACCCGCCGCCTTGTCAGTTATATTTCGAATCTGGTGACTTGCTCGCCGTACCTGACCACCGGTCTGGGCCTGGGAAGTTAGGGTCGCCTATCACTTCCATGGACTGCCCAGACTTCCATCACCTAAAGTGAGGGGTCCCTGGGACTCTGACAGTCAGCCGAGCATGCTCGTTTTCTCCCTAGGTTTCTGTCGTCACTGAAAAAGTTAATGTAGGGAATTAGCTTCCAGGACGCCGTGGCTGGAATGGTATTTATTTTGCGTGGAAGGGGATCCCCGTCATCAGAGTAGCTGGAGGTAGTATGCGGTATGAAATATACCACTTAGGCTGAAACTTCTCGGTATCTTGATTTCGCAGTGGTCACCTCCATTCCCCCGTAAAAGACACGAGTATGTTCCTCGCATAATAGTCCAAGCAAGCCTGCATTAGACATATCCGAGCTAGAAGAAACCCTCCTCGTCGGGACGCGCAGCCTCGTCATCATCCTGCTCTTCCTCCTCTTCGACGAACTTCCTCGCCCACCCGTCCAGGGCACCTCCGTTCTCGACGATCCTCGCGAAGAACCCCTTCGCCTTCTCCTGCTCCTCCCTCCTCCTCGCCACCGCCGAACGCTCCTCGGGGCCGTCGGCATGGGCCAGCAAACCGTCCGCCGACGGTGAGGACGATGACGTCTTCGTTCGCCGCCCGCCTCCGGCCGTACCCCGCCTCACGCTCTCGACGAGCCGCGTGGGCAGGTGCAGGGCGCCCACGAACAACGCCAGCATGCCCCGCAGCCGCAAAAGCTCGAGGTGCTTCGAGTACGGCGCGCTCTCCATCAGCTGGTCCATGCGCGCGGCGATCTGCTGCGCCGCGATGGCCGTCTCGCGGCGCAGCTCGTCCCGCGCGGCCTGCCTCAGCTGACGCCTCTCCGCGTCCCCGCGCCGCCGCAGCAACCCCCGCGCTTCCGCCTCCTCGTCATCCTCCGCATACGCGTAGGCGTCGAAGCGGGGATCGTCCTCCATCTCTAGGCCCGACCCTCCTTCGTCGTCGTCTTCTTCCTCCTCGGCGGCGGCGAGCCGGCGCTGCACCCCCTTGAACTCGGCGTGGATGTTGTAGATCTCGATGCTGAACAGCACGGGCCAGAAGTCCAGCGCGCTCGTCAGGCCCGGCCGGTGCGGGTCGTGCGGGTGCTGCTGAATCAGGTTCTCGAAGTAGGCGCGGACCCTGTCGACGTTGGCGGCGGAGCCCCAGCGCCGCGTCGCTTCTTCGCCTCCCGCCTCCGGCCCCCCTTCCCGGCCCCCGCCGCCTATCGTCCGGTCCTCCCGCCGCTGCTGCTGCTGCTCTCCCGCCTCGCCTTCGCCGTCGCGCATGAGGATCTCGGACCCCACGGCCCAGAGGTGGCCGAGCCGGATGTCGACGTCCCTGGTCTGCGCGAGGAGCCCGAACGCCCGCCTCGCGCGCGGGACGTCGCCCTCGCTGAGGCAGCGGTGCAGGATGGCGGTCATGGTGCTCAGGTGCCGGAGGCGCGCCGAGTGGTGCCGAGGCGCGGCCGGGACGCCGTTGCTGTCGGCCCTCGCGTCAGCGTCGGTACCGACGTCGCTGCTCTCGGCCCCGCTCCTGCTCGCGCTCCCGCGCCTGCGTCCGCTCCCGCCGTCGGGGTCAGGGGGCAGCGCCTTGTGCGGGAATAGGGGGAACTCGTCCGCCGGGATCGCCTCCTCCGGCGCCAGCCCCGCGACGGCGAATTGCCGCAGTAGGTCGGGCGGGTGGCTGCGCGGGTTGATGACGCCGGACGGGAGATGCGAGTACGGGTCGTCTGGCGCAGGGGAAGGCGAGGCGACATCCCGCTCCTCGCCGCGTCGCTTTGGTTTGCGCGTGTGTATCCCCTGGCGGTAGCCGGGTACCGGGAGAGCGAATGGACCCATGGCAACAGACAGGTCGCACCTGATATACCGCTCTTTTGAATGTCGTTTGCTGGGATTAGGTCTTTGTATTAAGTGGACGACAAACGCTTTCCGTGGTTTCTGGGATTCTTAAGGGGTGGAGCCAATCCTTGGGGGCTATTAAAGTGTCCGCATAAAGTACATGTATGTAGAAAAAACTGTGATGGATTGGTCCACTGCTTGATGGCTTCTGCTTTAAGCTTTTAGCGGCCCGAGCCGCTGCATTAGCGGCTTACGCCTGTCCTAGCGACCCCTGGGGCCAATGGTCATTCATTACCTGCAACCATTAGCGGCCTATATCAGCCTAAAACAGCGGAAGAAGATATTAATCCTATGTGGACTAGCCTATGTAGGTAAGTAATCAGAGTCCGCCCTGTCTGAACGGTTAATGGTGTCTTGTACACTTGTTACTGTTTCCATGTTGGCGACTGTGTTCATCGGTTCCTGTTGAGTCTAAGTTTATTATCTGACATGATATTACGTTATGAGTCTGCCATTTTAGGTTGTCGCATAAGACGATGACAGTCAGCGGACTGAAGACTACATGTGTGCTGTGAAATTCCGACAATATTCTCCTCGTAAACAGTCATTTACCTAAAGGTTGGCTGACGGCGGTGAATCACAGAACACTTGAATTGCTGATGAGCCCAGCTTAAAAGAAATCTCTCTTAAGAATGTTATGGATATATGGAAGACAGAATTTAAAGAAAGGGAAAAGAATAACGAACGAAGCCTATACGAAACATGAAAGCAGGATGCCAAAGAATGGACCCAGTTATAAGCAGGTGAACGGCCAGAGGCGATGCTGTCTGGCCAGAATTAACTAATCTCCGCCTTACTGTAACTCTAATGGAACGTAGCCAACAACTACGCTCTCGTTTTTGAGGTTTGTTCGGTCGGCGTGTTGGAATCTTTTTGAAAAAGTTCAGTTGGCGTGTTGGAACTTTTTCTACGGCGTATTGGAATCGTTTTGTATTGCGTACATGAATCTTCTGATATGGCGTGTTGAAATATTTTTATATGGTCTATCAAAGACTTTTTATGGAACGTTTGATCAGCAAGTTGGAAATCATTTGACAAAGACTAAGTTAATAGCCACCACGACCGGTCAGTAGTCCGACGGCGTAACATAATGGTTCTGTGGACATGGCACCAAAGCGTGGTCTCGTACCTATGAACAACATCCTTGCCTTTACATATAATTACCATAGGGTCTGCGGGAAGCTCAGCTACACAAAGAATGTGACGCCCCCAGGTCCATGCTAAGAAAATCCCTAAGTCACAAAACCAGTAGATCAGCCAAGTACATCCACCCTTATGACATGCTCTCTTGGGGGTTACTAGGTCCTCAAGAACAACTTTACCACTGCTAAGCCAAACGCTTTTTTTTAAACCCCCAGAAAAAAATTAATAAAGATAATCCTACATACTGCGGCACAGTCGGCAACCGTGCCTGCTCCCCAGTCTTTGGCCGTTGCCTGTGGACGAGGAACACATATGTAGTAGTAATTGCAAGGGGTCCCGAGCACGCCAGGTGGGCTAATATAGGGGTACAGCATGCTGACGAGCCAATCCATCACTACCATTACGAGATCTGCTAGGTGTGTTCGAGCCGGTCGAAGCGAGTGCGATCTGGCGCCCTAGTCGGGGCTGGGGTTTGTCTCCGGGATGAAAACCCCTTGGAAACAGGGGCAAGAGAGGGAGTTACGAAGTAGAGCACCCTTCGACGGCTCTTGGGTGGGCTTCGTGTACTTGTCTTTGCGCTCTTCGCTCATCTCTTATTGTGTTGGAACTTCACGACTAAGCACGGAGAACGACACGTTCTGGTTAGGGTCAACCGCCTTAGGCGATGGTAGCTCGTATGTGCTCTCTTGGTCGTTGGTATCATTTGCTTTTTGTATTAGCAGGATCCGTATAACGGAACCAGAGCAGAGCGCTGACATTGGTAGTAAGAAGCCGTCCAATCGTTAACAGGCTCTCGTATCGACGAATGGCACTACACGGTGGAAGTTCCGTTATGCATATGTACATTTTGATCTACTGTACATTAGGTCGGCTGCTACGGCCAAGATGTACCTATGTTTATCCCGGCGTTGTGCGATGGATCATGCGTAAAGACGTCGTCTATTGCGAGTTGCGCTCAAAGTAGGTCCATTGACCCTCAGGCGGCTGTTCCTCGAGGCTCTCCCACCTGCAAGTAGGTTAGCTATCATCCTTCAACCCAGGACCTATAGGATACATGGCACTTACACCTTAGCGTTGTACATGGTATCAACGAGCTTCAGCTCGCCTTCCGCTACCTGGATTACCTCCTCGATTAGGCCGGCGCCGATCTTGTTCTCGATCTCCTCAATCCTAGCGTTCCCCACAGTCAGCGCACAGATATTCCCAGATCCCAAAATGCCATGGTCCAGGGTCCCGGAGACTTACTGGTCGGCGGTAAGCTGCGGCTCCGGCTCCCACTTGACCCTGCCGGGGGCGTCGAGCGGCTGCCTCTCGACCAGCAGCCGGTGGTCGATATCGCGCTCGTCGGGGCCGCGGAGGCCCTCGGCGCCGGGCCCGTCGTCGCGCTCGCCGTCCCACTCCCCGTAGCGGACGTCCTCGGGCTGGGGGTCGGTGCGGTTGACGAAGACGTGGTCACGGGCGGAGAGCTTGACGGCATGGGAGCCGTCGAGCTTGGACTTGGCCTCGGCGGGGGAGGGGAACTGGTCCGGGTGCTCCTTAAGCAGCTTCTCTGCGCGCGCCTGCCACTCCTCGTAGCCGGGGGGCTGGGCAGCCTCGACGATGGCCATGCGGTGTTTGGTCAGGGCCTCGACGGACTGGCGGTACATGGACGACTCGGGAATCTTCTCCAGCTTGTCGAGCGTGCGCGAGTACAGGTAGATCAGCGTCGACCGCGGGGAGCTGTGGGTGTAGATGCCGGTGAGGCCGGTCGGGTTGCCGGGCTCGAGATAGCGCGCCGGCTTGACGCTCGCGAAGAGTCTCAGCGTCCGCCTCATGGTTGTTATGTGGGATGCTCGTCAATGGGGGCTGGGAGTTGGGAAAGTCAAACCCAAGGGCGAGCAATCAATTGGCGATGATACGTAGAAAGTTTCTTAATGCCGAGCTACTTAGCTCAAAAACGTCACAATCCCATAGCTCCTCCTCACGTGATGTAAAGCGCTAACGTTGGGGGGCCTGCCGAAGCCCCAGAAACTGAGCGCCAGTGGGGACTTCGCTA
Organism: Monosporascus sp. MG133; assembly: GCA_004155925.1. NCBI lineage: Eukaryota > Fungi > Ascomycota > Sordariomycetes > Xylariales > Monosporascus > Monosporascus sp. MG133. The sequence goes on from QJNX01000041.1 coordinate 75,248, forward strand.
ATTAAGTTACAATGCAATCATCTTTTCTATGCATTAAACAGTAGCATCCTACTTGCGTTTTCTACCTGAAGTGAACATGTCTTCTGCTATATATTATAATACCGCTATGGGCCAGGAATATATTACAAAAAGAGAGAAATCATCCATAACCGACTTCGAAGTCGTTAAGGGCAGGACTGAATGCAAGAACCCCGTAGGAAGGCAGACGACGAACAATGATAGCAATTCACGACAATACACGTCAGTATCATATCCAATACACGCTATTCATAGTCGTCACTAGCCAAGAAGACGATTTAGGTAGCTCGGAGATCATAGGTCAAAAGTATGAAACGCATTGGTTCATCTAGACTCCCTAACCATAGAGTCAAACATACATGCCCACCCTCAGGGCCAATGTAACAGCCGTCGTGCTTGCATTGTCTCTGCGGCTGTGGAAAACATAAGGGAAATAAATCCAGATAATCCACAGACCGTAATTGCAAGTCCTCGCAAGGGGCCCAAAACCAGCATGGACTTATCCCTCCATTGTTATTCATAGCACTTTTCGGTGCCTGAGTTATGGTCTATATGGTTATCAATCGACTTAGGAGGCGCTTTCGCGGCTCTTGCGATAGTTAGCCTAAAGTGACATGACAGTCAGCATTACTGGCTTATCACAAAGAGAAATCTTTGGTACGACTAGCCTCTTGCTCAACCTGGAGACCCTCGATGACAGGTTGGAGCTCGCTCAGGATCTCGTAAGCCTTCTTGTGGTACTCGACCTGAGCAGCGATGAGCTCGGCGAGGTTTCGCAGAGGCTCGGGGGTGTCCAAGACCTGTGTAGCAGCGTTAACTATGAATGGCGACAGGCGAATCGAAAACCATTGCAGCACAGGGGGTGAGACGCACGTTCTTCATGACACTAACTGCCTCCTCAGTTTGCGTAACGAACTCATCTTCAGCCTTCTCAATCTCTTCTTGGGCCTCGGGACTTAATTCGTCGCTATTAAGCGCTTGATCGTCACGGGGGCCGGCTCCTCCTATCTTCCAAGTAGTCCCCTTGGCGCGGGACTTGACAGAGTCCAGTGTGAGGCGTGACCTCTCGACATTCTTGCGCGCACGTGTCGCAAACATCAGGTTGGTGTTCAGAGTGGTGTTCCAGCCAGCTAGAAATCGGCTCTGGATCTGGGCGTCCTGTGCAAGGCGGGCCTCGCCAACACGCTCGCTTGCCAAAGCATATTTCTCCAGGGCCGTCGCAAGGGGATCTTCTCCTGCGCCCGTGTGCTGCTGATGCAGTAACTGGGAGCTGCTTAAGCTAGCACGCGCGAGAGCGTGGTTGAACGTCTTGGGCTGAGGCTTGGCCGAGGGAGGCGCCGTCAAGGCCGCCTGAGCTTCGGCAGGACTAGTAGCGCTGGAGAGAAGATGAACCTTCTCACTGACGGTACGGCCAAGGTCTTGGAAGGTCTCCTTGATATTGGGAGGGTAATCGTAGGCCTCATTGGAGTATTGCGAGCTGTTTGGACCAGAGACATATCAGTAAGCCGCAATACATGCGACCGGCTATACGTGCGCACTTACGTCACCGCAAGCATCTTCTGGTGAACCTGCTTGAGGGCATCGACACGCTTCTCGAGATCAATGTAGTCGGGGGGCAGCTGGGTCTGAATGGATCTATTGTCAGCAAATGCCTCTAGCTTCTAGGAGATAACAGACTAGTAACCTTGTCTTCAACTTGTCCCAGCTGCTCCTTCGTGTACTGGAAAGTACGGGATGCAAAAGGCGTGATCTGGGAGCCAATGGAGCTATTCTTTGTATCAGTACCAAGCTTAGGAACAGGAGGTGTTTGGGTAATTAATTATACCTCAACTGGCTACTGAACGCCTTGAAGTTATCCATCTTTCCTTAAGTTACCACTGTTGATGGTTTCAAGGGAATGAAAGGTAGGTATGGAAGACTCAATGGCCGAGTTTAGGTCCTGTCGCAAAGAAGAGTAACTATGTATAGCCTCGATATGTCCAAGGCAACAGGATGATGGTGACACTGCGAAATGACAGGATGGGGGTTAGCTTCTAGGGTGTGGCTGATGTTGCTTATCGTTATCGGACAGTACTTACTTGTTAGCGGGGAACCGCAAGTGCCTGTCAGAAGAGTGAAAGTATGTTTTCACTTCGTAGTGGTTGTCAGATACTGTAGTTGTGCATAAACTTCAGTTCGCTTAGCGTTTCGGTTTACTACATATCAAGGGACAGCTAGAGGGGCTTAGCAGAAGAGCACGGACAACATACATATGTACTCACTGCAGATTATCCTGTATGTATACGTCGAACACACAAGGCAAGAACTTAAGTAACAAAGTAATTGCTTCGTACTATGGTTAATACAAGTTTTTACGTGTGATGATCCTAATGCTGCTACGCTCACGCCCTTGCTGCTTCCACCTCTATCCTCTAAGGTATGATCTTCTGTGATCAAATCCCCGTGATGGGCAATCATGTCATTATCGTACACACCTCCATCCCTCCTTAATAAGTTGGGACGCTGTGAGTCTATGACTAACAGTCCCCTCGCTATTAATCCTATAGTTATTACCCATTGTCAATCTTCTTTCAAGCCAACTGCTAACTGAGCCGGTTCGAGGTGTTTCCAAATTCCCGCGCCCTCCTTACGGACCATTCGGAGGCAGTGTTTATTGATAATATTGCAGCCAGGTTAGCAACGACAACGGCGTCGTTGCCAGGTTAAATGCACAACTCTTCGCTGAAGTGGCAAGTACAACAACAAAGGAGTTTTCTCCTCCGAGAGAGGGATGGTCACTATCTCGTGTCTAGCTTTCTTGTGTAGGACGTATACCTCTAGTACAAGTGAGTATTTCCCTCGCTGTTGAATATTGATGTGGTTGAGACTCGCTGGCGAAAGTATTTTTGAAGCCACTCGTTGAATATTGTTATCCTCGCCCCCAGAGGCTGCACCACTCCAGCAGACGTTCAGAAATTTTATGCTCTGAAGGCGTTTTCCTGCTCCTATCTTCCACTTGGACATGCCCTTCAACGCGCATTCCCCCGGCGAACTACCTGCTACCAGTCACTAGCTAGTCACTTGTTCCTCGGTTTCAAGTCCCAATTTCGTGTTACTCCTTTTGCAGCCTAGCCAAAGCTTGCTGATCATGAACCCTCCCCGTTATTGTAACCGCACGGGTAGCAGAGGGTAGAGAAGCTGGTAAGTCCGTTGTGCTTCGAGTCTCGAGCACCTAGAAAACTAACCCAATAGTAGACACATCATAGCCATCGGAGATCTGGAATATCAAAGTAGCTATCTTAAGTCTCCAACATTCTAGGGGGTATCAACCATAGACCCAACCAATCTGGGCTGCTCAGCTCTCGGCAGCAAATACACGGTATTCCTCTCGATAGACTGGTATGGGAAACAGTTCCATGTTCCCCAGCGCTAGGCTTGAAGATGACAGGGAGGACCATTATCCTACCAGCCCCCAAACTCACCGCTGAAACCAATATTACCGACGCTAACGCTTTCTTGATATAAATTCAGTTTAAACATTCTAAGGTAGCTCTATGGGTTGAGGGAACTGTTGCTGATTTCCATGCCAGAGGCCGCAGTACAGGCTCTCCACATAAACTCCATCAGCACATCAGGTCCCTAACTAGGCTTCACTCCATACAGATATCTATCTTAACGAATAAAGGCCTTAGGCGTGCCGCTTCTCGAGAGCTTTAGGCTATCTCCTCGTTGCGTCTCCAGTGACGGCAGTGCTAAGCATTACCTGAATCCAAAACGCATCTCCCCGTCAGCATATATTGTATGGTCCAGTGTCTGGATAAAGGGGTGCGGATTTGTCCCAACCCTTCGATCCGTATCATCCGGACTCCTTCGGTTTAGTCGTTGTGTGCTTGGTCTTTTCTCGTCTTCCATGGTTCCTACGTCTTCTCGTGCCCGTACCCCTTTATTTCCGGTTGTTCATCTTCGTCCCCGCTACGTGTACGTCTCCGTCCCGCAGACCTTGCGGTCCCGATTTATTGTATACATAATGTCTAAGGCGGCGCCCCGAGGCAGTGGGTACGGGCTGCGGCTAGGCCAGAGCAGTAGGTATGTTAGGTAGAACCCCTTCCTAGATGAAGTCATAGCCAGCTGTGAGGTAGTCCATTATCTTTTGAGATCTATTTTAGTAAGTTCGCACCATCCTGTTCCCGCCGACCTCCTTTTACGTTCTCGCCAGTTTCTCACGTTTACACTAATCTTTCACATTTCGCCAGTCTAGCTCGTACCTGCCTGTCCCCCGCCGACCCCCTTTCATGTCCTATGAGTCTCTTACCTTCACGTCGATCTTTTATATTTCTCTGGTTTTTTACATTTCCTAAATTCAGTTCGCACTTTCCTGTTCCCGCCGACCTCCTTTCACGTCCTCGCCGGCCTTTTATGTTTTTACCGATCTTTTACCTTTTGCCAGTCTAGCTCGTGCCTGCTTGTTCCCGCTGACCCCCTTTCATGTCCTTATTGATCATCTACATTTTTCCGGTGTTTTCCGTTTCGTTAATTTAATTCGTACCTTCCTCTTCCCGCCGACCTCCTTTTACGTTTTCGCCGGTGTTTTACGTTTACATTAATCTTTTACGTTTCGCTAGGTTAGCTCGTACCTGCCTGTCCCCGCCGACCTCCTTTCTTGTTCTCGCCAACTCATCCATTACCTGATGGGCCAACGTCATCCTAAAGGACATGGGTTTAGCCTGATGCCATATACCTTGTAGAGCTCGGTCGAAGCGATAGCTCTGTCAGCAACCAAGTCTAGGTCCTTATGGCTTCAGCTCTGATGTCCGGTACGCCCGCCTTCTCTCTATATGTACATCGACTCGTCTGCCTTGTAGCTACCCATATGCCCTGGTTTTCTCTTGTTTATAGCTTTCGCCCCGTATTCCATCCACCCCCGCTGTGTTCGTGCGGCCGCGTCCCTGTCCTTCAGGTGTCTGCTGTCTGGCTGGATCATCTTCGTTCTCTCGATTCTTCCGCTTTCGTTTCCCATATCTGTGGCTCCTGTTCTCTGCTATCGGGCTTCGTTCCTATCGTTTGTCTTCGTCTTCGTCTTTACCACGCTTTGGTTCCATGTCTTCTGTACACGCCTGTCTCTGTCGTGGTCCGCCCTATTCGTTTTCGTGGTCTGCATGTCTTCGTTCTCTGTCCGCCGCACGCCCGTATCTTCTCTATCCGCCTTATGCCTGTATCCTCCCTATCCATCGATCCCTCTTAATTCTATCCTTCGCAGTCCGTTCTACCATCTGATCCTCATTATGGAAGAGCCATCCAAGCTGTGTTTAAAGGGTTTCCCTGGCCCAGGTGGGGGCCAGACAGAAGCCTTCGGCATTTCTGTCGCTTAATAGCCTCTCCCCAGGTCTACAAACAGGCTCAAAAAGATTCGGTGCTGGATCGTATCGTAGGTCGAACACGGGCTACCCCTTTGGGGCGCTAGATAGAGTTGAGGTAGTTGTACAGAATAAGAAGCGAAGTCCAACGGCAATGATGATCTGTAGAGTCTTTCTTCTGGAGCCTTGCCGCTGTAATAACTCGGATACGGTGTTCCATCGCGCCGCCACATGAGCGGTCTTCGCCAAGGCTGTCGCCCGATTGTAAACGCGCCCAAGGAGCTCTACGGCCCTGTTCAATCCGTGTGTTGATCCCTAAAGGAAGATGTTCCGTGTTGTCCTGGCGCCATCAATAATAGTTAGCAGACTTTTCTCTCTGTTGCTCTTCTCTCTAATGCTCTTCCTTCTGACGCTCTTCTCTCTGGCGCCCCTCTCTCTGTGCTCTTCTCTCCGACGGTGAGAGGTTTCAGCCCGTCACTCGCTCGCACAAGGCCCTTCTGCTAGTAAACGATAGAATCAGCCTTCAATCATGAACCATGCTTGGTCCAGTACCTGAACGACATCCGCCCGCAGCGAGCCCTTCTCCAGAACATCCAAGTTCCCGTCGGACTACCCATACGAGCCAACGCTGGCGATGATCCCATCATTGCCGCCTTTCACCCGGAGCTCGGAATAGCAGACCGTTCAGCTGGACGCCGTGTCCATCAAGGCCAAATCCTCGTGCTTCCCGACGATCTTCTCGAAGGCTCGGAGCATGCTGAACGTGTGGCCTCGGACGTAGGCGCCGTAGTAGTTCGTGTCCAGCATTATCGCGTCGTTGAATCGGTTCCCAACAGGCTTAGTCCCTGGATGACCTTGGTCTTTAGCGTGACCGAACGTTGGCCGAGTAACCAGAACTCTTGTTGCTCTCCAGGATCCGTTGCTATGCTATGATGTCGGTGTTTTCGATGTGCTCGGAACTGGCGTAGGCCGCGGTAAGGGATGCTTGATGCTCCTTTGCTTCGGTCTGAGGTTGACGAGGGAAAAGTCTCCTAGAGGAAAAGTGATTGGAATCGGCGTACCGAAAGATGGTGAGGACCGGGAACGAACTACTCACAGAATTCTTGATTATGATGATGATCTCGCACTTCCTCACATCAGGAATCGGAAAACGACGTCACGGCAGCCTAACGATCTTGTGTTTGCTCGTAGGACTGTTGTAATGTTTTGTGTCAATATTTGTCCTTTAAATGTATTGGGGTAGAAGGTGTCTTTACAAAACGAAAGACTTCGAGCCGAAGAGAGCTCGGAGCAACATCACAGTGTTTTGACCAAACCCCGCCAGCAGTCACCGACATCTGTCACTACCATGGTCCTCTTCAGAGGAGGAAACTTGACTAGGAGAGATAGTAAAGTTACCAATTACGTTCAGATTAACTTGGAGGCAGAGCTATCTTCAACGAGAGAACCAAACATCATGTTTTTGATAGGTTAGAGAATATTGGCAGATCGACCCCGTACCGTACAACTCGTAATTCACGGAAGAAATCCCCCAACAGCATATTACAGTATTGTCATGGAAGAAAGTTAGTGGTCGACGCAGCAACCTGATAATCTATTCAATCGTATTATGGCAAGGCATTCATGAATAGCTAATAGATACAGTGTTCAATAGCATGCGTATGTTGCTATCAAGGAATATTGCCAACCATTGGGATACAGATTCCAAACTCCGGCGTTTAGAAGGCCTGAAATAGATTTGAATAATGAAATAGATCCTCCATGTTCGACGCGAGGGCTCATGTACCCTCGACAGCCACTAGGTATCTCCTCCTGGTTGCCCCAAGAGATACCTTGAAGACCACCGCAACTTGTAAGGGGTAGCTTACAACCTAGAGAGGAGAGTAAGTACCTCCACGCGTATGCTATGGATTCAGGGAGGCTGGGTCAGATAAAGGTAGACTGCTGCCTGCTGGCAAACACAGGATAATCAGATAGGGGACCTACAGTACGCTTCATGCTGAAGCGTCGACGAGATACATGATACAAGATAACAATATTTCTGCCTTAGGGGCTTTGGACCCCACCCTTCTATCTAGAGAATAATCATCAACTCGGGGTAGGTACGGAACTTTGGTTTGTCGTCGTCAATAGGTTTGCTCCGCTTTTCTCTACTGTTTCCCCGTACCTAATTAAACGTAGACACACTTCCTGCAAGCTTTTACGTCCCTTCACAATTATTCTCCCACGAATTCTTTGGTTGGAATTTTTGGAGTTTCCAGACACATTCCCAAATATCACATCTGCTTCACTGCTCCCCAGAGTTGACGTACGCTCGTACGCCCTACCAGATAACCCGTCCTTGACTACGTTCCCCAGAAAGAGAGTGTGTACGCTCTTGTGAACCAGTATCACCGTCATCTTCCCGTTCAGATCTCCTTCTACGCATTCCTCAATTCCTACTTCTCGTGGCGCATGCTCTAGGATCCCAAATCACCTCGTACTCTTCTCATTCTACGACGAAGAAGGAAACGAGAAAGCTCAGCGTCTTCGGTGTTATCCCATCCTACACGTTCCCCAAGGTGCGTATAGATTTTCTCGTTACTGATTATTGAAGTCCTGCTGGCCCAGAGTGCTCCTCTGGCGATCCTCACCGCCCTACATCACTCCTACACACTCTCCATTGTCAACATCCTCCCCGTCCTCTACATTCTCTCCCCTCCCGTCCTTCTTCTCCTCGACCGAGTACATGGTCGAGAAGAAGACAATTACTGGAAGAAAACGCCATTCAGCTCTCCTGGACAATCCCATTCTACGTCCTCCTCATTATCTACAAAGCTGGAGTGAGGAATCTTGCTGATTAGACCAAGAGCAGTCACGCTAACTCAGCAACGACTCCGCTGTCGTTGCCATATGACTACAAGTCACCGCCGATTTGGTAAGTACCCATCTCATCGCCGATCTGGCAAGTACCTAAATATCGCCGAATGGGCGAGTACGTAATATCGTCGAATCGGCAAGCACGTAAGTATCGTCGAATTGGCAAGTGCGTAAATATCGTCGAATCGGCAAGTGCGCGAGTGCTATCAAATTGGCAAGTACGTGAGTATCGTCGAAATGGCCGCTAACTTAGCAACGACAGCGCAGTCGTTCCCATCTCACTTCTTCGGTTACCATTTTACGACTTCAGCTACCATTCTACGACTTCCGCTACGATCTTACATCTTTGTTACCATCTTTCATTGTCGTTAACATCCTACATCGTCGTTAACGTCTTACGTCGTCGTTACCATCCTGCACCTCGGTTTTTCAGGTTAGCATCTTACCTTTTGGGCCGTCGGTAACAGAGGCGCTAACGACTACGTAGTCGTCCAGTCCTTAGTCTGCTTTCATCCAACACTTTTCTACCGATATAGATCAAGGTAAAGTTATTATATCTTTTTTTTCCAACCTAGTAGCTGACGTATTTAATTTCATCATTTCTAGATGGATAGCAGTAAGATGAGCCGGTACAACCTACTTGCCGCTGCGCCGAGCAGCACCTCCAAGTCAAATGGCGAAATGGGTAACAGCCCGCCGGCTGAGTGGTCCTTCACTCCGTCGGCAATGGTCCTGCAGCAGCGCGGTTTGTTGCCTCCGAATAACGAGGACGACCCCGACGTCATTCAGGCTCGCCAAGAAGTTAAGGAGAAATTCGGCATCTCCAAAAATTACCAGGGTAACCCCTGGGTTGCAGGGAATCGGTCTGCTGACATCGCTGATGATCAAAACGTCTCCTTATTTGTTCAGAACATCCCGGCGGATTGTTCGTACCATGAACTGTTGTCATCTTTCCGTAATGTCGGAAAAATATTGGCAACGCATATTAGTCCCCCGGCAGATGGACATTTAACCTGCTGCGCCAAGGTCGCCCTCTACACAAGAGAGGCAGCAGTGAAGTTGTATGACCAGATCTCCGCCGGAGAGATCGTCATTCGCGGCCATAGGCTGCGCTGCCGCTGGAACCGGGTCAAAGGTATGTCTTTCCAAGTTATGAATTGCTTAATGTCGTACATGGAGAGCCGCCTCTTTAAGCCTGTTCTTTGAGCGACTCTCTTTGAGAAATGATTCTAGCCTTTTCAACTGCGCCAAATGAGTGATTGCTAACTTCAAGCTTTATAAGTGGCGCCGCGTGGCGAGCAGTGGCATTCTCGGATCCTGCTGATTGTAGGACCTGAGTCAGAGATCAGCCGTGAGCGTCTTGACACGTGCTTTGTCAACAACTTCGTATACAACGTGGACGAGATTGTTGACCATGGCGTGGCTGATGGCATAGCACGCCTGGAGTACCGTTTTGCGAGCTATACATGCCAGGCACAATTCGCGTACCAGACCATTCGATCCAATTTTAGCAAGGAAACTTACGTTGAATACGGTTATTTCGACCCCTGCGAGTTTGCTCGCAACTAAAGGTGCGGCGTTTGGACAAGGACTTTCCAATGCTGGCAAGACATGCTGCTCTTTCTCGGATCGGTTCTGAAAGTACGTCCGCTATATTTTATCCTTATCTACAGTTGCTAACAGTTATTATCAACAGTTTGCCGTTACGGTACTTTAGACATACCATGTCGCCACCGTCTAATGTTCCTCACCCTTTTTGCGTTGCGTTTTATCACCGCGCTAGTACGAACTCAAAAGACGTCTTCGCCAGGTTGGGCGTTTCATAGAGCACCTCTGAATGTATGTCTTTTAATAGTACCTTATGCTATTGCTACTAACATATTTCACTGACAGGTTCACCGTTACCCCTTTTGGCGTTGACGGCATTATCAAGGTTGCCTCGTCTTTCTTACGCTGCGCTTTGTCGCTGCCCTGGTGCAAACCGTAAGACCTCTTTGTGAACTTTGGTTTTAGAGCACGTCTTAATGTACGTCTACTATAATTCACGTATTATATCATAGTTGCTAACACATATTATCACCAGCACGTTCTCAGCTTTTCTTCGTGGTTATTACATCTCCGCTGAAAGACCACCGTCTTTCCTGCTGTCATCGTCACGGTTTCCATTACGCTTTCTCAAGTTTTTCTTGTGTCTTTTCTTTATTTTTCATTCTAAGATACCCGCTGCCGTTTAAATGGACACCCACAGCTTCAGTTTCCCTTCTTTATATCAGGATTGGCTGAGGCCCTTGGTGGTGGCAGCTATAGCATATGCATTAAGGAGTTGGCGTATAGGCGTCGACATAATCGATACCCCCTTATTATTTCAGGTTTCATAGCAGTCACTAGTCTTTTCGAGGCAAAAAGTTATAATATACTCGTCGATCACTTTGAGCCCCTATCCCGTTCTGTGTTAATATACGTGGTGTTTAATTCTGGTAACAGCTATGATATACTCGTCGAGCATCTTCTGCTAACACCACCTCCCTTAGCCTTTAAAGATAGCAGTATGGTTATTTGTACCTTTAAAGACGTCTATTAACACCTTATACAGTTGCAGCTTTAAAGCCACCAGCTAGTAAAGATGAAAATATAAGGAGGGCTTAAAATTCGACGCAATGGGATAACAGCCATTAATGCGCTTACCCACGGAGAAGGAATCGTTAGACCCGCGGAATAGCGCTGCTTATCCTATTCCAGTTAGTTTCGACGATATACTTTTTCGGGGGTTTAATAATAATTACTTGTAACTGGTGTACTGTTTACAGGTGGCCTCCGGGTGCTCGGCGTAACGACGCAGCAACGTAACGTATTTTCACGCTGCTTTAGTACCTAATGTATTTATCCGGTGATCGGCAGGCACGGTTTTAGCAAAATCACTAATGCAGCACGACGATGGACCCTGCACAGACGATGCCGATCGCTACGAGCCCGAGCCCGAACCCGAACCCAAAGATGAGGCCCATGAAGTGGACACTACTGCTCGCGCCGACGCCCGAGACGACCAACCCGGCAGAACACATGAATCCCAAGATGGCCAACGTCCACAGCCGCTGCTCGGGCTCGCGAACCCCAGCGTTGCGGCGGATTAACCGCATCATAATCGCGTCCGAAATACGGCGGGACCACACCAAGCCGATAGCCCCGAACGCAAAGGGGGACAGGTAATTAGGCGACACCGATCGCCTTGGGCGAAAAATCGTAAGGGGCGGAGCCCAGCAGAGACGATATGGTAGCGTTAAGAAGGTTGTACCACGCTAGGTTCGTGAGGTACAACAAGCCTGCCCAAGTAATGTTAGGGAATACGCGAAGATAACAAAGGCGCGCCAGCTCTTAAGCAGGGCATGTTTCGGCGTCGGCGTCCGGTCCCGTCGCGCGAATAGCTTAAGCTTGGCGGCGTAGCTTCACGGCGGCGGAAACGCTTAGGCGGCTGGGACAAGGAGGTGTCACTCTGCCCGCCAGGCCCAACAACGAGTACCGCGTAAGACTTCTCGTCCGCGGCCTCGTTCTCCATTCGGTCGACGCGCTCGCCCTCGACGTCGTCCCGAAGTACATGGTCTCCTCCATGAAGAAGAACATGAGCACGGCGCAGGCGGCGAGGATCAGGGACCCGAAATACATGGTCCAGCGCCAGCCGGCGCGATCGTAATGAACCCGGCGGAGAAACGGGTCAGGTAATTAGAGCCAAAGAGCACGAAGGCGTAGAATGTCATGTAGGCGCCGCTCCCATGGGCGAAGAAGAGGTCGGGGACTGAGACCTCGGGCAGTGCCTCGACGGGGTCGGCGAGCGCGCCCAGCAGGCTGCTGTGAACATACCACTGGCCGACGGCGCCAGGAGCCGAGTACGCGGCCCACAGCATGGGTACGATGGAGAGTACCGCCGACGCGAGATAGACGTCGCACCGGCCATACGCGAGCGCGACGGGCTGCTACACAGGCGCCCCCAGCCAAGGAATGGGAACATCAGACCCGTGCCCAAGTTCAGCTTACCGACGCCGTTCCCCGTGTCGGCGCTGATCTGCGCCAGCACCGAGTACTGCACGCAGGCCGCAATCCCGACGCCGAACACGTACAGGTACGCCGTGCCGATGGCGAGCAGTTTCCGGCGTCGCGCCCCAGTTCAGCGGGCCCTCCGGATCGCTGCTCGGCCGCGGCTGCGAGACTATGTGTTGCTGACTGCCGGGGGCACCACCGTTCGCGTCGCCAAGCAGGTGCATGGTTTCCGGAAAGTCGGCGCCGGGTATCGTGACCCGAGGAACTGCCATCCTGTCCGGCGGACTCGGTGTTTTAGAGCTACTCCGCCTGATAATCACGGGCCTCTCAGCTCCGAAGTGACATTCTCCTAATCGATGCGATTAGGAGGGATTAAACTTCTAGGAATCCCCCAGAATGCAACGCTACGTGGGTTATCGATTGCGGGTACATAGGCCAATAGTTTGGATCGGGGCGCTCTAGATCACCATAGTCCCCGTCGATAGTAGACTTGATACTATCACAACGCTGTGGGCGCTCCGAAGCTGCAACTCTCACATTGAGCGTTTACTCGAATAAGTAATGAAGAACAGAAGGTGTCAGGTGGCTGTCGTTGTTCTGGGGCCTGTACCATTAACACCAACGACCTAGGGATTGGCGGTGCCTGCTAATGCAATCTGTATTCACCATGCTGTTTGCGTGAATATCTATCGAATAAGGCAACCTGTCAGATATAGGGGACATCAGTTATGTTGTATTAGATGGCCAGTTACGTGCGCTCTCGTAAACGCGTACTGATCCTTGAAGTAATCTAGCCCTGGAACATATATATTCCGATTAAAGGGATCTCTCCGTATATGGGGTGCTAGCGTATCCCTGCCAGCTAACATACCCCCTTAACGCGTTAACGTAGCTATAACGTTAATCGTTATATTTTTAGTAATAGTTAATTAGTTAATAATAACGCGAATTGAGCGAATAAACTTTTAATTATCAGATATAGGGGTTATTAGTTATGTTATATTTCATAACTAGTTGCAGGCGCTCTAGAACGCGCACTGCACTTTAATGTAATATGTCCGCGGAACATATATGGTCCGATCAGAGGGAGCCTTTCCGTATATGGAGTGCTAGTGCACCCCTGCTAGCTGACATTAAGCGAATGCGCCGTAAAAAAGTGTGCAATGCCAAGCCAACCTGTGGGGCGCGACACTCCAATTCCAATTAACAGTAGCCCTGCCGTTCCGTCACCTATTTCTAGCATCCCACCTATCAACGTCGTTACCTTTCTCGCATTTGCAGTTCTCCCGCAGTTGTCTACCAAATAAGGCTGTGTAATAGGAAGGAAGGGTCAATGGGGATTAGGATTCGTGTTTACGGCTCCCTTTCTCATATGCTTGTAGGAGGTTAACCAACCCTTGATAATAAAAGAGCTATTATCCACACATCTAAGCATAGCATATGCAGTTGTCAAGTTCATAATACGAAGTTTCACCGCCTCTCTGCAGAAGCAGTGTGGAAGCATATTAATTACGTGCCTAAATATTGGCTGGGCTCAGGTTTTGAGGACAAGACAAGGCGCAGCCTTGTCACTCAAACACAGTGAGTCTACATTGCATATGCAGATGGGTGTGATATTACTTATCATGAATGGACCAGCCTTCCGCAGGCTGCGATAGTCAGGCTGCGTTCTGTAGATCTCAGCGGTTGCGAAGCTTGCGTAGCTTTTCGCCACTCCAGCCCATATTAAACCCAAAAGCCGCAACGCCTTCCCCTATCAGGAGCGATCATCGTAAGACTTCATAAGCAGCGTCGCGAAGATTTTATGCAATGCACCCTTGGCAACTAGGCCTAAAAGGGCTAACTGATTGCATCCGCTAAAGGAGCGGCGGCGACGGAGGGCTCCCGCAGCAACCGCTAAAGCAATAATTATCAGATATAAGGGACACCAGTTCTGTTGTTGTATTCAGCTTGATACAACAGGTTACGGAGTACACATATGAATCACTGGTCAGATTGTGAGGTCGCGTCGATGTGACATTACGCCACTCATTCGCAGGAGCTCGGTCTATGCGAAGAACTGTTGACGAGGAGAGGTATGCAAGGCTCAGAACAATCACATACATGTAGCGGAGTAACTACTGCAGCGTATACGGGAATGCACAGGCACAGCTTTTACTCATTAACTACCTTATACGCGGGGTGCGGGCACAGGCGAAGCAACGCAATCCACTCCACCAACCGCCGCCGCCTCAAATATACGGATGGAACCGGCGAAATCTCCATGCGGATGGCCACCGGTGGACATCCGTAAATGGTAAAAGGTGCATATTTTGGCTAATACTTTGTATGTAAAAGCATGTACCTCCATACTGGTCCGTCCCCTAGCCTGGTCCTTAATTCGGGTAACGCCCTAGCCGGCGAAATCGCTGGGATATATTGCCAACTTCATCTATTTGTATGTAACCCAACAATTTACTCAATATGGACATTATTTCCATTTATGATAGCTTCAAACGGATGGATGTTTATGTTGGAAATGGTTAAATGGGTGGATTGGACTTAGCGGTTGCGCAACGGATTGCGCAACCCGTGGACTTCGGTTGAATTGCTTCGACCCCTGGGCGGGGGTTTGCTATTGATACGGTAGGCGGTTCATCTCCCGATAAATCAAGAAAGACGAGCCTTCGATACGGTCGGAAGTGCTGTTAAGACGGCGAGCTGCCATCTGAATGAGGGGCGTCTAATCGGTTGTATGCATAGGCTAAGGAGCTCTATGGCTGCTGCTCCATGCAGTGGTACGCCGGTATTAAATACTCCTAGGTTCTACTATTGCCCAACCCGGCAGTAAGACCATCCCTATACCAACTTGTTGAGATGAGAAAAGATACACCCAAGCCTGTCTGCGATACATAAGTTGTATGAGCGGAGCTGGGCATAGCTCATTCATAGCCCGCACGAAGACGTCTAATCAACACCTAGGCCACTTCGAAATTTCGATTCACCAGGATCGTCCGGGAAGGCATTGGCTGGAGTTGGTGATCGAGGTTCTGGTCGTTGCTGTTGCGGTGGGCCCAGCTTTTTGACGACGCTCGATATTGGTCGTCTCCTACCCGGACCCATGGCGCCTCTGCTCTATTGGAAGATGCCTTTGTGTACTGGCTCCTAGACGATGCTCCGAGGAAAGGCTTGGAGGCAATGGCCGATCCATACCAGCGTTGGACGTATGAAATGAACTTTCGGGCAAGGGAAATAAGGGGGGATAGTGTTGGCAAGCAACTACATATGATCGCCAAGCCCAGCTGCAGTGTGGACCAAAGCATTGTACCTGTGATCCAGTCCTCTGTCTACAAGTGAGCTCATGTTTGATATTATCGGCAAGAGGGAAACTGACCTTGTCTGGGATCTGATGATGGATTCCATATGGCATTCAAGCGAAGCATGCTTGCAATACAAACTCTTTATCGGTTAGAGCTGTGGCCGATCTCGGGACGGTAGAAACTCACACTGCCCCCAGAAGAAATATCCCTCCAATATAGATCTTCCTCCATCTGTCAAGCTGAAGCTGCCGCACCGTGAAGATGGGTATGCACAATATGGCACAATCAATGAAGAGGTTTGTCAACTCATACCCCAGTAAAAGCCGTGGAGAGCTGAGACAGTATTCTGGTGAATCAAGTTGTGTCCAAAATGCTTCAGTGGGATGGCACTGGAATATGATAAGGAAGGTAAAGAGCACAAACCAGACGGCACAAATAACCATTGTGCCGTTGATGGCCCGTTTGAAGGTACCGTGGACTGCAAAGATCGTGTGGTATAGCAGAAGAATGCTGATTTTGGCTGTTGTAATGACGCATCCACAAAGAATTTCAACCTTGAATGACATCTAATGGATAATGAGCGTCAGCGTTTATCATACCAAGTGGGAAGTGTAAGTGGCATGCCTTCATGAGGTTTGTCAGCTCAACAAGCCCTAGTGATGGATTGAAGTCGAATGCATGGTACATTGACTTGTTGAAGATAACTAGTCTGAGTTAGCCCTGATAACGAATGGGAAAAGGGGCTAAGGGGCGACCAAGTGCTCACAATCAATAATAACGGCGCAATATCCGAGAAAAAGACATAGGGACAGCAGAGCCGTCCAGTCCGATGCGACAGGGGTTCGGCTAATCGTGAATATCAACGTGAACCTCAGAAGAACGGTGGCAATCGCCAAGATCATCATGGCCACACAGGCCGTGAAGTTTATCCTTGCGCTTGGGGTGAGAGAAGCCATGGTGACCAAACCTAGTCGATTGCGGGTTACGACTCAGCCGACATGGAAAGTCGGGCTAGGGGATGAAAAGTTAGGTGTTCGTTAGTCAGCCATTAGTTAGTGTTGTTAATGGAGATGATGAGAAGGTTAAGCATTTATGCGCAACAAGTCTCAGTAGTATACAGCTGACAATATACGTTGCATTCTTGCATCCTATTTTGTCGTCCATGGGTCGAAACCCCTACCCACTCGGCGTTGTAAATCTGCAGTCAGTGGTGGTGTGGTCTATTGTTGCATGATGGATGAAAAAGTGCGCGTTGCTCATTCAGCGGGTGTAAAGTCTTATTCGGGCAAGCCGGGTAACCTACCTTACATGTTGAGCATAAGGCAGGCCCCTCAGGTATGTTGGGAAGTGGCGTGCACCAACCTGTAAGTATGTAGGTAGCATTATACGACCAATCTATGCAGATCCCGTATGCAAGCTCGGTACGTCGGTTATGCGGGGTGTGTAGTTGGCTTATGTGCATGAATCTTATGTTGGTTGGGTGGCTTAACGCGAACCCGGACTCATTAGGGAAGATCAGCCAATGCAGCATTGAAGTTACTGCAGTTGTATACATATCACGTTCCTTGTCACAGCCTCGTGCCTTCCCAGCCCCCATCATGAGTGCGCACCAAGGCTTTTAGCGTACTGACAATAGGTGCTAGATTACAGCTTGCCGCATGTTGCCTCCGACGGCCCGTCCCATAGTTAGCTCATGAATAGTGAATCATTTATCTGACGGAAGGCGAAATGGCATTTAGTTGCAACAAAATTTTTCGAACGTAGGTAGCACTCTTTATTTATTCGCCCACGCTGCCCAATCAACTTCTGCAGGAAAAGCTTTAATGGGCCTTCTAGCCAGTTACAGTACGCTTAGTTTCCGTTTTAGGCTTATGACCCGCTAAAAATTGTTGCAGTACACGCCATCTGGCCTTCCGTCGGATATAACTACCCATCAAGATAACAAGGCTGTAAGTTTCTCCTGACCTTTGAACAGAAGATATTGAAATCTACCGGGCGTTTACCCCCTAATGATACTAAATGCTAAGGGATATAAACCTAACAGCGAAAAGACAAGGCTGAGAATTCTGCGAGGCTGCGAGGCCTGACGTCCTTATCACAGTTCGGCAGGGCTTATTTGTGTGAACACGGTATTTCGTATTTCATTTCTTGGCTCTTCCCTATATCAAGCCACCCTGTCGGGTCGGGTGGGGACACGTCCGATCCAACAATACTAAGGGGCCCAATACATCCGGGAGAAGCCGACAGGACTCATGTAACGTGTACGAAATATAAATATATAAGTATACAATTGCTATCCTTAGGCCAGGGACCTCATGCTTGTAGAGAAGTACACAGCAAACCTAACCGTCTAATTGCAACGAAGAATGCGTTGCGAGAAGCGGGGTGGCTGGAAATACCTACATTCTTATACACCTTAAATAGGTATTCGAGGACTCCCAGACTTCACAGCGGCATCAGGCTTTGACTGTCTCCGTTCCATTGATCCGGTTCAATCGAATCAAGGTCTTGCAACACTACAAATTTCTCTGATCTCCAGTTCAAGTATCCTCTACACACACTACTCCCAGCGGCTCCCTTGGACCTAAAGTTACGTTCAGCTTTCCTCCTCATCATGGCTCCACTATGGTCATCGCAGCCTCTTAAGTCCATATTTGTTGTATGGTTCATGCTGAAGACGCCCCTCCACTTGGCCCTGCTTTCCCTTTACTACGTGCCTCGTCGGCTGCGTCCTGTGTCACAATGGAGTTGGAAGGCGTGCTTTCTCATCACCTCCTCTAAATTCATGCTCCAATACCTTGCGGTGACACGCTCCCAAGAACTCCCGCAGATGGAGCCTGGCAAGGCAAAGGAACGATTTGTGCTGGCCCAGCCGCCTCCGGATGACAACTTTAACGGCGTCCTAACCCCAGCAAGCATCAGACCCGCGCCGGTCGGCGGGATATGGTTTCCTGATGCGATCCGCGCTGGGACGTCGGAGGTAAAAAACAAGAAGGTCGTCCTTCACTTTCCCGGTGGAGCTTTTGTTATCCGTTTCGACCTGAACGACATAGGGCCCGGTATCTCGAAGACGATGACCCAGCACTTAAAGGCTTCCAATACGTTCGTCGCCCAATATCGGCTGGCCAGTGGTTCGAACACTCGTTTTCCGGCTGCGCTCCAGGATTCGGTCACCTTTTACAATTACGTGCTTTCAACTGGCGTGGAGCCGAAGAATATCATACTCTCGGGGGACTCCGCTGGCGGAAATTTAGCCATCGCCCTACTGAGATACCTGCACACGTCTCAATCGCAGCTCCCGTTGCCCGGTGCAGCAATGGCATTTTCACCTTGGGTTCATGTGACGGCGAACGCTGGCGAGGACTATAACCGCAGTAGGAACTCTCAAGCAGATGTTCTCGGTGGCAGCATTCTTCAGTGGGGAGCGGATGCTTATCTTCCCGAACGGAACGACTTAGCACGGGAGGCGAGGCCGTACATTTCGCCGCTGCACCACCCATTCAAAACGGATATACCGCTCTTTGTCCATGCTGGTATGGCCGAGGCCTTTTACGACTCGGTGAAGAGCTTCGCACAGGAGATGACTGAGCTGAATGGCGAGCAGCGGGTACGGTTCCATGGGACAGAGTATGCATCGCACGATCTCCTTCTCGGCCATGAACCTCTAGGTCTTACTGCCCAGCTGGCGACGGCCCTTCAAGATGCCTATGATTTCTTTGATAACCAGGTCAATTGAGTAGGAAAAGGGGACGACACATACAGGGAACTTGTCGGTACTAAACGGAAGTTTAGCCCGTGCGAGAAAAAAAAAGCAAGGAATCAGAACACTGAGTGAACTTAGTGATAGGTCACCTGAGTCAGTTCTATATATAATTGTCGGCAAATGGAGTGATTTGTTGAAAGGATCAGAGGGGCTTTGAAAGAGCGTTGTTGTGGCCCTAGCTCTGCAGGAAAAAGGGGTCTAGGCTATATCAGTGGAGAAACCCCTTATCTAGCTAGTCCCAATCAGAAAAGAACGCTAGACTGAAGAATCGCAACACATTTGCTAACACAAATATATAATTGTCGCCCAGGAAATGGCTATCATAACGTGAGTTTTACATAAATACTCTTGGAAATTAGATAGCTTGGGGTTCGAAGAGATTTTGATTCTCCTAAAGCTTCAAACCATTCCCCAATATGTCTATATCAACAGTCGAAAGCATTTCCCCTCTCCTGAATGAACATGCATTTTACACCTTTTTGCAGCCTATCTTACTTCGAATTTTTGGGGGGCGCCATTATTTCAGAGTTGAACTGCTTTAATGAATTTCTTTCGCTCAAGTTAGATATAATATACATCTCAACGTAGGCCTGGTTTTGGGCTATTTTTCATCGTGAGTATTACCCATATCCAGTGATCCTTGGCCCATTATGATCTACCCCTGAAGACACGCCTTTGTCCAAAAGAGTTATTTGCGTTTCCATACCCCTAATTTGCTATTCCGTCAGACATGAGGATTGACGGCACCTTAGCGCCGCAGTACTCTTCGCTCATAGGATATCTCCGGTCAAGATGCTGGAAAGATCCAACATCCAAGTTCTTCCAAGCCCAGCGTGCATATCTTCCCACATATTCGGCACATCGTGTACAACAAGCCGTACAATACGCCGACATGGTGGGGACAGAACAACGGGCGCAAGGAGGCAGGAGAAACCCATCTGAACTATGTATAGGCGTTCCCTCGGTGCAAAGAGACGGGATATCATACCTGAAGTCAACATTGGGCTCCCTCCAACACGGCCTGAGCGCAGAGGAGCGAGCGGGTCTCAGCTTCGTTGTGCTGCTTGCCCATACCGACCAGAAAAGGCATCCAGACTATGGTCAGCCGTGGCTTGCTAGCATGGTTGACAAACTTCCTTCGTATCAAGACGATCCAGAAAGACTAGCTCTTGCTAAAGTCATGGAGCTCAACCAAACCCACGCACCCAAATCCAAGTTCGACTACTCAATTTGTCACAGTTAGGCTGATAGCGGGAAAAGGTTGCATAGAGTTTGGAAAGTGTAAATTGTCATGGATAATTCGGGATCTAGAGAATGGTGGCTAGGAAGCTCTATATATAGTGTGGGAGCCCCGCAACATCGTTCTTGTGGGCCGTCTACAGTTCCCTGGGGCGTGATGACTAAGCAAGTAACCCCTATTCTGCGACACAATTGTTATGGAAGAGTGCGAGAAGACGGGCGCGGCATATATCTTGATTGTTGAGGATGACGTGGTTTTCTTGGACGGATGGCGGCACCGAACTATGCAGGCATTAGAAGCGGCCACCACCAAGCCTTGGGAAGCAGGGCACACAAACTGTAAGCTTGGTGCATTTACTGAACGGCGATGCGATGTTTGGCGTGGCTTAGCCAATTGAGGAAACAGTCTTGTACCTGCGCCTCTTCTACTACGAGGGCCTTCTCGGCTGGAACTCGGAATCCTGGCCGACGTACCTGGGCTCGTCCCTCGCCGTCATCGCCGGCGTCCTGTGGCATCCTGCTCCTGACGCGGCGGTACATACCCGCGGCACGCCTGTACCTAACCTGCTCCGTGTTCCTCTCCACAACACTCGTCTTTATGCCTCTCCTCGCCCTCCTCTTCTTCGCCGCGGGAGGCACTGCGTCCTGCCGCAGCCGGCCGGCGTGCACCTGATGCCCAAGAACGCATGCTGCGGCCAAGGGCTCGTGTTCCCCCACGAGACTGTGGCCGACGAACTGCTGCCCCTTTTCCGTAGCAACAGGTGATCGCAGGTGCCGACCGACAGCTTCATAGAGCAGCAGGCGGATGCGACGGGGGCGTTGCGCTGTGCGCTGACGCCGGTCGTGATGCAGCATGTTGGCGGTCGGAGTAGCCATGGCGTGCAGAGGGGCACGTATGGAGTTATGACGCCGAGCCATATCTGGAACTTTGGGTTTGAGGGAAATGATGCGGGGAGCTTGGCCGCGGAGCATTTGCGGGTGAGTAATCGGACGTTGTAGGCTACAGAAGGGAGATTAGGACACGGCATGGCTACATTCATGGCGAGCATGACCTGTTTTCCGTATGAGGTCTGGGCCAATACCTCGGAATGTTGGGTCGTGAAGTATAAACAGTCTAATTACGGCTACATCGAACATATAATGAGAATTCCCTTGTAATTCATTTACAGGTTACTACGACGGTAAACAGCATGTGATCTCGTAAGTAACGGAAAGCTTACGGATGGAGTAAGAGGAGGGTTATTGTGTCGCATTTCTTTTCAACATGACTGTGTTCCGTCTAATCTTTTAATCCCCCCTATATTTCAGGTGAGTACTTAATTCTTGGCCCGATTGGACCGACCTGATTGAGCCGAGCATTTTGTGAATAGCCCCGGGTACTGCTTGAATTCTCTATGAATACTCAATAGGTGCTTACTTTTGGCATACCTAAAGTGATCAGGATAGCCAACGAGTACTTGTTGATAGCATACCTTAATTGATACTGTGCCGTAAATGTTGCGTTTTATCCTTCCGTAACGGCCAACTGCAGAAACAACTGGGTCAGGCCTCGCTACCGATCAACACAGAAAGGACCAATAAAACGACGGACTAATGGACGGCTTTGTTGTTCTGCAGTTAGTTGGCCTTCCGGGTAATGTAAGACTTTATTATGACTAGGTCAGCCATATATCATTCTGGGCCACCCCTCATATTCTCTTACGTCTCAGAAACCTTAACCTGTCTATGGCACTTGTGGATGCTCGAAAATGACATCTGCGCCCCATCTCCAAATATTCATATCGGCTGATGTGACACCGACAGCATCCATGCGCGCGTTTAATCCTTTTCCTACCCTTCCAGCCGAGCTGCGCGTCAAGATATGGCATCTCGCACTGGAACGCCAGCGCATCATCAAAGTACGCTTGCTAAACCGTATGCTGATGGACGGGCTCCTCGCTCAGCAAGGGGATATCAGACCCAAGACGCACGAAAACGAGCGCTACGGCGTAATCGTCCACGGCTACCAGACGCTTAGCAAGTTGTTCCGCGTCAACCGAGAATCGCGAGACGCCGCTTTGTCATTCTACCGAGTGCACCCTCCCTGCTGGCTGATCAAAGGCGCGACGAGGGACGATGCGATGAAGCCCGGTATCCTTTACTTTAATCCCGAGTACGACTTCCTCTACATCAGGAACAACAATAACATCGACACGGGCCAAGTTGTCGACTTTCTTCACGATTTGAAGACCATCCATGACCCACGCTACGTAGGGCTTCTGAATCTTGCCATCGATATCAACGGCCTGATTGGCGGGGGCGGCCTCTGCACTATCGATCCCTTTATTCTTGATCCTTTACTTAAAACGAGTTTCACCGAGACTCTCATTCAACTCCGCGAAGTGTTCTTTATCCAGGCTCAGGGGACCGGCCGTCACGTATTGGGTCTTTGGAGGGGCTTGCCACCTTCTGAAAATCTGGTGAACCTTTCGTTTCCCATTGCAGCCATGATGCCTACCTTCGATCGTCTACGTCCCGACCCCCGGCTGATCGGTCCGGATTTGGGCAAAGTTTATGTAGACTCTGACCCTCGTGCCATGCTTTACGCATGGGGACGACTTGTCTATAATTATTTTGGTGGTGTGATACCGCAAACGGAGCACCGGGTTCTTTTGACCTTCGTTCCTCGTCACAACATATATGATTATCGGGACGCAGAAGAGTGGCTGCAGAGAGAGGAGAACAACTGGTTGAATGAGGCTTCTAGGAGCAACCAGTCCGGTCAAGTTCCGGATGGAGGTTCCGAAGCGGCGGTGAGAACCGCCTTTGGGTTCTGGCTGTTTCCTGTACATGCCTTTGGTGGGCTGCCTGAGAACCCGAACGATGGGTTTAGAAACGAGGCACCGTGCCCCATGGACTTGAAAGAGAACTGGCCTGACCTAACGTTGTTGAATCTAACATCGTGCTCTTAAGTTTTGATTTCCCAAACTTGGAGTGGCGACTGAATATGTCATAAGCAAAATGACAAATGTTTTGCGCAAACTGAATCCGGTGTATTGCCGTATCAACTGGTAGGTGGTATATACACGGTTTCCGTGTCACCACTTTCTACGACTACTCCGAAGACCAAACGCCTTGCAGTCTTGTCTTGCGGAGGATCAACGATGCTAGATCCTTCAAAGTTCCACAGCTGAGCAGCTCCAACACTTGTAGATGCGCGTGGGCTTCCTTGTCGATCCAATTCCGCAGCTCGATTGCTGTCAGGGAGTCAAGGCCGAGGGAAGTCATGGATGCTGCTTGTTGGGCAGCCATGACCTCTGGCGGCAGCATTAGGATGGCGCCAAGCTTGTCCCGCAGGTTGTCAGTGACCACCCCGACAGCCTCGTCTGTCGTGGAAGAGCGCAGCAGCTTTTGTGAGACTGACAGACTCGGCGGATCTGAGGATCCCATATTTTGCCCCAGCTTGGCAAGGGCCTCCTCCCTGAGGATTGAAAACTTACTTTCCGAGGCATAGAATGGAAGATTGGACGGATTGTTGAAGTCCAGTCCCGTGACACACTGGCCACCGCAGAGTTTCTCAACGCGGCCGTCAATGCCGGCTTCAATCAGGGCTAGCAGCTCTGGTTCACCCAGAGTGCCACCAGACAGATTCTTCGTGACCTGTGACTGCTTGTCCTTATTTTCTGCCAGGAAACCGACCCCCTCGATGGCAGCAAGATCCAACGA
Source organism: Monosporascus sp. MG133 (assembly GCA_004155925.1). NCBI lineage: Eukaryota > Fungi > Ascomycota > Sordariomycetes > Xylariales > Monosporascus > Monosporascus sp. MG133. Next base: position 99,496 of record QJNX01000041.1, read on the forward strand.
CGTAGAGGAGAGACCGTTTTGGCGCCGGTGGAGGGTTAAAGCATCCAAGAAAGTGTTGGCGGCGGCGTACGCTGCTTGACCCCTGTTGCCCACGATACCCGCAACCGACGAGAGGACAACGAAGAAATCTAGATGGTTCTCGGCGAGGGCAGAGTGGAAGTTCCACGCGCCATAGACCTTGGATCTCAAGACAGCGTCGTAATCATCAAACGTCATTCTCTCAAACAAGACATCCTAACTCTGGTGAGTTATGCGAATGACTTCATGGAGGCCGATGACCTACCTTGAGCACCATGGCTGCGTGGATGACACCTCGGACGGGAGGTAGTGCCTCCTGCAGCTCTGCAACAAGAGCATTTACCTGTATCTCGTCGGCTGCATCGCACTTCTTGATGTGGACCGAAGAGCCAAGTCGACTACAGTCTTTGATAAGCTGGTCCAGCTCGTTGGTGACCTGGGCACTTCGTGAGAGCAGAACAACGTGGCCCGCTCCTCTGTCCACCAGTCTTCTCGTAATAGATCGGCCTATTCCGCCGGTGCCTCCAATGAGCAAGTACGTTGCATGCCCGGCCACTGGGATGTTGAGACTACTCGGGTGCGTGATCTGAAGATGTACTGAGTCAGCCAATGTTACAGAACTGATGCCCATGACATTGCTCACCTTGATCATTTGGTCGGGAAGAAAGTGGTTAACTACGATCTTTCCGGTAGCCTTGCCACTCTGTAGCTTGCGAAGCGCCGTCTCGACCTCAGAAATGCCAACCGTCGTAATGGGAGAGATAGGCTGGATGACATTTCTGGAGAGCAAGTCCATGACGGCGCTGAAAACCCTGCCCATAATTTTTGGTCGCTGAGCGGCAACTTTCGTCAAGTCGACAGAGCTGAAGGTGCAGTTGTGCTCAAACTTGGCCATCTCTAGCCTCGTGTTGGACGTGATGTCTCTCTTGCCAATCTCGACAAAACGGCCAAAAGGAGCCAGGCAGTCCCATGTCTCACGTAAGACGTCGCCGGCGAGGGAGTTGATAACAACGTCGACGCCTTTACCGCCCGTGGCTTCTCTCAGTCCAGCTCTAAAGTCTGTGTCTCGGCTGTAGAAGATACGGTCCTCGGGAATGCCGTACACATCGGTGAGTAACTGCTTCTTCTCGGCGCTACCCACGGTGGCGTAAATCTCTGCTCCGACCATCTGCGCGAGCTGGATGGCTGCTTGGCCGACACCGCCGGAAGCTGCGTGGATGAGAATATCCTCGCCAGGCTCTATCCGGGCCAGATCCATGAGGCTGTAGTACGCCGTGCAGAAAATGACGGGGATAGAGGCAGCGACCTCAAAGCTCATGTCGGACGGGATCCTGGCAGCACTTGTGGCAGGGCAGCGAGTGTACGTGCTGTACGCACCCAGGGACATTGCGCATACCCGATCGCCGACATTGAGCATCGTGACATTGGAACCGACACGAGAAACGGTGCCACTGCACTCAATGCCGATATAGGGACTGGTAACTTGGCCCATGGCAATGACGACGTCCTTGAAGTTCATGCCCGTGGCGGCAACCTTGATCTCAATCTCGTCGGGCCGTAGTGTCGGCTCAGCTTCGTCTTGCCAGTAGAGAGAGTTAAGCGCTCCAAATGTGCCCACAGTGAGCTTCAACCGTCGGCCTCCCTGGTCAAAGTCCTGCTCGTACGGCACCGAAGGATACGTCTCGCGGAATACTGCGAGACTCATGTCGTCCTGCTCGACGATGCGAGGCACAACCAATTGACCTCCTTCTTCAGCAAACTCTGTTTCAATGTCCAATTTGTCCAGTGGCGGAGCTACAAATGCTTCAAGGGTAGTAAATATGAGCTCCGCCTGGCCAACAGCGCCTAATTGGGAGCGCGGATCCAAGTCGAGAGTAGCCACTGGCCTGCCGGTCTCGGAGCGGATGGTCCTCAGGAGACCTTGCGCTAGATTGTTCTGAGGCTTCTCTGCGAAGCGGTATGCCCCAGCAGTTACCCACAGGAGCGACTTGCAGATCAACAGCAGACTTTGTACCTTCTCAAACGACTCACGGGAGATGTTATGTAGTACAGGAGCGTCCAACTCCGACAGGAAGATGTAGCTGTTTTCAGAATAAAGCATGACACTGGAAAGTGAGGTAACAGATGGACTGCAGCCGGACTGGAGGTCGATGTGCTGGACAAGGGCACTGACAAGCGAGTCTGACGGGTCTCTGTCAGTCACGAGGACTACTTTGCTGCCAGAAACACAAGGAACGGGAGTTTCGTGGTACCCATTGACTCGCTCTGTCGTTGTAGCTTCTGTTCCGATGGCCTCCTGAGGGTCACTGTCTAGCACTAACCCGTTTGGCACGTGGTTTTCGGTGCCCTTTCTGGGCAGAGGTTGCCACTGGACTTTGTAACATATGGATCGCGGGCCAATGTCGTTGTTGCTGTCATTATGTACCGGGGTCATCTTAAACCCAGTAATCGAAACCACGGGGAGGTCCGGCGAATCTCTCCAGGCATCAATATAAAAGTCAACTGGCTCAGAGTGCGAAAAGTCCGGGCACCCATGGGCTACTACTTCGAGCTGCTCGCCGGGCTGTCGCGGGACATGGCCGTTGATGTCGATCTCCTTGATAGCCGACGGCATGAAGAGTGACGGCAGCTTACCTTGGCCCGAGCCCAGGATCGAGAAGGTGAGCTGGAAGAATAGGTCTGTGAAAGCGGCGGGCAGCATGGAAGGCGTCTCGTAGTTTGAATGCATTGTCGAAGACGTATCAGGGACAGCAACGCTGCTAGTTGCGTATGTGTCACAGATCTTCAATGACGCGCCTTCTTGGAGAGTGAAAGCACCGGTATACCCAGCTCCAAACCCCTGAAGCTCCTCATAGAATTCCTTGAGGGACAAATCGCGGCTGCTGGTATTCATGGCACTTTGTCGGCGAGCTCTTGCCGCCCGATATCTCGAATTATTGACAGGGTTTGCGGATATCTGCTTCTTCACCGAGACAAGACCACGGCAGTGCTCAAGCCATCCTCTGCTGGACGTCCATGAAGAGATGCGGAACTCATCCCAGTCACTGGAGTACGACTTTGTTCCCTCGGCATAGGGTCTGAGAGACACAGCAGTCTCGTACTGAGTACCATCTTCCAGGATCAGGGCCTTGGGTGCCTCAATCTCGCGAAGGCGGAAGCCAGCAATCTGGTCCGGCTGGAAGCCCCGAAGTCGAGCTATTTGAGCAGCTGCCTCAACGGCCATGCACAAGTAACCAGCCAGAGGGAATGTCGTCAACCACTGCATCTGGTGGCCCTTGAGCCAGGGGACTTCATCAGGGGACAGAACATTGCGCCAAGTGGATTCGACGTCGCTGTATGCATCGTCCAGTGTTCCCAGCAGATCGTGCCGCGCAAACGGCTTGAGACGGTGCTGCTTACTCGACCGTGACTCGAACCAGAACCTGTGGTCGGACCACGGGTAGGGTTGAAAGTCTGAAATCAGGAGAGGCTTCTGTTCCTTGTCAATATCTATCAGGTTAACGGCGCGGAAATCGACTGAATAGCCATGGGTGAACAGGGTGCCAGCAAGCTTGAGCATCGCAGCAGTATCATGCTGGTTACGGACGAGGGACGCCATGTACTTGACACCCGAAGCCGCTTCCGGCCCGATGCCTTTGAGGACTTGCTTGATCGGGCCTTCCAGTGCAGAGTGAGAGCCGATCTCGACAATCACCTCTGGCTTCGACTCCTCGTAGAGCTCACGAAGAGCTGTTGAAAACAGCACAGAGTTTGTCAGGTTGTCAGCCCAGTATGAGGGAACCAGGTTGCCCGTCGTGCTCCTATGGCCCAAGAGTGAAGAATAGAACGTCACATCCCCATTCCCGACCTTGGAAGTCACGTCTTTGATGGCCGTCAAGTATTCGTCTGCGACCAGCTTCATGTGGGACGAGTGGTACGCAACATCAACACGAAGTTTGCGATTGAAGATGCTCCGACTCTGAAGTTCGGCAGCAAGCGCATCAATCGCATCCTCATCTCCAGAGATGGTGACAGAGCTGGGGGAGTTCTCACAAGCAACCGTGACATTTTCCAACCCAAAGTGCTTGATGATGAGCTTGACATCGTCAGACCCTGCGCCAACAGCGAGCATGGCCCCGCGCAGGCCCGGATGTTTCTTCTTCATCTTCGAAGCTACCTGACCTCGATAGTAAGCCACAGCCATAGCGTCGTCGATGCTAATGGCCCCCGCGGCGTAGGCGGCGCCGATCTCGCCACTGGAGTGACCCAGGACCATGGACGGATGCACCCCCCAGGATGACAGAAGCGCCGTCAGGCCGAGCTGGATAGCCGTGCAGACGGGCTGCGAGATGTGAGCCTTGCCCACGATTGACTCCTTGCCTTTGGACAGCTCCTGCAGCAGGTCAAAGTCGGCACCAAGACGTGCGAGACAATCTGCCGCGGATCTGATGGTACTGGCAAAGACGGGATAGGTTTTTATAAGCTCCTGTCCCATACGCGGCCACTGGGCGCCCTGGCCGGTGTACACAAAGGCCAGCTTCGGAGTCCCGGTCACTCGCCTGGGGATTGCCGCAGGGCTGTTGAGAGACGTAGCGAGCTCATCGAGCGACGAAGCAGTGAGTGCGATGCGCCACGGGAGGTGCGATCTCCTCTCGCCCAGAGTATAGGCTATGTCGCGTAACAGTCTCTTCTGGAATATCTCGGGGTGCTGCTCAATGTATATAGCCACCTGGAAGGCTATACGCTTGGCCGCCCCTTCATCATATCCAGACAAGACAAATAGCTGTGGCCGTTCGTTCCTCGACCCCTGCGGAAGATCGGTGACAGCAAACGGCGGACGTTCCAGGACGACGTGGGCGTTGGAGCCTCCAAATCCAAAATTGTTGATGCTAATGTACTTCTTGTCCTGCGGCCAGGGTCGGATATTGACTGGTACCTTCATGTTCCACTCAGCAAGCGGAATGGCCTCATTCGCCTTCTGAAAGTTGACGTTTGGCAGGATGAACCCCTTCTCGAGCATCATGGCCGCCTTTATGACTGAGATGATGCCGCTGGCGTTTTCCAGATGGCCAAAGTTGGTTTTGACTGAGCCCACATAGAGTGGCGACCGTTTCGTGCGGCCATTACCGAAAACGCGATAGATGGCACCAGCTTCGATGGGATCTCCAATCTTGGTGCCAGTTCCGTGGGCTTCGACGAATCCAGTGTCTTCGGGCGAGATATTTGCACGGGCGTATACCTGTCGAATGAGCTTCTCTTGCGCCTCGCCACTGGGTGTTGAGATGCCTGGAAAGAGTCAGCCAAACGTTGAGTAGACCGGCCAGAAATGATACTTGCCGACTGTTTTGCCATCTTGGTTGACGCCAGTGTTGACAATGACGGATCGAATCTTGTCATTGTCTCTTATCGCTTGGTCTAGAGGCTTCAAAATCAGACAGCCCACACCCTCTCCTCTAGCGAAGCCAGATTTGGCGCGATGGTCGAAGGCAAAGGTTCTCCCAGCGTCATTAAAGATTCTAACGGCATCGTCAGCTTGTCCTTTAAAACAAACCGTGGCGGGGACTCACCCCAGCATCGACATAGACACCGTGTCATCCGGGTTAAGATGCAGGTTGCACCCGGCCACGACTGCCGAATCTGACTCGCCGGAGCGAATGCTCTGGACGGCCTGGTGCAGAGCGTATAGACTGGACGAGCATGCTGTATCTACGGCGAAGCACGGCCCGCGGAGGTCGAAGTAGTAGGAGATGCGGCCCGCTTGGATGGACTGGTGGTTTCCGGTGGCGTCAAACATGGGCACTTGGTGCAGGTCCCTCAAAGTGCCGACGCGGTAGTCGGATGATCTCCCGCCAATGAAGACGCCCATGCTGCTCCCCGAGATAGACTCCTTGGGGAACCCTGCATTCTCCAGTGCTTCGTAGGTGCATTCCAAGAGTTGCCGCTGTTGAGGGTCTGCCCGGATTGCGTCAGCTGATGAACGAATGTTGTTTTTGCAACACTTACCCATGGCTATAGCCTCTTGCTTGGTGATGTGGAAGAAAGGTGCGTCGAATCTCGACAAATCATGCTTCATGAAATATCCACCTTTCTGGTTGAAGCAGCCTCCCTTTTGGGGATTTGGATGATAGTAGGCATCATAAGACATCCTGTCTTCTGGTATCGGACACCAGCCATCTCGTGAGCGGGAGATGAGGGTCCAGAAGTCGTCGAGTGTTGAGACATGGCCAGAGAGGCGGCAGGACATGCCCACAACGGCGATTGGGGTCGTCATGATACTTTCGGAGGGTCGATAGGCCTTCAGTGTGTGGCTGACCTCTGACCTACACGATACGGAGATACTAGTTCGGCCGGAAAGAGGTCGAGGAGGGCCGGGAGTTTAAGGGTCCTTAATGGTCCTTCTGGGACTTATCATCCCATGAGGCCCTGCGTGCATTAGAACAGATGGCCTATGTATAGGTCGAGGAAGCTAGGGGGCTGCTTGCCGATGCCCCTTGCTGGTTTGTTACGGGCTAGTTCAGGAAGGGACGGTGGCCTTATATCCGGTTCCGATAATGCTGGGTGGGAGTTGGCCATGTTGGACCCATCTGTCAATGTACAGCATTACGCCACCTAGTTCGTCCATCTGAGAGGCCGTAGCTCTTCGGCATCTCGAGCAGATTAGCCATGAGTGCAGAGTATTATTAGGCGGCTGTAAAAAGATCTCTAGTAGTGGGGCCGTAGTCTGCCCCACATCCCTTGCAGGCCGTGTACCTAAAGGACTACGAGGAACTCTCACATCGTGGTAGTCTGCACACAGCTTCAACACGCCAGGTTGATAATAAAGAAACTACTGCTAATCTATAACTTAGTTCGTGTATTTCAGATGTTTTTAATAGATATAAATGAGCTTTTTAATGATTCAACAGTTATACGGCATATATTACCTCCTTGTTTGTCTTATACCAGATTTATGGTGTCGTAGGAAATATAACTGAAAAAGAGTGGGCCTGAATTGTGGGTTTATAGCCCCCCAGAGATCTTTACTGCCGCTAGCATACCTCTTTAGCCACTAGGGGAGCAGGATTTCTGCAGTGGAGGACCTTTTCGTACAAGTTAGATGGAATACCTTAGCGCTGCACTCCGGCCTGATCGACCCAACTAACACATGGCTGCCTCGGGCCTGCCCCGGATGGACGAACATACGATCTACCAGGGTCCACACACATGAATGGGTGTCCCATGCTCCTTTGTCGTAACTAAGCCACATTAGGGAGATTATCCATAATAGTTGTCACCATATTAGCTAGAGCTGCCAAGGGCGGGCCCTTAGATCTTCGAGGCTAATCTCCGAAGACCTGGTTATTTTAACAGGATCTCCGGATTAAGGTTATCTGGAGCCTTTTTTTCCTTCTGCACACACATATACACATACATAAGCCCCAACAAAAGCTTCCCACTTACTGAATCTGGCTGGTAACGATCATGTTGTGACTTGACAGTAGTACTATCTATGATGAACCCAGCTCTCGGATATGACTTTGCCCTCTCCTGCTCGTCTTTTCCGTACGGCCTCGCGTGTCCAAGTACCTGCTCCTAGTTCCGAGAACACTGGATACCACCTTGAACTATTAATAGTAGCTGTCACCAAAAGAAAACGCCGCTTTTACTTCTAACCCTAACCCTGGTGACTGGCGACATACTACAGTATTCCAGCTTTGACTATCAGACTAGTGACTAGCGATCTACTATAGTATTCCAGCTTTGACTATCAGACTAGTGACTAGCGATCTACTATAGTATTTCAGCTTTGGCTATCAGGCCGGTAACTAGCGATCTACTATAGTATTTCAGCTTTGATTATTAGGCCAGTGACTGGCGATCTATTCCGTTGGCGGCGCTACATAGGACCGTGTAAAGGCTGGAATCCACAACTGGGATCATTTCAGGCGTGGTCAAGGGCGGCATTAGTGAAGCACACATGCACTAATCAATCGGCTCAACGAGGGACACTGAGCTTATCTAGTAATCCGTCAGCTAAGCACCTTATAGAGTAAATTAACGAACAATGTCATCTTAGCCAATGAGAACCCACCTGTACCTCCAGGGTGCAGGGCAGTTTTGGAGTGCCATTAGTTCACCCAAGAAAGCAGACGTAGATAGCCATCGTTCGCATGGGCCTAGATCAAAACAGCCAGAGAACTTCGTAGAGACCGCCAGGATCAAGATAAGCTATAAGACAGAGAGCTAATAGAGGTTGTACGTACGAGATCATTCGACGCGGCTCCATGGAATCACGAACAGAGGGCTAACAACAGATAACTGCTATTTTTCTCCAGCACATCGTTTCCAATAACACGGGGAGGACGAGAACGATTGTGTGTCTGTGTTGACTTCCAATTATACCTTTCTTTTTACATTTCTGTTCTATTGAATTTGCTGCTACGTTGCACCGGCGATATCATGACCATCCTATGCCTGCATGGCTCCTACGGGAGCGCTTCTGTGAGTCAGCATCAGCATCCTTCGGAACAAACCTGTGGAATTGCGCATCTCACAAGCCCAGAATTTCCAGGTGCAGCTCGCGCCCTTCATCAACACCATTGAGAAAGCCAGCCGCGTCAAGTTCAGATGGATTGATGGCTCCCACCGCGCCGTGCCCCCTCCGGGTTTCGAGAACTACTTTGGCCAGCCGCCGCTGTACCGCTTCGTCACATTCGACGGCGTGGAGGTATTGGACGATGTGCTTTCTAAGATCCGAGAGCTCCCCCAGGGCATCACGCCTGAGGACACGATAAGGTCGCTGGTGAAGGAACAGCAGCCTTACAGCCCAAGAACATTGCAGTCTGCCCTGGACAGGCTCTTCCAAATCATGGACGAGGACCCAGAAATAGATGTGAGTCAATCGTTGCTAGAATAACTGGCTGAGAATACCGCCTGACAGCCCAGGGCATACTTGGATACTCTGAAGGGGCGACGGTCGCTGCCACGCTCATATTGGAGGAGAGCCGCCGCTTGCAGGAAGAGGGCCGGCCGCGCCGCATCAAGGTTGGTCAACCGCTGCACCCTTTCACTGCTCTACGTTTCCGGTGCTCACATGAACTGCCAGTATGGAATCTTCTTTGCCGGCTGGCCCCCGGTACGCCTCCAGGGAGACCATATCCAGACTCTCCTTGCTGACGAGGTTGAGAACGCTATCGACGTGCCCACATGCCACGTCATCGGCTGCAACGATCCCTACATTCATGGCGCCATGGCGCTCTACAGCATGTGCGACGAGGACACGGCCTTGCTGTTTGACCATGGCAAAGGCCACACAGTTCCTCGCGATGCGAGGACGATCCGCGAGTTAGCCGTTGCCTTCGAAACAACACGGCAGAGATGTGAGCTGTGTGCGTGAGAAGCAAGTTAGGGGACAGAGTATGTCACGATCTTAGCTACTATGTAGAGCTGCCAAGGGCTTGGCAGTTGAGCTCCTAGTTCTTCGAGGCTAATCTCCGAAGACCTGGTTATTTAACAGGATCTCCGGATTAAGGTTATCTGGAGCCTTTTTTTTTTCGTCTGCACACACATATACACTCATGAGCCCCAACAAAAGCTTCCCACTTACTGAATCTGGCTGGTGAAGATCATGCTGTGACTTGACAGAGTAGTGCCCGTACATGCTACTGCGACGAATTGATAATCTGTGCATCTACGAAACAATCCCATGCTCTCACTTTCTGGGGCCACGATTCATGTGTGACAGTGAATGATCGTTGATAGGCTTATGTCAATCCCGATACAATTGTAGACATGACCGATATCGACACAATATGGAAAATTATGCTTGCCGACGATCCCATCCATTGTGCAGCCTCTCAAAAGCTAGCACCCCATGTCTGGAGCTAGGCAAGGTTAATTAGCTCCAGAACTATGGAGCACATCCTAGCGGTACTATTAATGTAGGATCCAATGCTTGATGTGCAGCCACGTAATGAAACCTTTCCCCTGGTAATGTGGGTCACAACTAAGGCTGTGATCGACAACGCTCCTCGGGTCGGCATGCGATATAACTTTTGGTGGATCGCCGCCAAGGCTCAACTATTTGCCCCGAAAAGGTAAATAGTGGATCGGTGACGGCTACATAGGACGAATTGATGGCGCCTCCTAAGCGACTATTCATGATAGTCGCTTAGGAGGCGCCATCAAGTGACTTCGAGCTTATTGACCAACTATCCATGGCCCGTACAAAGTAGCATGGCAATAGGCCATTAGGCCATTAAGAAGTTGTCGATCACACTCTAAGACATCTCCTCAGCCTTCCATGGTACTTGGCAAAGGCGGCATGTTAATACGCGATTCCGACAGAGTTTGACTCTTGTCGAGGTGCCGCCTATATCACCTCACTCCCTATGTAGAGACGGCGCAGGAGGCGACGCGTTTGTCCCCGCTGGTTGCACTAAATCAATGCTTCACCCTCCGTATTTCTGCCCATTCGTCTCCTCCAATCGCGTTGGCCAGCAAGAGTAGGAGCTTTTTTTTTTTTTTTTTTTTTTGGGCTGAGTTATGGCGGGAGAAAACCGCCCAGGGCAAAGGAGAATTCTCCTTCTCACAAATGTCGACCGTGGCGAGGCCAACATCTTCCTAGCAACTTGTCATGCTCTCCTGCACCGAGACCCCGACATCGAGCTGCATTTTGCGACTTTCAAGGGGCTCGAGGAGTCCATCACCTCGGTCTGGGAGGCTGCGCGCCTTAACTTGCCTCAGGTGAAGCCAATTATCTTCCACCAGATCAAGGGCTTGTCCATGGCCGATGGGCTACGGCACTTCTTCGCCAATAGGGAGTCTGAAATTCCACTCCAAGACGACTATCTGCCCAAATCTTTCCTCAAACCATTGCGATTGTCGAGCACCAAGCGCGCCATCCACGATTCGATACCAATCTTCGTTCCCTACGAAGGCCCACAACTGGCTGAGATATTCTCGTCAATTGTAGATATAATCAAGAAAGTTGAAGCCGATCTGGTCGTTGTGGATTCGCTCATGACAGCAGCGTTGACAGCCTGTTACCACTTGGGCGTCAAGTTCATTTGTCTCAGCCCAAATGCTATCAAGGAGTTTGCAGCGCCTTTGCAGCCACGGGCTGCTTCGCTGTGGAAATATCCTACGTAAGTTGTACCTTGAAGCTATGAAGATCCACAGAGATGTCTTGCATGGTTCGCTAAGGTAACTACAGTCTCTTCTCGGGGTTTCCGTACCCCGTGCCGTGGTATTTGATCCCGCTCAATATACTGTTTGCCCTATACATGGTTCACACGTACATGAATGACACCCACTGGCGCGACGTTCGGACATACCTAGCAGAGAACACGGGCGCGACTCTCAGGACATCCGTGGACCTACTACGCAATCGGCCGGCTGATCTTAAGATACTAGTTAGCACCCTCCCGGAGCTTGACTTCCCAAGCATCCTCCCCAGTCATGTCTTCCCTTGCGGTCCCATTCTCCGGAACTATACGCCAATTTCGGAGGCAAATCCGTCGCTCGCAGCATGGCTGTCCAGAGGTCCTACGGTGTACGTCAGCTTGGGATCCCTCTGTCGCATCGCAGAAGATCGAGCTGTGGAGCTCGCTGCGAGTCTGAAGATTGCATTTGAGGCGGCAGCAGGAGAACCGGGATTCCATAAATTACAGGTCCTTTGGAAGTTAAAGAAACTCGGAAAATACAATACGGCTGCTGGCAGCCGGGTCTACGAGGTTCTTGGTCGCGAAATTGAGAGCGATCGGGTTAGAATTGTCAACTGGGTCGAAGCTGAGCCTATAGCGATCCTGCAAAGTGGACATGTCACGTGCTCGATACATCATGGTGGAGCAAACTCTTATAATGAAGCCATCGTGTAAGTCCATGTGCGCTCTGTCTTTCATACCCAATTCTCTAACAATACGGTAGAGCCGGTGTTCCTCACGTGGTACTTCCTCAGTGGACCGACTGCTATGACTACGCTCAACGAGTCGAGCTGCTCGGCATCGGCCGACTGGGAAACAGGGCAACGAAGCCACAATGGTCCGTAAAGGAACTATCCCGCGAGCTGTGCGAGGTTTTGCTCGGTAGGAGCTCTGAGACGATGAGACAAAAGGCCAAGGACCTGGCAAATGTCTGCCGGGCCCGTGGCAACGGGGCAGAAAATGCTGCGCGGATTCTTTTGCATGAGTGCGAGGGCAATAAGCCCGAGGTTCCACTATCGTTAGGGTTATAATCACTCAATGAATGTTAGACAGCAATGGATTTAAACTCGCCATATAATCTGCGCAAGCAATGGAACCAGGCACTATCCTCTTATGAGAATTCGGCAGGCGAATTCCGTACATTTGACAAGGAATTCTGAACAGCAGCCCTAGTGAAGGTGACAGTAACCCAGAATAACTCACAGGTAGGACACTAGATAGACAATGGCCTGTCCTTCGTGGTGCTGCCATCGGCTCACGTTAGATATTATTCTTGTAGCACGCACTCCTTGATCATAGAAGCTGTGAAGAAATATAAAGTCAGTGGAAGAATAGAGGATAATTTCTACCTACATGTGCCTTATATTGCAGCGCTTACGTCGCAAGGCTTCACAGCCATAGAGATCTCAGATCCTGCACTGCCGGACGAGCACCTGAAAGTGGCGGACAGAATTTCCAGGCCGTTGGAAAGACCGCACACATCCCATAGAGACTGGTGGGTGCGACAAATGCCGTGGCGGGATCTACGATAGCGTTCTTTTCCATCATCTGCGACGCCTTGATCGACGGCTCCGTGGTAGTGGGCGTCCCAAAGGATCTCGCACAGACCATGATAATCCAATCCATGTAGGGCACCGCGTCTCTCCTCCAGAGCGGAATCCATATAGGTCTCCTCAGACGGCAGGGCACGTCCCCGGAGGGATGCACGTAAGGGAGTTAAGGGTATCTACGGGCTATTAAAAAAGCTATTTAAGAACATCTATGTTAGATCTCTTCGAGGCTTGGAGGGCTACATAGCAAGCACTTCTTGGGCAGCTCGATCCGTCTGGGGAGAGCAGGCCACAGGCGTACACCAGCAGGCCCGCAGCGCGTGTAAAGAGACTTGCTGCATGGCATCCGCAATGTCATACACTTCGCTATCTGCTGCTTCTCCGCTTTAAGCACTCTGGGGGTATGCATCTCGTGCGGCCCCGAGTCGTCGCTCACATCCTCGCCGGCGGCATCATCTGATCCGTCGTAGGCGTCCTCCTGCACTTCGCCCAGCCGGTCTAGGTCATCGGCTCCATCGTCGTTGTCGTCGTGTATAATGGGCACCGTGTTTAGGTTGACCGGGTGCAGGGTCGCTGTGCGGCCTCAGTTGTGGAGTTTCGCTGTTAGTAGGCGAACTAGATGTAGAACGCAACCGCCTAGTACATGTCTCGCGATCGGTTGTTGCTATCCCCAAGGCATTAGCTTGTAGAATAGGAAGAAGGATCTCATTCTGGCTTCTATGCGCTACCTGAATCGTAGTTTCTCCGCGCGATCGCCTCCATATCCTCGAATGTCGTCACCAGGCGATCGACAAGGTCGGACAATGCCAGGTCCTCATGCGACACCGAGTCACAGTGCCGGTGCAAAGCAGAACAAATCTCTTGTACCATGAGATGGCGCTCGGGAGAACTCGCCGTGAGCTCAGCCGGCGCCGCGGCGAAGTACGCCCGATCAAGCCTACAAGCGCATGTGAAGCCTCCCCAAAGCCTGAAATGATGTTAGTGCTCTCCTATTTTTGTCCGTTAGGAAAACAACTCACGGTGTGCAGGCGAGACGGCTCCATGATACCGGCGAGGGGACTTGCTCAACAGGCACGGAACGCGAGACGCGGAGAGCATCATAATAGTTGTACGCCTGCCTCCGCGCACCGCTGACCTAATCATGTTCGCATGTGAGCGAGCGAACAACCAAGCACAGATAGCCGTCAGCAGCCATCATGGTAGATAACCTGGGAAAGATGCATGAGCGCTTGGTAGAGCCAACGACGCAATGGGGTGACCATGAAGGTCGTGGATGTGCGTTGAATGGATGTCAGGGGGCGGGGAAGCCGGGGATGCCGCAGAGGGCCATAGCCACAGCAGGGCCACGGCCCGGTATTAGAAGCCTCACATAATGGAGGGTTGCGCCGCTGTTAGGCATGCTTTATATTCGGCCCGCTGGTGGCATGCGGCAAACGCGGGCGATAGGAGCCTGCGGGGAGGAAGTGATTCGGTGCAGGCGAGTGATACCCGAAGCGCCGTGACGCATCACAGCAATGTTCTGTCGGGGTAAACACGGCTAGGCATTCACTTCTCGCTGCGCCGAGGAGCACAGTCTGCAACGTTGTCCTGCCCAATTCTGTCCAACAGCTGCGTAATTCGCTTACCTGTTCATTACAAACCGCATCGTTATTAACCTTTCGGCCGCTTCTGACGTTGCGTTTTCGCAGTCTGCTCACTTGACCATTTAACACTGGCATCAGCTCTTGGATTCAAGCCCCGGCCATGGCCGGCTGGAAGCACTGGGCCACCACCTTCGCCGTGATCCTCGTCTCAGTATTGCTGTATCCTGTCTTCATCAAGACCAGTCGCCGTAGTCAATGCCCCGCCCGCTGCCAAGTTCGAGTTAAGAAGCATCGCGTTCCTCGAGCCGCGTGTCCCTCGACTGACTCCCTCAGAGGATCGTGTGCTCGCGCCAGAGGATTAGGGCTGATGTACTTTCCTTTACGCTCTACTATCGAGTGATTCCTGCACAGCAGCCGGATGGCGTTGTGTTTTGGGCGGCTGGCCGCCCAATTACGGGTGTTGACGGGTACCAGGCCTGTGTTTGCGGCATTTAAGTAGTGGGTTTCCACCCCACCTCTTACCCTCCATTCTCTGGCCAGCCACTTCGCATGCCTCTCCGTTGCCTTTCTCCCCTCAGAGATGAAAAGACTTAGAGCTCTCTTCTTCCTCGTTTCGCCGGAAACGCTAGCCTTGCGAGGAGCCATGTTCTAGGTAAGCCCTTCGTCTTGCCAGCCTGTGGTCAAGCTCCAATCGTGGGCACAACTGCGATATCTACGCTTCCATCCTCAGCCCATCGGGTTGATCCAGCCTGCCTCGAACGATAAGCGGTGGCAGGATAGCCGACTACCGCAATGTCTTATTTAACGTTCCCTAGGATTCCCGCCGGGTTTTTCATCGGGTCTCACGGGGCAGTTTGGAATGTTTTCTTGATTTGCTGCGGCCTTCTCATCGCATTCATCAGCGTGCCTACTTGGCCGAGATGGATTTCCGAACACTTTCTCCTGCGCGGTCCTAGACCACAATCGGGAGCCGGCAGTGAGACTTTACCGGACGACCAAGTCAGATCTTCAAGAGACGAATATAGTGCCCCCTCGGGGAACGGAGACTGGAGTCGGTATTTGGCTTTTCCTCTGCCACTCTCTCGAGGGCGACGACGCCCGTCGCGCGACAAGAGCGCCCCGCCACCCGCTGAATATCCAATACAGATATTGTATGACGACAGCAATGCAATTATTGAGTAAGTCTTTTGCCCTCGGATGGTCTTGAAATTTCTAACAAAATATCTCAGCATCGTGGCTGTGCATGGGCTCGCCGCGAACCCGGATTATGCTTGGGTTTGGCAACCGAAGAACAACCCTCCAGACCGTCCCGGGTATCCGGCTAAGCATTTCAACTGGTTGAGGGAATTGCTGCCCACTAGATTGTCGTCTACACAATTGCCTTGTCGGGTTATGACCTTCAATTACGACTCGAAATGGTTCATGAACGCCCCCCAACAAAGGCTCTCTCACATTTCGGACAAATTGTTAGTCAGTCTCAGGAACAAACGCGAGAAGGTACGTCCAAAGTCGCATTCTAGCTTCTGTGACATTGTTGAATAACCTCGCACCTTAGCAGGCCGTCGGCAGGCCGTTGATCTTTATTGGCCACAGCTTTGGGGGCAACCTTATTGAACAGGTTCGTAGTCCTCCGCCGTCTAACTTGTTCAATTTATATCAATTTTCCGCTAGGCTATCGTCTCCGCCCCCCGGCAGTCCGGGTACTCTGAGATCGCCGAATCTACCGTCGGGGTGATCTTTCTGGGTACGCCTCACCGAGGCAGCGCCGCCGCAACCTGGGGTGCTCTGATTACATCGCTCGCACCGCCTCAGTTTACCCCTGAAAAGAGGATTTTGGAGGACCTAGAAGAGCAGTCGAGTTCCTTAACGGATCGTCTGCATGACTTTTCCCGCTGGCTCTTTGTCGAGTCGGTGCCTGTTGTCTGCTTCTTCGAACAGCTCGTGACAGACTATTCGTCCAGGATGGGAGCCGTGGGGAAGCTCATCCCCTTCAGGGAACACGTACGTATCTATCTACCCTCCCTTGAGTACTTCTGACAAGCTCTCTAGGTCGTACCCGAAACTAGCGCCTGCATCGATGGCCATCAAAAAATATCTCTACACGCAGACCATTTCAAAATAAACAAATTCTACGGCCCAGACGATCCCTCTTTTCAGCTCGTCTACCCTGAGATTAAACGAATGGCTCGAAGTTCTCAAGATGTGCTCAACTGCCGCCGGAAGCCGAAAGATATTCCAATGGATCAAAGCACTACGTCTGGCCTTCTCCGAACTTGCCTCCAGGAGATGAGGGTGACGAATCCCCGAGACATTCTATCAGATGTCCGGACACAAAAGGGGGAAAGAGTAGGGCATACCTGCGAGTGGATCCTGAAGCGAGAAGAATTCTCCGCGTGGGGAGCCAGTGATAACTCGCAGCTCCTTCGCCTCATCGGCTCCCCGGGCATCGGAAAGACAATGATGTCCACCTTCCTCGTCGAGGTCCTTAAGAGAAAGGTTGAGAAATCTCCCGACAAAGCATTTGCATACTTTTTCTGCGACGACAAAAACCAGGAGCGGAGGACGCCCACTGCAATGCTTCGAAGCCTCATCTGGCAGCTGCTACTGCAAAGGAACGAGCTCTTCGAACACATGCAGTCGGACTTTGAAAAGCACAAGGATATCCGTCTTTTCGAGTGTCTCTTCGAGAATTTCTCCACTCTCTGGCGAATATTTCAAGACATGCTCCGAGATGAGCGTGCGGGTGAAGTATTCATCCTCATTGATGCTTTGGACGAGTGCGACAGATCCACACGCAAGCCTCTGCTCCGTTGTATAAGGGAACTCTTTCAAGCATCGCCAAAGTCAGCAGGGCACTTCAAGTTTCTCGTAACCTGCCGACCCGAGATAAGTGACATCAAGTATGAGCTAGACGGAATTGGCGTGTCTTTGAGGATGGACTCGAGTGAAGTCAATGCGGATCTTTCCGACTACATAAACCACAAGGTTAAGGACCTAGCGCAAAGGAAAAAGTACAGCCAAAGTCTGGGAGCAAACGTCAAAGAGGCTCTAGAGAGTCAGGCCGGAGGCACCTTCCTCTGGGTGTCTTTGATGATCAATGAGCTGGAAAGCACACCGAGATATGAGGTCGCGGGCAAACTCAAGGATCTTCCCAAAGGGCTTGACGAAACATACTCTAGGATTTTGGATGACAACATTCCGAAAGAGAGGCAGGAGGACGCTCGGTTTCTCTTGCTCAGCATGGTCGCTGCGCGGCGACCTCTGACAAAGAAGGAACTAGGGGCCTCATTCGCCTCTTGGAAGACAGGGTCAGTGGTGGGTGATCAGGACCTTCATGACTACCTGGACATATGTTCGTCATGCAGCTCCATCATCTATTTTGACGTTGCTAGCAACGACAGCGAGACTACAGTCAACTTCTGCCACCAATCAGTGAAGGATTTTCTACTGGACCATCACAGTGGTTCAAGTGGAGCGTGGTACCACACGTCCCCGGATGGCGCGAATCTTCTCATGTTCCAGGTGTGCTGGCGGTATTTGAGCAGTGATGTCTTCGAGAACGGCAATTTGGTTATCAGCCGCTCGAATGATCGCCTGACCAAAGTGGGGTGGTGGTATTTGGCAGATCACTTCCAGGAGCATCCCTTCTTGGCATATGCATCCGGTGAGTGGGACGACCATGCAATAGCAAGCTATCCAGCTTTGCTTAAGAGGATGGAGATCGACATTACGAAGGCTCCAATATTACGGGATGCTTGGTTGCTACGGGCGGCTAGGGAAGGCCAAAATCAGGTGTTTGAATTACTATATGAAAATAGAGCCAACCTCAACACAGCGGATGGCGACGGTCGGACGCCGCTATCATTGGCAGCCATGAACGGGCACGAGGCCATCGTTAAATTGCTGCTCGAGGCGGAAAAGGTCGATGTGGACTGGAAGGATAACTGCCATCAGACGCCGCTATCATTGGCGGCTATGAACGGGCATGAGGCCGTCGTTAAGCTGCTGCTCAAGACAGAGAAGGTCGATGCCGACTCGAAGAATATTTACTACTGCCGGACTACCAGCACGGAATTCTCTGACCTGACGCCACTGTCATTGGCGGCCGCGAGAGGCCACGCGGCCGTCGTTAAGCTGCTGCTCGAGACAGAGAAGGTCGATGTGGACTGGAAGGATAGGAGTGGTCAGACGCCGCTGTCATTAGCAGCCGAAAACGGGCACCAGGCGACTATCGAGCTGCTGCTCGCTATCAAAGGTGTCGATGTAAACTCCAGAAGTGGCTCGGGTCAGGTGCCGTTATCGTTGGCGGCCACGGGAGGCCACGCAGCCGTCGTTAAGCTGCTACTCGAGACAAAGAAGGTCGATATAAACTATAATGATCATGGTCAGACGCCGCTATCGTGGGCCGCCAAAAACGGACACGAGGACATCGTTAAGCTGCTGCTCGCAACGGAAAAGGTTGATGTAGACCCGAAGGATAAGTATGGCTGGACGCCGCTATTAAATGCGGCCCAAAACGGACACGAGGGCGTCGTCAAGCTACTGCTCGCAACGGAAAAGGTTAATGTGGACTCGAAGGATGGGGATGGTTGGACGCCGTTATCGTGGGCGGCCCAAAACGGACACGAGGCCATCGTCAAGCTACTGCTCGCAACGGAAAAGGTTAATGTGGACTCGAAGGATGGGCATGGTTGGACGCCACTATCGAAAGCCGCCGCGAACGGACACGAGGCCGTCGTTAAGCTGCTACTTGCAAAGGATAGTGCGAGTACAGAAGACACCATTGGTCGGACACCATTATCATTTGCGGCCAAGAACGGACATGATGCCGTCGCAATGGCATTACTTAGACATGACTCCGTAGATCCCGACCAGGAAGATCATTACGGTTCGACACCGCTATCGATAGCTGTACGAAATTGTCGCACAGAGATAGTCAAAATGCTGCTGGCTACTGGACAAGTTACCTTCGACTCTCAGGATCGTTTCGGACGGACTTCGTGGTGGTGGGCTAGACGTCGTGGGAATACCGACATCAGGCAAGCGCTACTTGACTACGCAGAGAAGAGAGGCATAGCAGTTTGCGATAACGACGAATTTATCGAGGTGAGCCCGATATCTAATGACGGGACATCCAGATGGTGCGATGTTTGCACTTTGGACATCCCGGAAGATGAGGTCTTCTACGAATGCGGAGTTTGCAACGGTGGGGATTTCAACATTTGTTCGGAGTGCTATAAGATTGGAGGGCGTTGTTTGCGGGATGATCACGGACTGGCTCAGAGAAAAGACAAAGAGGAATGAGGTTTGAAGGATTGTGGCTGTCCTACGTGCGTACTAGTACTGCAATTGTGGCAAGTGCTGGGGAATCATACTCCATTTTTGGATGAATCTCAAGATTCATGGTTGTGCATCGCCTGCGGAGAGAATTCTCATCCCAGCCAGTGTTTGAGAGCCATTCCAAGCAGAAATGCTTAGAAGAGAGGTACAAGGACAGAGGGATAGGTCAGTGATTGTCATTCTCTATCCTTCAGACCCTAATGGATAACCTCTGATATGGAAACATTGAGACAGTTCGCGGAGGACTGAGAGCATCGGCTGGTGTTTGAATCATTCAATGGCAATGGCCATGTAGGTACACGAGATCTTCAAACAAAATACTATGAGCGAGAATAATATCACTATGATTACAAGATAGATCATGTTGATGGGTGGTGGGTGATATCCATGTTCTAACAGGGCTATGGACAGTGTGCATACATCTCCGCGGTATCCGAGCTGAAAGGCCTGCTGGTGAACAACGGAGCAGGGGGGTTGGTTGAAGGGGGAATCCGGCGATTGGAGGGCCCGATTCGGAGTAGGAGGATGCTCCGATGCCTGCACCGTTAGCTATGGTGTATTGTTGGTACATCGTAAGTCCGTCCTCTCTCACCTTCTCAGACACAGTGCAACTTCGGGCATCCAGACAACTCTTTTGCACGGAGGCAAGGCTCCGCTGACACGTTTGGCCACTGGCCAAGGCGAGGTCTGCAATGCGCCGTTGCTGCAATGGTCGCATCACAGCGCGACTACGGTATCATTCTCAGACACAGCAATAAGGAGATAATGATATGTAAGGGTGTGCACGGGTGCCTGTGGCAGCTGAGGCGGTGATCTGTTTGGTATGGCACGATCCTCACTTCTCTGTATCCGTCCGTTTTGGGAGGTAAGATTAAAATGTGTGCTTGCTGTAGCTTGCGGCGACTAATGCGTGGCGTCCGCTGGCAGCCGTTGCCATCACTTAGAAGCATGGATCGATGTACTGTAGTTCCCTACCTTTCGCTTTAAATATGCTGCCATTTCCTCTGACAGCCAGCTCAGCTTAAAATGGCACGATCCTACCTTTAAAGACAGAAATGCATTTTAGTAAACTTAAGCTTCGTTTCCGAATAAAATAATATTCACTATGGCCCTAGTCGAGTTGAATCACTGTTCAGCTTCTACCGGTAAATGAGGGTATGCAGGAATATATAACCATATAATCGCTTGAGCTAACACAGTTTAAGCGCCTGATCTTTTGCCATAATCCAATAGGACACCGTAAAATAATCAATAGTCATAGCTGACGGGTAGATGTTGATATTGGTCGGTTTTTCGCCACCAACCTTTGGGATCGTGTACAAAGTTAGGGATAAAGATTACTTGGGAGTTGATATATCGGTCCAGCTCGTCTTCCTCAACAGCAGCCGCTACTGGGACCGCTGATCGTGGGCCTTGTCGTCGCTTCGAAGTAGGCTGACTGGACTGAGAATCCCCTTGAAGTAACCTCGTCGGCTACTTTATTACAATCGCGGGCGTGCTACGCGCTCGAAATAGTTGCCAGAATAATCCGGAATAAGTTCCTCCGTATTTGTTACTTCTGGGAATGACATATTGCGATAATCCTTCTTGGAATCCGGAGGTTTCCTCCGGAAAGGTGGGTCCACCCCTATTCGAGGTGGTAAAGGCTACGAATACGCCTACGAAGCCTTTAACAGCTTCCCATACGTTTCCATTATTCATCCCTTAACTAATCATGGAAATTATGGACTAATAGATAAACGACATACTTAGTAATACGGTTACTCACGAATATATATAACCTAGCACCCCTTAAGCTGTCATAAGAAATTCATCGCTTCGATGCAACGGCTGGGGAAATTAACTAATTATTAAATTTAATGGCACGTTATATATTAGCAGTAATGTTATAAAACAGAAGCAATGAAATATATTAATTACGTTCAGTAATAATAATAATAATCAGTACCCCCTCTCTGTATCTAAGACCTCCTAAAGGTCAACTGATAATATCACCTTCTTCAGCCATATATGCTTTAATGTATAATGTCAGGGTCTCATAAGCAGGGGGGATTGGATTCACCTCTGATTTTCTAGGGATAGCTGACTGGTAATGGAAGAGGGCTCCCCGAGTTCACTTAGCTCGAAGGAATATCTTTAAACTCTCCCGCGTTCGGATCATGCGCCGTCAGGAGAAGCAGAAGTTCACAGTCTTAAAGCCGATGACGACGTAGAAAGTTGGTGACAGCGTTTTGGTGATGGGTTGTAAAAGTTGGTGATGGCGTAGAAAAATAGTTTATATTCTGTCCATGTAAGGCTGTCTAACTATTTTTCTGAAGACACTTGTGTACTTGCCAATTCGGCCATGAGTTGCAATTCTCGGGCAACGACTCCGCTGACATTGCTAAGTTAATCTGCCTGCTCTTGATCTCTTGTCCATCTGGAATTTATTTCCCTCAGCATCTAAATGACCATGGCAGCTTTAGGCGTCTCATATCCCAAAGAACGAGATTATTTGCGCCCACTAGCAGACCCCAGTCTTCAGACCTGATTTCTTGCACCTCGGTTTTCGGGGATTTTTAAACAATGTCGAGGTTGGCCTCCCAAGGAGGCTTTGACTATGGTTGGCATTGAGTTCTTTGACAGACTACTCCGCGACCGAAATACTTCGAGGCGTATAAGCTAGCGGTTCTTTGTCTCGTGACAGGGCTCGCGACTTTTCGTTAACGCTGCGTAGACCTCGAGGAGTTCACAATCCAATTGTTAGAGTGCGTACGATATCCCGACAAGATGGGCCCGCCGCCGTTCAACTTCTCGAAAAGCGTCCAGGAGAACCAGGCGATACAGGCCGCATACCGCGCCCAGCAGTTCTTCGAGAGCGACCCGACCGTCCAGTGCGACATGATAGTGAGCGGCGCCAGGGCGGTCATCCTGCTCGTGAGGGACAAGCGGACGAAGCTGCTCAATCGCAAATATGCGATGAAGAAGGCCCCAGTGGATGATCCGGGACTATTCCAGTGGGAGGTTGAGGCTCTGCGGGTAAGCGACCCCAAATATTTCTTCCCCGACTCCCCAACTTTCTCTATTTTTCTCTCCCTCTCACTCTCTCTCTTAAACACGGTGTTTTGAGTCTGTATGAGAGTATCGCTAACGCTTCTCTAGGAATTGCGAAATGCGCCGCACGTGGCGAAGCTCGTCTCTATAAACGACAGACCCCTCCTCAATCAGCTCGCGGAAGCAGGGCTCCAGGGAGATCACTATTTCATGCAATACTGCCCCAGGGGTTCGCTGGCGCATTCCTCGACAGGACTCAGCACTTGGAGAGGCTTCCCAACTGCCTCCTGATAGCCATATTCCTCTGCGGTGCGAATATGTCGTCGACGGGGAGAACCGGATGATGAATAGTGCTGCTGACTAGAGATAGCCGCCAAGGTCTGCGCGGCAATGGCGTACCCGCCCGGTCCGGAGCGCGACCGTTTTGGGTATCTGCCGTTCGAGAAGGCGTACAACGATCGAGACCCAAGTAACCTCGTACTTGGGCCCTCCGTGGAGATCATTGTGAGTGTCCTACTCCAGGCTCCGAGCACCTTCTCCATCAACACCGCTGACCTATTGTAGGGTTGTTTGGAGAGACCAATTATCGTCCCGAGCACGCCATAACTCCTATGTCCCTGATCAGCTTCGGATCCTCACAGGTTTCGGAGAGCCAGAATGATGGAGTGGACCAGAATGGGGTTCGAGAATATGATGCGAAGCAGGGGCTTGTTCGGTGGTAAGCATTGCGGAATATCCTTATGCGGACAGGAAATGCGATCGAACAAGACATGCTCACCAGTCACGGCAGGGGCTTGCCGAACGGTCGTCGAAACGTGGCGACTAGAAACAACGTTTTAGGTGTTGGAATGGTTCGTAGAGATCGAGGCCTCCGGTAGCGAGGTTAGGACACGGCTAACGCCACAGGGACATCCGCACAGATGATGGCCACGACCCTCAACGAGGACTACGAACAGCCGCCCGAGTTAACGAGAGAATCCTTATTATACGACGTCCACAAGCACTACGACAAAGATCTGTACAGGCTAATCAAGGAGTGCATCGCGGTCAACCCACTAATCGACCGACGATACAGGAGCTGATAGATAAACTGTATGACTGGATATGGTTGAAAGGTGAGAACTATTACAGTGATAAACCGGGGGTGGCATAGACACCGACGCAGAAATCCGGCGCTTGGTGAATGACTATATTACGAACGCGGATGTCTAGTGGAGCTTTTATCTACATATAGAACAGCTGGTAAGCTCCAAGAGGGCGTCGAAATAAGGGGCATATGTTTCTTCATATATAAAAACAGCAGTTCTGCTTGCGTCAGATACTCTTTTACGCTTGACCCATGTTCGGCGTTCCGGTATAGTTCAGCTCCTGGCTTGACTTCCGAGAATCCCCACCGCCGAGACTTTCGGTCTCCACCCGCACCGTGGTCTGCCGAGCAATACACCGAGTCGAGCTCCCGTCGCCCAGCGGATGCCAGCCACTCTTTCCCTTCGACGATATGTAGACGGAGTTCCTTCGTATCCCATTCGAACCGAGCGTCTCGAGTTCATGCTCCCTGCCCGTCATGCTGAACGGGGTGCCCCCGATGGTGTTTTGAGCCCCGGCTCTAGCTCCGCTGCCGCGCTGGTACGAGTTATTGGGGGTTTCGAAATAGTAACCGAACAGTTTGCGAAGCGACGGGAGAGATCCTGCGATGATGCCGACGGCGCTTTCAACGGCGCTCCAGAGAATAACGTATCCGATGCCGTCTTGTAAGGTTAGCTATATGCCGTTTAAAGTTCTTGTAGAAGAATGGGTCCGGGGCGGCTGCGGTAAGATGGGAGGCGGTTCGGGAGTTTTTAGCAAGCATTTAAAAATAGCCTTACAGAGCACATTCTCGGTCTTTGTAAAGTAAGATAAATAGGGAATCCGAACAACGCAGGCGACGCTGGCTAGGGCGCCGATTCCGAGGATAATTATGATGGAGTATTTGGATCGGGAAGGCATCTCCAGGTTTCTGACGATCAGATACGGGATCACGGCACAGGCCAAGTCCGTCGCGATCACGACCCATGAGAAGGCATAACTGCCCAGGAGGATGAGGTCGTACCCGCTGCACGTGCCCAGACCTGGATTCCACTTCGCCGCTGGAGGCTTGCAGGTTATGAGCAAACCGACGACCCCCGAGATGCCGGTCCCGGTTGATATCACTATAATGATTATTAAAGACCAGCGGTATCTTCTCTGTGCGGTTATACCTGTATCGTAGAACGTCAGCCGTGGCTCAAACTAGACATCCCGGATGCGTCCTGTGGGTATTCTGGACGAATCGAGGGGTACATGTAGCGCAATTCGAGCATCAGCGTGACTTACGCATCACGGTCACGCCGATGGACGCCTTGGTGAACGACACAGAGATTGTAATTGTGACCTGGCAGTACGCCATGTATTCTGTCCCCCTCATTATCAGAAAACGGTTCAAATCCTTGTCCAGCGTCCCGAGGCCATAGTAAGCGCCGAAGATCGCGCAAACGCAGAAGACAGCGAACGGTATCTGTGTCAAAGCCCGCTCGTTAGACCAACGTTCAATAGGCGCGGGGCCGTCAACACATACGAAACCCATGACTGCGAGAGTGTCGTCGAGTCCCCAGCCTTTATTGCCCTTCAGCATCCATGCTCGGACCCAGATTCGAAGAGAGATCACGACGGTGGCGAGCACGAGGAAGATGATGCTGAGGACACTCAGCGTCCTTGACACCCCTCTGGGCGTAATTGGCGGTTCGGCGTATGCCAGAGCAGCCAGCTCTGAGGGGTTCAGACCTGTCGAATCCATCCTCAATACGTCAGTTATAGACAGGGATAACCCGCTCTAGTCGGAATCTGTCTGGTTTTCCGATAATGTCCTTTGAAGCATGGGGATCCAGCTCCCGCTCAGCACCGGGGAGAGGCCTAAGTTTAATATTAGGGAGTCTGTTAGTATTTCGTCAGTCAGTCTTGAAGGGGTTGCACTAGGGGGTGCATGGTTCTACATACCCATCGTGAGCTTCCAAGTTCTCGGCATCCAAGAAATGAACCTAAACTTCATTGGAATGAAAAAAAGAAAAAAAAGAAACTATATCTACAGCCATCCAGGTTCAGTGACTGAGGATCCAAGCGCTCGTGTGGGATTCAATAGCCGGCCCGGAGTTCCCGTGCGAGACGGAACGGGGCGCCAGAACCGCAATTACACGGAAATATCTTTCTCTACGTGTGTCAGACCTGGCTACAGGCTAGGCCTGTTAGCTAAGCCTTGACTTAGTTAGTGGCAACTACTAGTGGAGATTGCTTTTCTCAGTTATTTTTATGTATATTTAAGGAGTTCACTGCGCTCTCTTTTTATCTAGGACCTCTCAGAGGTCAACCTGAATCTCCTTTTCTTCAGCAGTATATGCTTCAGTGTGTGATATCAAGATCTCATAACGTGCTGTTCATCTAGCAAGGATCCACAATGGAGGACCTGTTCGGTTCCCTTGCAATGTTGGCAGGTTCCAATTTCACATGATCCATGGCCCTGGATGGTGACGATTGCTACAAAACCCGTGGCGTCCCTTAAAAGACAATGCGAGACATCAGAGTTCCTGCACGGACTCTACTTACGGCCTAGTGAGCCGGCACGTATGATGTACGGAATATCTTCTTAGGTTGCCTGTATTGGGATTTTCTGAACAGGAGCGGTTTTCGCCTGCTTCAACCCCGGTACTACTTACAAGGAATCAGGTTGCGTCGTCATTCATATTACAAGATGGGTTCTACTATCTGTGTTGTAGTGGCGATGCTGGAGGCGTTGGTGGCGCATCAGCTGATGGGTGTATCTGGTTTCAAAAAAGCATTCTTCATTTTGTTCGTCATCCACTACCTTGGCCTCAAGTGCTACCGCATCTTCCTCTACCCCAAATACTTCTCGCCTTTACGTCATATTCCAGGCCCGCAAGTGAGCGGCGTTCCGATGTCAAGGCACTATCCGGGCATCGCGACTAACACAGCTGTAGGATAATCATTTTTTTTTCGGTCAGGCCCTCAACTTGGTCAAAGCCGAGACCCCAGCAGCTTGGACATCAAGTGGATGCGGGAACACCCGGATGTCCCTCTAATTCGATTTCTTGCTTTTGGCAACGGCGAGGTGATTGTTTGCAACAGCCCCGATTCTTTCAAGGAAGTGCTCCAGACCAAATGTTACTCTTTCCGCTAGAGCGACTTCTTCCACCGCCTCACAAAAGAATTCGTTGGATGTGGATTACTCACCAGTAAGCAAATTCTAGAGTCCCGTATTTCGTATCCGTGTCTCCCAGTCGCCCACTGCTCAGTGTAGATCGCCCAATGGTTCCTTACGGGAAGATCGTGCTCTTGAAACACATCTTATCCTGTCCAGTTATTACCAGGCTATCGTGAGGAACAGTTGCTGACCAACATCTTACAGTGGAGGGTGAGGCACACAGAGCCCACCGCAAGAGTTGGTCAACCCGGTTCTCAGTCCACCCTCGCTGTTTTGTACCAGCTCGAGGAAGACAGCCAGGCTTTTTGGATATCTTCGCCCAAGTGAGACACGACTAACACCAGGATTCACAGTGCTCACCCCAGTATTCTCGCTTAACAACATTCGTAGGCTCGAGCCAGTCTTCCCGAGAAAAGCGAAAGAAGTCACCTGGCTGTTCGACCGCGCTATCGACGCGAATAATGGCGGAGCCACAGCCATAGATTGCACCGACACTTTTGCGAGAGTCACCCTGGATGCCGTGAGCGTTGCCCTCTTAGGCGTCGACCTCTCCGGTCTCAAGGAGACCCCCATCAGCAACGCGGACAAGAAGTCCCAGCGGGCGACAGAGGGCGTCGGACGACGTTCGGGTTCCACGAGGCGTACGACGGCATCTTTGGCCAGGACACCTTGGGCAAGATCCTGATGTTCGCTAATGCCTTCGTGCCGGTCCGCTGGATGCCGCTGGAGACCAACGGCAAGTTTCTGTTTGCGACGAAGTGGCTCAATGCCTTCCTGACGCAACTGGTTCGCAACCGTACGCGGGATATCAGAGCGGCCTATGCGGCGGATAAGTATGCCCGCGGGGAGGCGCGTGACCTCGTGACGTTCATCATCGAGGAGAGCTTACCGGGCGGACCCGCGGAGGAGATTACTGAAGAGGAGATTGTGGGGGATGTAAGTTGGCCCTAACCATACATATCTTTGGACCCGTTTGGCTTTAGTAGGATTGAGCCAGCACCACTAATTCCAGAGTAGCTTCTCCAACTGATGGCGGCGGGTCATGACACATCGGCAAATATACTCTCCTGGAGTCTGTACATCATGGCAACGAAGCAGGATATACAAGATAAGCTGCGGGAAGAGATGCTACTAGAACTGGGGGAGGCGCCGGAACCGGCATACGCCCAAATCGAGGCCCTGCCATACCTGGACAACTTCACCCGAGAGACTCTTCGCGTTTACACATCAGGTCGGTCTAGCCCAACGAGTCCCACCATTTGTTTGAGTGACACTATCAGACAAATGTAAGGATACTAACGGTCATGCCAATATAGCAACGACGATGCACCGCCAAGCCGTGGTAGACGAGACGATCTGCGGGATCTTCATCCCGAAGGGCACGACGTTTGACGTCGTGCCGCACGTGACGTTGATGAACCCGCTGATCTGGGGCGACGGCGTCGACGAGTTCGACCCGACGCGCTGGGACAGGCTCAGCGAGGAGGCGCGATCGCCCTACGCCTTCAGCACCTTCTCGAACGGCCCGCGCGTGTGCCTCGGCCGCTCGTTCGCCTTTCGGGAGATCAAGATCATTTTGGTGGAGATGGTCCGGAACTACAGGTTCTTGGCGGTTGAGGGGCCCTTCACTGTCGAGAATCCTAGCCTGACTCTGCGCCCGCGAGGATTGAGGGTCTTGCTGGAGAAGAGGTTATGATTGACGAGGTTATGCAGAATGTCACGGCGTCAGCTGGAAGGACTGGTGTAACAGGCGGAATCTGACACCTGGATAGTACCACCTAGAATTCAAGTCAGAAACTTGGAATTCCGTATCCCTTTTGGCATATGGGACATGTTGTATTTGGTGTAGTGGTCCAGGTGGCTGCCGTGACACCGAATAAGCTTTGTCGTACAGCTTCGATTTCCACCCGGTATCCGCCCGCATCATAGGACTTCTGCAAAATATTTCGATACCATCAACAGATATTTGGGGCTATTCTGCATGTTATTAAATTGACCCAGCATTTTGGTATAATAGCGAACATCTGTGGCTACGTGGCTTGGTTGCTTGGTTACTTGGTTGCAGGGTTGCGGGGTCGCGGGGTTGAGGGGTTGAGTGCTGGAAGGGCAATGACTACGTTGTCGTTATCAGAGCCGGTATCATCTTCAACACAACTAATAGCTACAACTCCATCACAATTGCTAAACTTCCAGCGCTGAAACCACTGTGCCTTCCTGCATCTTGCTATTACGGTCCAGTATAAAGGATTAATACGCTAAGCCAGTCTCTTGGTATTGATCATGTAGATGTTTGGGCGGGGTTAGTGGACATCGCCTTTCATGCTCCGATTTGGGACGAATACTTTTAACCAGCACACAACGGCAACTCCGCTCCTATCCGGCGCCGTGAATTCAGCTGTCAGAATCCTGACGGAGTCAAGTGAAATCTTGTATCCATAACTACAAATGCTTCACGTCAGCGGTGGTCCCCACCGCCAACCCCCCCTATTTGACATCACGAGAAGCGTGGGATCGATCTACCTATCAATCAATAACAGCGCAGATGTGTGCTCATGCCAATTATGCCTTACGCCAACTAGCTGTAGTCGCCTGTGAGATGCGATTCGATGAAATGGTCTACCCGTATACAGCGATGGCTAATCTCCCTCCTATACACGGCGGGACAGGGTGATCAGGAGGTAATGGGTAACAAGTCCTAGTGTTACATTCGAACGGTTCATCTCTAGAACCCTCGAGCGGTCTGCATATCGCATATAACATTACTTTCACGTGTTTTAACGACATGGTTCATCACTAACCAAGCACCGGCAGTCACTCTTAGGGGCCAACACTTTCTTCTCGAAAAGATTCAACATTAATAGCTACCGAGCTCAGTCCAGGACTTATTCATAGACTATGAACTGTGGGTCGAGGAAAACAGAAAGAGATATGCTCCACCCCGTAGCTCATATCCGCCGCTACTATGTATTGCTAAATAGCCAAGTGAAAAGCAACGATACCCATATGCCCACGTAAACGCCCCTTCCTCCCTCTCTCTATTATGGAAGCGAATGCTGGCCCTCCCTCCCAACCGGACCTCTTTTCCAGAACCGACCCCAGCCCGCGCGAAACGTATGAATTATTAAACTCGTAGCGGCTTTCCATACCGCGTACCGTTCGCTGTCACCGGGGTCACCGGGGTCCCATCCTCGGTGAGTTGCCCTGCCGCGGGGTGCTAGAGGAGCTGGGCGTGTCTCCCCCAGAGTCGAGGTGCGCCATCTCCACCTCCTCGTTGGCGTCCGCGGCCGACGTGCGCATCCAGCTCTGACGGCCGAGAGGGCTCCTCCCGTTCCGGGATCGCTGGCCCTGGCCGGGCACGCCGAGTGCCTGTCCCGGCCTCGGCGGGGGATGATCGCCGCCCGCCGTGAGCCCCGCGTTGGGACCCGGCGACTGCTCGCGCGAGGACATCGAGGCCCCGCTGCTCTCGTTGCTATCCCTCCTAAAGTGGTGCTGGTAGTCCGCCGCCGCCCTACTGTTACTACTAGAGGCGGCCCTAGTCTCGGACGCGTCCGCCCAGCCGCGCTGCTCGAGCTCGGCGTCCGAGAACTCGTACACCTGGCCCGTCTGCGGGATGGCGTACTGCTTGGAGTTCCCGACGAACTGGTTATACTGGCTCGCCTGGGCCATCTCGTACTTCTTGCGGTCCTCGTCGCCCATGATGCTCTCGACTCTCCGCGGGAGGTAGACGGAGTTGGTGCCCGTCTGTCCCGTCATGAAACTCTCGACGGATACGCCGTCGTGGTACGTGTTGAAGCGCTGGTAGCCCAAGGAGCCGTCGCCCAACGCGTTCATACTCACCATAGATTCCTCGGGGTGAGCATAGAACCCGTTCGCTTTCTTCTCCGGAGCTGCGAACTTGCCTTCGATCTTGTTGGGCGGCTGGATCTTGCTCCGGGACCTCTGGAGGCCGCCCTTCTTTCCTTTGTCTTCGGCTTGCTGCTGGACAGCCGGAATAAAAGTCTCGGGCACGATGTTGAGCTCGTCTCCTTGTTTCTGGGCCTGTTCGATGGCTTGCTGGGGAGTCGTTTGCGCGTCGGCAGTAGCGGCGTCGGCACGGGGACCACCCCAAGTTCTCTGACCGGCCGTGAAGATCCCGTATACCATGTACCACCAGTTGAAGAAGGGGTTCAGAATAAACATCATGGGGTACAGCCAGATTTTGAATCGCTTCAGCTTCAAGCCGAAATACAGCATCATCAGCCAGTTAAGACCAAGCGAGATGGCTATGAAACCGACGGGAAGTTCGTTAACCGCCTTGGTCGTGGTCATCAGAGCGAGAACCATGATGAAGAATAGCAGGGCTGTCGTTCGGATCGTGTTCTGCATGAAACGGATGATGAGGAGGATCGGATATCGTTTCCAGAGACGCCAGTCAGTAAGCATACAAACTTCGTTGGTGATAAATCCAAGGAACCACCGCCGCCGTTGCTTAACCAGCGATCTCGCAGTCTGCACGGCTTCGGTCTTGCAGAAGGCCGAAGTGCACATCTGTATTTGATAACGCTTTTTCGCACCGATCATGAAAAGATGAGTTAGCCATCGGTCTTCGCCCAGGTGACTCTTGGCAAAGTCAAACAAATCCTCGCACTGTTCGGCCTTGTCAGCGAAGTAGTACTTGGCCATCCTTCGGAACGCCGAGAAACGCAGCATCGTCAGCGCCCCAGGTAAACAGGTGACGGCTCCGCAGCCTGATTCGACAGTTCTCTCAAAAAGCTGGCCGTGAATGTACTCCATGTCTTGGAGCAGGGTGATAAGACTATGCTTCTTCGTGGTTGACGTAATAACGCCCGTCATAGCTAACATGTCTCTTCGGTTACCAGGGCTCAGTTCCATATCATAAATAAAGTTCTGCAGACAGACTCTATCCAAGATGCAGTCGGAATCGATGAAGAGAACAAACAGGTTGTCATTTCGCTTGAGGTATTCCTTGTACACCCGGTCGATGAGCTTGTAGGTAGACTTCTGACAGTGACGCTTTCCTCCGTGGGGGAACCGAGAGACGGTGATACGCGCGGCCCGGTAGTTGACATCGATACTCTTAGGGTACGACTCCAAGGTCAGGGGCACACCGAGCTTCTCGATTGTGTTCAGGTACAGTTCATCTTCCTGGTCTCCATCGAATGAGAGGAAGACATGGATGCACGAAGGAGGGTAATCGCAGTCCACGACCGAGTTAATAGCAGTGACCAGTACATCAGGCTCTTCCTTATAGCAGGGCATGACGATGACGACCTTCGGGGCCGAGACTTCGTCCAAGACTTGCTTAATTCGTTTCGTCCTTCCGAGCTGATGGGTGACTAGCTGGTAGACGCAGAACAGCCATGGGATGGTCAAGAGACCGGCGAAACTCCAGAACGCGAACCACTGAAGGATCCCGACCATCTGGGACGGCCAGTACTGTACGATCTGGCTTGGTAGCGGCAATGTCACGACCATGATTGGTAAGAAAATAAAACTAACCCATCGTTAGTGGTGGCAGAAGGTGACGCCGTGGTTACATACCGGAAAGCACTAAACAATATCCCTATTATTACGGCCAATACCCTGATGGACCAGTGTTCTGCCTTTTGGAAGACCTTAACCAGGCAGTACCAAAAGGCGGCTATCCATAGGAACCATTCGAGGAGGGCTGCCAACATAACAAGACCGACAATAGCAGTATAAACAATCTTGACGTGGCGTTAGTAGGCAGCGTCGTTTGTGAAGGATTTTCCTTCTCCTTGGGTGACCTGAACACTTACCTCCTGAGCGGGCCATGGCTCCGTAATGTCAATAGGATATTCGTGCGCCGACATCTCGTCGACCGAGCGAGGTTGATGATGAGGTAGTTTAACTGAGGGGGAAGGACAGACACGCGCCGGGCGGCTCGCAAAAGATAAAAGAAATTCTACGGAGCGTGGCTCCCACGTAGCAACCAAGCCTTAATCCGTCATGCGAGAACCCGAAAAGTGAAAGAAGTCGTGAAATCGGTGACGCAAGAACCAGTGGCCTCAAGTGGCTGGGCCGACGGATACTGGCAGTTAAATGCAAGGGGATGGCCTGGCTATGACTGGCTCAGGCTTATAATAGAAATTCGTCCACCGATAGCGTCCGTAACACAAGGCGCATTTATTGCAGCGGTCGGGCCGTGAAGTGGTTTTCGTATCCAAGAAGTCGGGACGCAGGTCGAAGGTAAATCCTGGCAGGGCTGGCTGAGGACCAAGGCTGAGGGCTTCTAATAATTACGATTAACGTGACACCGAAGTGGCACTCGGCATCGGTGTTTGTAAATCCTTATTGAAATTCGACCCAGCCGACGTCAATGCCTGTAAAGACGACGTGAAGCTATTCAGAAGGACCTGCGTAATGTCGAACGCTGCGCAACGGGACATCCAATCAAGCCCCACGCACCTTACAAACCGAATAGGGAAGAATGGATACAAAAGATATAATATTATTTTCTGAGTGCCAGCTTCTATCCGCAACGAACGAATGGAAATCACGCGAAGGTAGCCGTAGCCCGAGAATAGATAACGATCGTGGAGGGAAAGAAAGACGCACCCGCAAGATCAATGGCATGTAGGTATGAATGAGATAGTAGGGTGAGGTGAAGGTGATGGAACGAGTGAACGCAAGGGTGAGTTACGATAGGTCGTGGTTAGACATGGGGCGGCAACAGCACTTTATTCGGACAAATCAGCAAAGCCGAGCTGTGAGTGGGCAACAAGAAAGGATGATCGACCCGGCTGGACTGGCCAGAAGTGACGGGCCCAAGCGCATGCCAGCGAGAAACCCAAGTACGAGGCACGTACTACGTATGAACAAATTTTATAACGGGATCATTCGCTGTCGGGCAGTCTTTCTACGCTTTTCTCCTTGGCACCTGATAGAGCGCATTAGTTTCTGTGGGTCATATAGGTTGGGTCGCATCGGACGCTTAAGATAGAATCCTCGGGTACGGTATTGTACAATAGTACGCCTGTCTGTGTACGTATTTGCAGGAAGTTGAGGGGCAATCAAATCCCATCAGGAATCAAAGGGAAAGCCATCATTGCGGATAACTACCTAGGTATGAGGAGTTGGATAGCAGCTACGAGGGTTCCCGGAAAACTGGAGACAGACTCTGCTCCATGGTACAAGAGCTAAAACCTCAGCTTTAATAATGGATGGGAGTTTTCAGTCTCCGCAAGCCTAGCCCCTATTCGCCTCTTCAAGGGATTTGCGATTACGGAATCACGGCGGATTACTTACTGTAGAAATCAAAGTGCAGCACCCTATGGGAGGTATGGGAGCGACCACCTGGACGCGGCAGTTCATGCGGGAACCATACGTATGCCGAAGCCTTAAGTGCCGCACTAAGTAATCAGATAAAGCCACTTTGATGAACTGGATGGACTCCGGGGGCGAAAACATTGCCAATTACTCCGTGCATTACCCACCTATCCTCCGAGCGCAAGAAGAGCGAGGCTGAACTGTTGGTGAGACTGAGACATGCCGAATTTTAGTTCCTTGCTATGTGTCTATTGCTCCATAGCGCCGCGAACGCCTCTAGAACCGGGTAGGTACGCTCCGGTGCTGACCGAGGCTTTTGCAGCGAAGATTCGTGTGGTGTTACACCGCAGGTAAACGTGTTGTTCGAGTGGCTTCTTCCTGAGTTTTCAATTGAAATTAGTGTCGTTCCCTTGCATGATGCCTCTGGTTCTAGGCGCGAAGGGCTGTATCACGGTATCACCTAGCGGAGAGATTAGAAAACATCTGAGCGTGTGAGGTGACGAACAGGATCTAAGAATGGAACCCCATTTGGCGCGGGTGACCCCGCTCTTCATCGTCCCCGTACCTGGCGTGGCGCTAATAGTTACTAAGCCTCCCTAAAGACAGCACTTTGCTAAGTAGCTCTTAGCAGATATTTCCCTGAAACTTCCTGAAAGCTGAAACAGCGAAGTTGGTAAAGTCGGGGGGTTACCTTTTCAGGATTAAGACGATAATCAAATCTCTACCGATCCCGCTGGCAGATCTCGGGAACGAAGGATGACTCCACGCTCACCTCTTTTCCCCTACGTATATGGAAATAAGTTAATCCTGCTTAATTTGGAAGAAGTCAATATAGAATCCTCTTGACGTGTCGTGCCACTATCGGTAGTGTTTTTTTACCGGATCCTCCGCTGCTGGAAACACTCCAGAGTCAGGAGCAGAGAGAATCCAGAGACATGGTTTTAGCGATTCGTTGCGCGGGGGTAGCGGTGACAAGATTCTCTTAATGTGTCCAGTATTCGTCGGTGAAAGTGGTCTCAAGTTCTTCCGATTTACTTTAGCCCTCCGAGACAAACCACCAGCTTTCTCTGGAGTTCGGAAAAAAAGCCGTGGAGCAGCAACCACTTTACCCGGCGACACCCATAAGCGACACGTTCTAAGCGCGGACTACTGTGGTTCGAAAAGCTCTCGACTACATAGCAAGTGATCTACACAGTGTAGCCGGGGCAAGGCAGAGTTGAACACAGTGACCTGGGCCTATGTCTAGGTAGATAATTCCGTTATATACTGTATGCATATTTCACTACCTATCTAATAGTAACCCTCCAGAAATAAGGGTCTCCCGCCAGTCCTCCCTTTTCATGGCTGAACATCCACCTACCTAGTGCTTTGTGAAGATCATTTGCTCTTAACTTAAGGATTATGACAGCCCGCTGTAGTGGTCTAGCGCGAATCGTGGTCTCCACGAATCACTATCGCCATGGATTGAATACGAGGCTCTTGGACCCACCAAGGACTGCTCCGAGATCTCTGGGCGAAGCCCTCTACTATAAGTGTCAGGGGTAAGTTTTAAAAACACTGCCAGGTCGCCCCGCTAAGGCCCTAAGCGCTTTCTCATATCTAGCTAGTAGATCTGTTTACCTATTTTGCCACCTTTTGTCTATAAAATGTTTTTATTTATATAAAGATTGCGACCGCTGTTTCGCAACCCTGAGCATAACTGCGGGCGTTTAAACGCTACATATTACTAATTTAATGTTCTGGTTACCGTGTACCTATGCTTAACCCATATAAACGTTGCATCTACTTTATATGGCGCGACTATTGGTGCGGCTCACAGCTACATGACAGTGTTTTAAAACTTTGGCCCGATACCATAGTACGCTCCGTTCGTCGTCGTCGCAAGATGGCTCTGCCAAGACCAGAACCAAGGCTTATGCGTCCCTATCACCAATTCGAGTTTGCCTCTAGGTTACGTGAGCTATCCTTTGCACTTAACAACAGTATTGCCAATACTCTACGCATATGCATGAACTCCTTACATGCCGATAGCCCCGAACACGGGGGGGTTGTAGCCACGCCGGTTATACGGTCCGGCCGAGCCATGACTTAATTCTCGGCTGATCCCGAACTATATTGCATACTTCGGGGGGAATCTCTAGCCCCAGCTGCTCTCTCTTTCTCAAGCGACTGCAAGTATACGCGTATTCGGTACGGCGTTCCTGGTGCGGCTTTGAAACATGCAGCGAGAAAGGGCGGGACGCGGAAATTGATAAGCATACGAGCTGCATCTCGAAGCAGATCGGCAAGTCAGATTAACGTCGTACCCTACCTACCTACCTACCCTTCGTGTTGTAATGCCACCCCAGCGTTCACGTGTAGCGGGCTCATGATTCTAGTTGTTACGGTCAATTCATCCTTGATATCGTGTATGCATACATACACCATCGCACTATACAAAACATGCCCCAGACATTGCTCCTCTGTCGCTGGCATCTGGATCAACTCTCGACCAGCTATTGTCCACAAATGGAGGCTCATATGACAGTACGCTTGATAGTACGCGTGGCGAGGCCCGATAGCCACTACTCTCCCACTCGGCAATGAAGGGATCCGTAGATACGGGTTCGAGTCGGGTTTCCTAAGCTATGTCATGGTTCAATATGCGAATGCCGCGGTTCCGCTATATCAGCTGTGTGATTAAAACCCGTCCTGGACATTTGCTCCTGTCTGACCCCGACTTCGGCCCTTCTTGTCATATGGGATCTGGCGCCTGGAGTAGCTACTACGAGCTCGCCTTCTGAGGAAGCTTGTGAGTGCAGCTTCTTCACGTGGCCAGCCAGATAAGTGATTATATATGTGGTATAGTTGGTAATCTAAAACTATATGACAAAACACGATCGGGGCAGGTATTGAGATAACGATCTATACGTTCTTTACGGCCTCCGACTCCCACTCTA
The DNA here is from genome assembly GCA_004155925.1 of Monosporascus sp. MG133. Taxonomy (NCBI): domain Eukaryota; kingdom Fungi; phylum Ascomycota; class Sordariomycetes; order Xylariales; genus Monosporascus; species Monosporascus sp. MG133. Next base: position 136,642 of record QJNX01000041.1, read on the forward strand.
AGAATCTCAACCCCTGAGGACAAAGCACATCTCTACCAATCATAGGTTTCAACGTGCGCTCAGTCGTTGCACTCTACAATCATCCTTAATGGGAAGCACTATCCTACCAGAACTGCCATTTCTTTCGTTCCCGATGTCAACAATAGACTTGAGGAACTACTGCTTTGTTCCCACGTCAGAGCGCTTGAAACATATTGTGGTTGAACAATACCAATGTTTTTAAACAATGCAATTGATCCTCTCAGGAGGACAAAGGCCTGAATACAACCCAGAAACACCTCGTAACGCCTTTATAACTGAGCCTTCCCCGCCGCCTTATTCTGCTCTCGGCTTCAACTGAAACCCCCCTTTTCCTCCTTGACCTCACAGTAACACCCCACACCGTATCCAAGATGTCTATCTTCTGCGGCCTCCCCATACAGCGCCGCAGCCGCAGTACGCGCAGCAAGAGCCCCGCGGAGCCGAGGCCGAGCGTAAGTACATGGTCGCCACCCCGTCCGCCGCGTGAAGATGGACCTTTCGGACTTCCACTACCCCCAAGCCCTCCTCCAATGCGCCCGTGCGCTCCACGGCCCCTATCCCCTCAGGCGGCGCGTCCTTATCCCCCGGCGCGCTCACCTCTCCGTCACAAGTCGGAGAGATTGCCTCGAGGCCAGCGCCTCTCAGACCTGGGCCGTAGCCGCTCTGCGGGGCCCGCCGTCGCCGGGCGATTTCGCGAGCGCTCCCCGGATGTTGTTGAGAAACAACTCCCCCCTATACCGCTCGGACGGAGTAATCATTCCATAGCAGATTACGTGGTGCGTGAGCTCCCCCGCTACCGCCGAGACTCGCGACCACCTGTGTCAGGGGGCAGTTTCTGGGTACGTTCCCCGCAAAGTCATAGTACTCCTCTGTACCACCCGCAGACGATCTATCCGCAGGGACGCGATCCTGAGACAGAATCGGAGCATCGTGTGAAGAGGCGGGGCGAACGCTGGGGACCGCCCCCCACACCTCCGCCGAGTCGACCCCTCCCGGGGATCCCGCAGACTTACTCAACCCCGTCGTCCAGGGAATCGCGAGATGCTCCCCGTCCCTATTCGCCTGGTGATGAGCCGATATATTTCGTACCTAAGTTCTATACGGTTATCGACATCTAGCCGTAAGCCCCTCCTGGTGAGTCTGATCTGGTCAAAGGGGGTTTTGATACCTAGAGACCATGTAAGAAGGTAGGTGTTCTGAATATGTACAATAAGGTGAGTACTGTTTGAGGCGTTCACAGCACAGATGTACGTCATAAAGGAATACGAATAGCAAGCTACCTTCCCACCGCTTCTATGGGGCATGGAAGGCAAAGGGAAAGGGAGACTACAGTAATCATTAAGCTCTAATATATAATCTGGGAACTACCTTTTACACGGTTTTTAACTCCTCTACTCCAGGGTGCAACACCCTCTGACAAGCAAATCGAAGCTCGATACACTGTGATCCCCACAACTGCCACAGGAGGCTAACATACGACGCCCAACCGTGCACCAGTTACCTATAACCGTTCATATGATGGTGGAATAGTCAGATTTAGGAGCCGTAGGCTTCACGAATATCAGCAGTATGCAGTTTGGTTTGCTTGTGGACGACCATAGCCTAGAATTCGTATTCTGGGAAATTGGGAGTTGAAGATCCTATGACGCCCACTTTTTCCCTTAACCCCTGAACCAACACCAAGCTGCCCTTTTCTTTTGTCTCTTTCTTCCGATCTTTTCTCTTTCCTTCTTTCTTCTTTTCCATTTTCTTTCGTTCGATTCTCGGTGTCAGAAAACACCAGAAGTTAACAAGGGAAGAACTCAACGAGGGAAAGCCAGGGCGCTTAACGCCTCAGCATCACAACATCCCGACAAACATCAACCCTCCACCAAACACTTTATACGCACTTACCTTTCTTGCTTACTCATCTACTCCTTCTCCTCCTTCAGGTAGTACCATGGTCCTCTCGCCAGCCTCCTGCTGCGCGGCCCGGCGCTGCCGGGGGCACCCGGCGCAGATGACGTGGAAGACGGCGGGGCGGCCCTCCCTGACCTGGCCGCAGGCGCCGAAGCGCAGGTCCCGGGCCTCGTGGCACCGGAACTGCGTGGTCGGCTCCTTGAAGCCGATCTGTTCTCCGCAGAGCGTGCACTTCAGGATCTTGTTGTTCTGCAAACACATTTTCGGCTTGCGGCTTTTGGATATAGGTCTCGCGAGCTGAGATTGTACTATACTGTACGCATGTATGTGGTTGTTAGGAATGAGAGAGAAAAGAAAAAAGGCTGATGGCTGGGTAGATTCTGAGTGGAGGGGTAGGTATGCGATTTTCTGATGGATCGATTATCAGATGACTGTTGTTGTCCGGTATTTGTTGGCCTCTTTCATCCGCATCTTAGAAGGGCCGTGGACTTGCTTTATATGGCTGATCAAAGAATCAGAACAATCCCCTTGTTCTGAAATAAAGATGGAGATGGAGTTTCGCGAAGTCTCTGTGTTCTTAACGGGTACCAAAGTCCCACATAATAACGAACACATTGCCACCACAGCGATGATGTCTCATAGATAGGCGTCCAAGAACACTGTTGTTTTACTACGAATACTCGCAATACGCCCTCGGAGATGGTCTGCGTCTAGCACCTTGGACCAATCACTCATAGGGTGCGCTTATCTGCAACGACTGGCGGGTGAAATAGGACTCCTCGTCGATGTCCCAATCAATAAGATTGCCTCGCACCTAGACTAGCTGACCGCGAGCGGGAGCTGTCTGATGGCATCCTTGACAATGATGCCGCCAGCCTAGTAAGGGTGAACAATGTCACGCGGCTGCGAGCTCGGATACGGGCAATTGAAGACGTCAGCAATATAGACGGGCGCCTCGGTCTAGTGGCCTCCTCAGTCCATACAGAGTCGCGGTGTGGTGGATCACGACGGCGCTGGTTGTTCAGGGGCAGGGGGATAACCGTATTGACCTGATGCCCTAACCTTATAAGCGACGGCCACCTAACCCTCCCGACTTACCTTAGAACTATCGCTGGCTGGGACACGCATGACAACCTTCACGCCCCTGACACCGACGATCCTCATGTACGTTGCAAGATGGCTAAGCAGACCAGGGACCCTCGGCAAGGGTCATAGCGTCACGATAGTAGCTCTTGGAAGTGCGTTGGGTAAATGATTGGTCTATTAACTCGTTACTGGTCTTCAAAGGGTATCTTGCTAATGAACATGAAATCGAAGCTCGTCTAAATACTCGCCCTCCGAGGCGCCATTGTCCTGCGGAGAGCTTTCTTCGCTTCCGTCTCTTCTACTAAAGGCAGCGAGCCTTCGTCTTTCATCTTTTTGAGGAAGTCTTGACCAAATTTGTATCCCATCTGGTAGATCTCGTCGAACTTCCCAAAGTCTAGTGTCCCATATTCATCGATAGGGGGTCGCATGTAGATACATCCCGGCAGTGTCTTCGCTCTTTCCAGCGCGTCGACACTAGATACGTAGGCCAGTCGTGCCTGGATCTCTGCCAGGGTTGGAGGATTAGGAACCGACGAAAAGGGATTCCACCGGTTCCAAAATGCCCACATCCCTGACAGCGAATCTCCATACGCCTGCGGCGTATCATCATCCAGCGCCCCAACGTCAATAGCGAATATGATGTCTACACCGAGGGATTTCATGTGTGACACCGTCAGATTGTCGATGTAACCACCATCTAGAAGCATGCTACCTTCGTCGCATAGCGGTGGAAGGAGGCCCGCCAGGGACATTGATGCTCGTACATAGCGCCAAGCATACCCGCTGGTATGTATTTCCTGCCTGTGTTTGCTGATGTTGGTGGTGTTGCAATAGTACTCCAACCAGAAGTCTTCGATTTGGTGGTTCCCAAAGGTCTTGAAGATACCACGGTTGAATTCATGGCCAGTGGTATAAGACACGGATGGGTAAGTCAGATCCAGAGCAAAACGCCACATGCTTGCCATTCTTCCGGAGAATTTCTTGGCTAGCCCAAACATCGGCACAACATCAGCATGGCGTGCGTAGAGCGCTCCTATGAAGCCTCCTATCGAAGTGCCGCCGATGATATCGAGCGGGATGCCGGCTTCCTCCATGGCTCGGATGATACCGATGTGTGCAATACCCCTGGCGCCACCTCCACCTAGCACGAGACCGATTGATTTGCCACACAAGCGTCTCGCGAGCCTGTGAAAGTCTCCCTTGTAGGGTGCATCTGGCGAGTAATAAGGTCGATGTCGGATTCTCCTGCTGGTATACTTCTGAATCTCAGCCTGCAAAATTTGAACTCGCTCCTTCAGAGTTGGACCCCCCTTTCTTGGGGCCTGGTGAACGGGGACCGTGTTTGTCCTGAAGGCCATCTGCAAATGGAAATGGCCACCGTTGATCCAGACTCGGTTCCTTAGCCAGGATCTCGTTAACCCAGGCGGCGAATATCGATCAGCGTGGAGAAGCACAAGAGACTTCCGGGCAGTCGACTTCATGTTTAGCATGAAGTGTTCATATTCACCAACCTCTGGGGTTCCTTCCGCGAGGCCAACAAGCAAAATACAGTCGGCTTGAGTGATGCACGTCTGTGTCCAGGGGGAGTTCACAGGTGTGTCTGTTTGATCGAACGAATTAGTCTCCGGCCATATCAAAATCTCATCGGGATAGTGATAAGGTGGCATAGAATCAGGAAAAAATTAGAGTTTTTAAGCCTTCATAGACGGCGCTCTGGGTGTGATTTCCTCATCATGGTAGGGCTAAGGTGTTGCGGATCCAAATGAGGGACTTACCAGCAATGTAGATAACCAACCCATATTTCTCCTCCAAGTCGGCGAGATACTGAGATAACTTCAGCTTTCCCATCTTGTTAAAAGCATGCTTGCCGAGGTGGCTGAGAATGGCAGACTGCGTCAAAGAGGTGGCGCCGTTGGGCGCGCCGACTTGCGCGAGAGCACTCAAGAGCCGATTCCCGAACTCAACGACAGGAGTTCCAGACCTAATTGGAAGAATGGCAACCGTTCGTAGGTTGAGAGGCGAGGATGTTCTGTTCGCTGATGCACCGGATGCAGTGTCTGTGCCCGAGTTCAACGGACTACCAACGAGGAGCCTCGTACGGGCGGCGATGATCTTCGAGATTTTGATGGTGATATTCGGATGCTCCTGGGCCAGACTGTTGAACAAGGTACGAGGGAACTTGACCAATTCAGTGTCACGGATCGCGTGCAGGGTCCCCGTCCGCGCCGACTCGGTCAAGACTTCCAACTCCCCGACACTGTCACCTTGGCCAAACTCTGCCCGAACGTTCATTCCCCCGTCCTTTCTATTTTCAATCAGACGCAGACGACCGTTGAGCACGAGGTAGATGGCTTCGCTCTCCTCGTCTTTGCGGAACAAGACTTGGCCGGCATTGACCTGAACCCATTCAAGGGCAAAATCAATGTGAAGAAGCAGCCTCGGAAGCAGATGCGTCAACCTCTTAGCCATGGTCAGAAGCACGGTGGGGTATCTCTCCATGAGCTTCTCGATTGTTGCCCGCGGAATGAATCCCACGTAAACATCCGTCTTTGCCACTACATCGATGAAGGATCTGTACGATGAGACTGTATCGATGTAGCCTGCAAGTCCACCTGGCTTCACCAGGCCGACACGGCGACGGGCCTTCCCTTTCCGCTTGCCATCCGGCAGATTGGTATTAGGGTCGGGACTTCGCTGGGCAAAGTCGAAGGGAGATCGGGCTGCGTCTTGGGAATCTGCTCTATGCATCGCGGATAAGGATGTCCTGCTTGATGCGCTCAGAATTTTGCTTCCAGAGTCCTCCGACGGGACGCATATGTCAAGAAATCCGTCAATGACATAGTAGAGGCCTGGACTTCGCTCTCCTTGCTCCACTAGGACTGAGCCTTGAGGAAAGAAAACAATCTCCACCTCATGCTTCATCTCGGCAGCCAATGCCTGGGGATTAGGGTTCCGGGTCATGGAAACGCCGCCAGAGGTCGTGGATTCGGCGTCCCAGTCCATCGAACCTTCAAATGGAGGCATAAATCCAAATGCATTATTGCCAAACATAGCCTTCTGCCTCTTTTGGTCGTAAGACATGAGTCGTGGCGAGCCTTCCGCGGATTCCGCACTCCTGGAGGATGATCCACTAGAATCATCCATACCTAGGGCCTTGAAGAGACACTCAAGTATGGAAACCCTGAACAGATTATCCTCATCCACCGACTCTCTGGGATCAAGGGACAAGCGTACTCGCTTTTGTGTCGCAAATGGGTTAAACGTCCGCTGCGCCAAAGGACTAGTGTCTTCTTTACGGAATGAATCTCCCGCTTGCCACGGTTGCGCCAGTGGAATACTGAAGCTTCCAGGATGCCGTGCACCACCAGAACGAGCTATCTGGACATTGGTCAGCAAGTCACCGGGACTCGCAGTGTGGATCGAGACACGCTCATGCGGCGGGACTATTGTAGAGGCCACTACGGACTGCGGCCTTGTCTTGCTCATTGCCTGCAGCGCGGCCTCCTTGCGTAACCTAGTACCAGATCTGCGACCACCTGCCGCTGCTGATGCATTATGCAGAGCAATCCCTTTTCCACCCTCCTCCTTTCCAGCCCTCTCCCGCTCTTGTTTGAATTTCTCTTTCAGGCGATCTAGAGCGTCACCTCGCAAGATGTTCGGTAACTGCCATGACGTATAATTCATCATGTTCTTCTCTGTGTGCAACACTTCGTTCGTTAAGCCGAGATAATTATATGCTGTGGCGAGAGTCACGCGTTGAAATCTCGAAAGGATGACGTGAACTATGTGCGCAGTAGCTTTGGGGTAGATCTTGATCAGCCGGCGAAAAGCACTAGCGGGTATAATCGCGATGGTGGTATCAACGGTAGCTCTTGCAATAAGATCAGGATGCGCAGAATTCAGAGAAGGCCTGTTCGCTGCAGGTCGAGGCAGTCGTCGAAGTCCAGATGATGGGTCTAACGAGATTGGAGGGATTCTCGACAGGCTCACTCTGCTACGGGAAGCTGGGCTCATCCTGGGGTCTATCTCTTCCACGATCGGCGTATGGTGCCCATCGACCCTTTCAAAATCCGGGGTCCCAGGACGATGCCCTGGGTCATCGTGGCCACCGGAGAACCCCGGGGGGGATGGCCTTTGAGAGCTGACTGTCACATTCGTCGGATTTGGCTCCGTGCCGTCGTCCGGTGGTAGACCCAGGCTTACATTCTCTGTAAACAAGGACATGATAGAGAAGAGAGAAGACATGGGTGCTCCGTTCCTAACTTCAGTCAACAGCTGGTACGTTTGCTGGCCGGGAAGGACGTGTTCATCTTCTTCGGCAAAAGATGGTTCGCGAGGAACGCCGTACGCATCTGTCGATGTAGGAGGTTGGTCGCTATGCGATGTCTTGACAAAGATCTCCACCAGCCCATCCACAACGAGACAAAAACCCTGTTCATCCTCGAGATTCAGAGTTTCGCCGGCAATGAGTTTTCTGGTCTGCATGCTCCGCGTTAACTCATGGAAAACAGGGCGCTCAAGATAGCCGAAGATCTTAATAGCGCTAAGGAACTCGTCCAGGTAGTTGGAGAGGCCAGGCTTGGTGCCCTCCTCGTTGGTGTCTGGGAATAACACCAGCTCGGGTTCTTTGCGCTGAGGCTCTGGCGGGAGGCGGGAGTACATATTCAGGTACCGGTACCGCACAACCCAGGTGACACCAGAGACGATGAGGCCAACGAGGAACAACAATGTGGTGGCGTTCATTGTTACCGTTAAGCTTGTCGAGAAGAGCGTGAACAAAAGGGTCGGGACAGAAATCGTGGTAAGTTTGAGACTCCAGTACAGAATTATCGACACCAGATGCAGCAAGAACCATGTGAACCTTCCTACAAGCCCTAGCCAGGAAGATGAACCTTGCCCATCGGCGACGATAGCTTGTTGTATGGCCGCAGTAGCTAGGGCGGCAGCAGAGCTGTTCGTAGTCGAGATGCCCTCAGAGAGGGCGATCCCTCCGCTCGCTGCGTTAGATGCATCCATGTTTTCCACGGAATCTCTATTGTCTAGGAACACCGTTACTGAAGGATATCGATTTCAGCCGCCCATCCTGCCTTATGGTTAAAAATTGGAGCTCTGGCTCTGTTTGGAAACGACGGTTAAGCGTATGTAATGCTTGAGACCAGCTGACAGAAACTATCAGTGGAGTTTTGGGCGAACCATGGAGCACGAGACATTTGGACGGGTTGGAAGGGAGAAGAAGCGGTGCAAACTTCTGTTCGGGTATGGAACTCCTGAGAAGATGGAGGCTCCAAAATCCATAAACTTCGAATGATTACAGTCGCGTATTCACTGAAGCTTCCATTTTTTCGGTTAGCTTCGGCAATCGGTCTTACGTCTCTCCGTGCTCCGTTATGCCAGGCAAAGTTCGTCAATCCCGCTTCTCTTAGTGGGTAGGTGCCTAGGTACCTAGAGTACATACCCGCCTACCAGGGCCTTGGGGGGCCAGTAAAACCCCGCCAAAAGTCACTGCAACCATTTCCATCACCCCACCAAGTTGGTCGAAGGGCTGCTGGAAATTTAAGTAAATGTGACACTTAGAGCATTCATCATTGAGTTGAACAGCCTGGGACGCCTTAGCAGACGAGGATCACATTTGCAATTCCTCAATTAGCTATTGTACTTGTACTATACGCCTAAGAGAAGAGACGAATCCCACCTGGTCACACCACTGCCCAGAAGATTCCTAAATCCATAAGATTTCGTCTTAGGCACCGAGTGCCCATCTCGCAAGGACGCCCATCATACACTACGCCAGATTCCATAATCGCCAATATGTCGCTTTCAAATTGTCGATTTTACGAGGAGAAGTATCCGGAGATCGATAGCTTCGTCATGGTTAATGTCAAGCAAGTTTGTTCTCCCATCGCCGAATTACCCATCTTTTTCTGACACTCAAATTTTAGATCGCCGATATGGGTGCATATGTAAAGCTCCTTGAATATGACAACATTGATGGCATGATTCTGCTTTCCGAGCTCTCGCGACGACGTATTCGAAGTATACAGAAGCTTATCCGTGTCGGACGAAACGAAGTCGTCGTGGTACTCCGAGTTGACAAAGAAAAGGGTACGTTGGGCTTCTAAAGGGATCGGCTACATTACCCCGTCGGTTAATAATCAAGGCAGGCTATATCGACCTTTCGAAGCGACGAGTGTCCCCTGAGGATATCGTCAAGTGCGAGGAGCGATACAACAAGAGCAAGACGGTCCACTCCATTATGCGCCACGTAGCGGAGAAGACCCAGACGCCCATCGAGCGACTATACGAGACCATAACGTGGCCGCTAAACAAGAGATACGGCCATGCGATCGATGCTTTCAAACTCTCCATCACGTGAGATTCCTTCAGTCCTGCTCTATTGCCACCAATACTAACGTCACGTCAGGAACCCCGAAGTCTGGAACGACATAACATTTCCGAGCGACGCCGCTGCTGATGAACTCAAGTCGTACATTGGAAAGCGGTTGACGCCGCAACCCACCAAAGTCCGCGCGGATGTCGAGGTCACGTGCTTTGGGTATGAGGGTATCGATGCTGTCAAGGCTGCCCTTACAACAGCCGAGGCAGGGAACACCGAAGAGAACCAGGTCAAAGTTAGACTTGTATCGCCACCGCTCTACGTACTGACGAACACGTGTCTGGACAAGAGTCTGGGGATCTCGAGGTTGGAGGAAGCCATCGGCAACATACGCAATAGCATCGAGAGCGCCGGCGGTCAATTGGTGGTCAAGATGGAGCCTAAGGCCGTTACGGAGTCGGACGACGCTGAACTGCAGGCGCTGATGGAGAAGCGAGAGCGGGAGAACGCCGAGGTCAGCGGAGACGAGAGCGTTAGCGAGAGCGACGACAATGTCCCTGAGGCTGTCTAGGGGCAAAGAAAGTATATGGCGCACCATCTGTTCCTTTTGGCCTGGCATAGAAGGTCCATGGCTAAAAGGTCGAGACTCCAGGAGAGTCGCATCATGTCAGGAGGATACATAAAAGCAGCATGAGAATGGAGCATCCCTCATAATGAGATTATGATCAAAACACCACATTGATGTTTCTAGTGTGAAGTATGCGTTATAGTTTTAGATCTCTCGGCCGGTAACCCCTTTTGCGTGTTCTAGGCCCAGAAAGAAGTGGTAATAGCTTACCCAGCCTCGTTGTGCACAGGGACGAGGGGTTATATACGAAGTATACCTATCTAGTGGAAACGACCTACTGGTGACAATAATACGGAATCAGCAGTATTCGTTCCCTGAAGCAAGATCTGTTATAGGTAACAGCACTTCCCATTTCCTTACTCAGTCTGCTGCTTTTACTAGCGGTCATGGAGCAGATATGTGTGTGTTGCCAAGGGGGCAATGTTAGACGAGTAACTAACCGAGAGATATTGGATTACCCAGTAATATTCATCAATGGAGCATTAACGTGGGGCATCCGCAAGCTCAAACTTCAAGCTTGACTGCAACTTCGCAACCCCATCCAAGTTACCAGACAAGAAGCTCTACAATTAGGATCTCTCTCGTTCCTTACTATCCCCGTAACTCAAAGCGCCGCGACAGAGGGAAGGAGACCGTTCGTTCCGAATGTCGTTCCGGCGGGTATGGGCGCGTCTCCTCAGGTCCTCCCCACCGAAGCAGCAGCAGCAGCAGCGGCGGTTCGACCCGGGCCCGCGGGGCCGGGCCTTCGGTAGGTTCGGGTTCTACATGTTCGCGTTCGCGACCTGGCTCCCCGTGCTGTCCATGTTCAACGACTACGTGCTCGAGTTCACCAGGATTAACGGCCCGTCCATGTACCCGTTCCTCAACGCCGAGCGCGACCAGACGCTGCGCCGCGACGTCGTGCTCAACTTCAAGTACGGCGCCCAGCACGACCTGCAGCGCGGCATGATCGTCACTTTCTGGTAGGTCTTACGAGCTGTGCTTGAGTCGCACTTGTGTCCTACTGGACGGAAGAACGACGTTTCTTGCTTATCTCACAAATGCGATATGCTGACCCGCACTTGCACAATCCTAGGAGCCCATGGAACCCCGAAGTCGTAGCGGTCAAGAGGATCATTGGTCTGGAAGGCGACGTGATCAGGACGAGGGACCCGTATCCCGTTGCCACTGTCAGGGTGCCGCCGGGCCATGTCTGGGTTGAAGGAGACGCGGGCCAACGCGACAGCTGGGACAGCAATGCGTATGGGCCGATAGCCACAGGCCTCATCATCGGACAGGTCACACATATCGTATGGCCCTTCCATAGAGCCGGACGAGTGCGGTGGTGGGAGCAAGCAGAACAGTTCAGGAAGCATATATAACTACATAATGAGACCCGAATAGAACTGGTCTCGTTGGTGATTAGTTCCGTGAGTACCTGAAGACCTCGGCGTCCGCACAAGTAGTGGACATGCGATGTTGTACATACTACATACCGAAGGCCTCTAAGAAGAGACCCCACTAGCCACCTTGTCAGCCTCTTTGCACTCCCAACGAACAAAGACGCGCAAAGGGCACAAACCTCGATGAGCAAAAATGGATACAACTGGGTGTCCACCCGTGGGGTGTACAGTATGATGTATTGCTGGAGACGTAATGAGGGTAATAGTGGCTTTTAACCAATGATAACTCTGATAAGAAAGAGGCTCGCCGTTAAAATGCGCCCAATGAGGGACCTGAGTGGCCATTAAGTAATCGATAAGCGGAAGTTACTTGGACGTTTCCGATAAGCTTTAGACTAACGTGAGACCGAAATTTTCCAGGGACTTCTTCAAGTCGAGAGATTCATCGCTAACCATCTGCTCTCCGGAGGCGGCCTCTCCCTCAGCGCCCTCTCCCTCTCCGACCCTTACCAGGCGCATTAGCTTGAGCCCCGAGGCTTGGCTGCGCCCCTGGCTCATCGTTTTCCATAGCCAGTTTTTGCTGTAGGCCACCTACCGACCCATCCGGAGCTCCCCTCCTACTTCAGTGGCCGTCGCCAACAATGGACCTTGAGTGTGCGCAGGTCTCGAGTCGGATTTCAGTAAAACGCAAGGCCCTCGTCGTTGCGCGGCCAGAAGATGACCTTCAAAGAAGATGGCGAGCACGAGGGGCGCCCGCCATATATCCACGTGGGTATTCCCCTCCATCCCCGAGGAGAGAGAGAGAGCGAGAGAGAGTGTGTGTGTGAGAGTGAGACTGAGATTGTGAGAGAGAGAGAGAGAGATCCATCTGACCGCCTTTGTGCCGCTAGAACATGATCGCTGGTGGACTCGGAGGCACGACAGGTGACATGCTCATGCACTCGCTCGATACCGTCAAGACCCGACAACAAGGCGACCCCCATTTCCCACCCAAATACACATCATTAGGATCGTCCTACTACACGATATGGAGACAAGAAGGTGTCCGGCGCGGCCTCTATGGAGGTTGGCTTCCCGCTATGATGGGATCGTTTCCGGGCACCGTTCTGTTCTTCGGTACATACGAATGGAGTAAGCGCCACATGTTGGACTACGGCATCCAGCCGCATGTGTCGTACCTAACAGCAGGTAGGTAGCGATGACGTGTACTCATAATAACTGGGATTCACTAGATACTAACGAATGCTCAGGTTTCCTTGGTGACCTGGCTGCGTCCGTGGTTTACGTCCCTTCAGAAGTATTGAAGACACGTCTGCAACTTCAGGGGCGGCATAATAATCCCTTCTTCAAATCTGGATACAACTATCGCGGCACGTTTGATGCTGCAAGAACCATTATCCGAACCGAGGGATTTTCGGAACTATTTTCAGGATACAAAGCGACATTATATCGAGATCTCCCCTTTTCCGCCTTGCAATTTATGTTTTACGAGCAGTTCCACCATTGGGCGCAGCAATGGAAACAAAGCCGAGACATTGGAGTCCCGCTAGAACTTCTTACTGGGGCTGCTGGTGGAGGTTTGGCGGGTGTCCTCACGTGTCCTCTTGATGTTGTCAAGACCAGACTCCAGACGCAGATTGACTCGGTGCCGGTGATGGGCCAGCCCAAAGAGCGTACAGTCACGGATACGAAATCCGGATTGAAGGAAACGCCGTCAAAGCTGGGCAAGTCGCAGAACACACCGAAGCAGATCAAGCGGCCTATATCGACGTCGTCCCCGTCGACTCACATACGACCCCCAGGCGCCCTCAATCTGGATACAGAATCGGTCACGAAGGGGTTAAGACTAATATATAGAACGGAAGGTATCGGCGGTTGGTTTAGAGGTGTCGGACCACGATTTGTGTGGACCAGTGTCCAGAGCGGATGCATGCTGTTCTTATATCAGACTATCTTGCGTCGTATGCAAATCTGGTTCCCGAGCCAAGCGCCGGAAGACACTGCGTACAGGGCGTAGCATCTGTACAGGGTATATATGTATGAGGGGACGGAATGATGTGTACCAACACTGTAAGAGTTAGAGGCATTTACGTGGCGTTCAAGGGGTGTATAAATGTAGAGGGAGGTACACGTCGCTATAGATATAGACAGAACAGCAAAATTCGAACTCTCCCTGGGACTGTCCAGTTCATCAGTATTTCGTTCCCTTTTTACGTCCTTTTCAAGTTGCGTTGGTGAACGCGGTGACCCTCAATTATCGCATATGTGGATATGAATATAACTGATCTCTTGCCGAAATGTAGAATTTAAGTTAACCCGAAATCGAGAGTCGAAATGTGGGTCTGAACCATGAGCCTCCAAAACCCGGATCAACATCGAATCGAAGAATCATATGTTTGAGTTTGAGCTCGCTCCACTGTACCGAAGTTCATTCCAGCAACTCGACGAGATCCTCCAAGCCGCCAATTGACCTGACCGGAGGGCTCAGGATGGATCGCCTCATTCAGTCGATCACATGACCTCAAACTATGCCACCTCCACTGCCTGTCCCGTCCAAGGCAGCGATCCACGCCCTCCGAGGGCTGGCCTTAGGCACCTCGTGCGCTATTGGCGTTATTGTGGAAGACCGACGACGCCGTATCAGTACGTTGAGGACCGCGATTGCCAACAAGAAGAAGCTGAAGGCGTCGCGCCAGTATCATGGAGCACGCGACTCCGTCGCTTCGCAGCCCGACCTCGACGATGCCGTCCCCCAGCGTCGTGACGACCTACACGAGCGGGACCAGACGGAAACGCCCCGCGATCCCGACGAATATCCTAGGGTCCTCCTTCCCCGAAATACATCGAGCAGAAAAACTACTACGGATGCGGAATACACTCAGCCACCAGAGTGTCAGGCGCTCAATGACGGGCTCGAAACACAAGGACAGCAATCTGAGCATGCAACTGAGCAATCACCAGTTTCGTATACGCCGGAGCCCGTGGCCCCGGCGCGAGAAGAGCACCTATTCCATGCTGCACCAAGGGTACCGTCAAATCGCAAATTTCTTGGGAATAGTTCGGCAAATTGGGGACCAGAGTCCGCAAGGACATCTCGCCTCCGGCCCAAGTCATTTGATCCTGCGTCGTTAACGAGGAGCATCGACGAGATCCTCTCTAACCGCGACGAAGAAAAATTTGATCTTGCTCTGGCCAAGTTCTTCAGTGCTCCCCAGATGAGGTATATGTTGCAACAGGTGGGTGATGCCTGGCTAGACATATCAGCCCGTCTCTCCAAAGAATGCCAGGCCCGTGGCAGGTGGGAGGATGCGGCCAGGGTCCTTGATCGTGTGTTGGATGGTGATCCGCTCAACGAATCATGGTACTATGCTCACGACCCATTTCCTATCATAGAATCCTATCTTCCACCGGTTGGATCGGAAGATAAATGCATCGGCGACGCCTTCTCGAAAGCTTCGCGGTTATTCTTGGCTACCTTCACAAAAGCCCCAGAATCCAATCAGCTAGAGGTCGAGCGCCTTGGAAAACGATTGCTCAGTGGAGCTCTTGCTCTTCGGCAGTTTCGAAGTGTTTCAGGGATCTACTGGAGAGTATTAACTCAGTTGGACGACTGCTCTAGCTTTTCAGCCTGGGTCATTAAGGCACTCTCCGAGTACCATGACTATAAAAACGTAGTCAAAATCTTCCTCCTCAACTTCTCCAAGATTACCCCGAATGACGCCGTATTCAACGAGACACTAGATCGGGTCGTTTATGCCGTGGAAGCCATGAAGGGTCTAAAGGCAGCTCAAGTATTACGTGCCTATGCTCGGATGGGCAATGCCGGTGACGCGTCCTTGAGGACGCGATGGATTATGAAAATTTTACAGGCTCACTGGCATCGTCATCAAGACTTCTCCCAGTCTAAGGCTCTTTTCGATGAAGCCAAAACCCTTGGACTACTCGACAGGATCGGTCATCCTCAAGGTGTTTACCGTGTCATGGTCGAGCTCGCTCTAAGAGCAGACGAACATATCATGGCGAAGTATTACTATGACGAGTTGATCCAGCTGTACCCCGAACTGGCTTCAGACATACCTCTACAGGGTTATTTTGCGTTAGCCAAGGCCAAAGCCGGTGATTGGGAGGGTGTGTACGATGACTTCACTGAGATGCAATCACACAGACATAGGCCATACATTGATTTCGTCGAGACGCTGCAGGAAGAGTACGACAGTGCTTTCATTATGGTCTTGAAGATCTTCGCCCAGGATCATCCAGTCTCTGAAGTGCGGGAGTTCGTAACGAGATATACGCGTGATCTTGATGTGGGCCTGCACCGTTATATCGTCACCCTTGTGGCAAACAAATACGGCGAGTGTCACGATATGCCGGGTCTCATATCATGGTTGGAGTACTGCAGCGAAGCTGGTTTCGCTTTAGATCCGACTTTCTGTAATGCTATGCTCTATAATTGTCGGGCACGCTGGAAGCTTTCCTTTGAGCAGTTGAAAAGCCTAATCTCAAATATGCGTCGGCTCAACCCCAATGCTACCGACGATTCCACCGAGAGGCTTCTAAGCCAAGCTTCAATCGGTGGAAGTTCCAAGACCCACCTGTCGTTCAAGGCCAAGCAAGCGCACCATAAGGCGATATCCGTGAATAAGCTAGCCTACATGGGCAGATCGACGAACAATCGCGACGTCTACGAGGCGATGAACCAGGAGATAGCTTGCGGCAAGCACATGGCGGCAGTCGCAATCTACAAACGTGCGATGAGGTTCGGCATGCCTTACTGCAGCTACTGTTTTCGCCTTGCCGTGACGGCGGCCCTGGAGCTTCCCGGCAACGGCACAAGCACCGCGTTCCACCTAATCCACAACGCTCACGGGCAAGGCCAAGACGTCAGCAGCGCCGTGTCGGCGTTCATCAGGACACAGATGGACCGGTTCCGGGGCGGCACCACCGACGTTATGCCGCACATCCAGACCATGATCAGCCGCTTCGAGGCGCTGCACATCATCATCGACGCGGCGGTGCTGACGCACACGGCCCTCGTGTGCATCAAGTTCGGGCAGCACGCCCGGGCCATCTCGCTGTGCCGGCTCGCCATGGAGCGCAGCGGGTCCGCGACCCCCTGCTTCTCGCGCCAGGCCTTCCGCGTCCTGCTCATGGCCTACTCGCAGACGCTCGACGCTCCTGGGCTCGAGCACCTGCTCACCGCCCTGCGCGCCTGCGACTTCGCCCACGAGAAGAAGACCCTGCTCGAGCTGCGCACCACCCTCCGCAAGGTGCAGTCCCTCAAGAAGAGCCCCGCCGCGGCGGCCGCGGCGCAAGTCCTGCGAAGCGCCCTCGACGACCTCCGGTTGCTGCGTGCCCAGAGGCAGCGCGAGGGCAACACCATCTCCGAGGAGGCGCTGCGCATCGTCGGCGACGCCGTAGCGCAGATGACGGACGGCCGGCCCCGGGGAGGGCCTCGTGATGCGGGTCCAGCGGGGTGGATGGTTTACGCTACGTGAAGCTACACAAAGGAAATAATTGCGGGCTCCCCCCCCCCCCGAGAGGCGGCGTGAGACTAGCTATGCTGCGAAGGGCGTTCCCTATCTAGACTATGCGCATGTCAGATAAGTGCCAGCCAGCGTGCGGTTTTGGATACTCAAGGGCCCGTTGGGAATATGAATGAAACTGACCATCTCAAACATATATGGCCATTTTTGCACGGGTACTTAGTTGTTCGATTAACAAGCACAAATAACATAACCAACGTATTACCACAGTATGTCTTGCTAGGGAGTAATTGTAGAAAATATCAATCCTCACACTGAGGGGAATTTAAGCATACCTTTCTTTTTCCACTCTACCAAATGATCGGTGACAAGATCGTAAGTGAAGTTTCCGGTATTGTAGGGAATATGGGTCGTGGAGCAAGTAGTATGTCCATAGGAATCTTTGCCGGTCCATCATGTGTAACGGAGTGGGAGTGATGAGAGAACTGGAAGCTCCGAAGGCGGAAGGAAGCAAAATAGCCCTGATATGCTTGCTTGCTTGCGAGGTACAGAGGTAGTCTCCGTCTCTTTGGAAACAGCAGTTCGCTTTTCTGTAGTTCTTAGGTATTGACTACATAGGTAGGTTGTCTTGAGTTTTGTGTTCCGATCTACCTCTTGTTCTGCTCCCTCCTTAAGTTCTGCTTTTTTTTGGGTTCTCGCCTGTTTTTCTTTTACCCTTCCTCCCTTCTCTATTATGTCTTCATGCCGTAGTGGTATGTATTCCCCGGAAGGCGGCTTCGGCACCTACTTACAAACTTGAAGCGGGCATGACGGAGTTTGCACGTGTTCTCTGGAGGGTGTAGGCAAGCAGACATGTTTGCCGTGCGGCTTTCAACGAGACTTTTTGCAGACTAAGAGCCCCCCATAATGGGCGTATGTGCGGCAGGTTAACGAGTAATAGAACAAAAGCGCACACTATGATATCCGTGGAGATATAGCTTACGAGCTATAAACATACAACGCCAGAGAGCCCACACACCGATTCCATCCTACGCGAAGCGTAACGGTCCGCTCGAGCTCGACGATGACGCCTTCTCCTTAGCATCAGGAGCAAGCCGTTCTCGCCGGAGTTGTCTTTGACATAACTTCTTTCCTCATGGACTCTGGCGTGTTGAGTCTCCGGCAGCGTTACGGTCGTGCCAAACGACCTGTAGCTGTAGGCTAAGTACTCCCCATCAATGTAAAGATGGTTCGTCTTGACAGTTCCCGACGAGATGGCTTCTCTCCCGCAACACACGCGCTTGGCATCGTGCACGACGCAGGTCCTCGGCTCTAGCCTGAGCTTTAACACATTATTTGGGGTCTCCAGCTTCTCTTGAAAAGATCGTAAAGCGCGGATCGCGTCTTCGGGGCCCTTCATAAAGATATAGTTTTGGAAAGGGGCTTGCGAAAGCGGGTCCCAATTGATCCCCTGGATCGGACGATGGAGATATTTGTCGGCGATGATACAGCGAGAAGTTTGATACGAATGATCCCCCTCTTCATATACGAAGTTGGTTTTACATCGAGAAGCCATGTGGTAAATCTGCTTCGATCGCCTTGTGGACGGCAGTTCTTAGCCCATCGCTGAACAGATATTCTCCGCCATGAGAAGTGTTGTCTAGGCAATGAATGAACTTAAGCCGTGGTGGATTCATTCAAGGGTCTGATGTGTACACTCATCAGCTTTAATCATCACTGAAGTTAGCGCTCCTACCGCTGCCAAGGATTGCAAATCCGCCTTTCTAAACAAAAAGGACGGTGGTCATATTGCACTGAATACTTGGTGGAAGATGTACAGGGAAACCTCATGCGGCGGTCTCGACCCAGCCTGCTACGGCATCCCAAACGGAGATCTCAAGCCACAGACTTTGGAACTTGACAAAAGCGGTAGAATTCCTGACCGCCCGCCCTCTCCTATTATGGTTCCTCGATGTAATCGGCTCTTCAATGCTGATTCTAGCCAATCAAAATGACTGGACCATAACGTCGTTCAGCTTCTAATAGTGCAACACGTTCTCCTTTGCAGTCTTCAGAGATGACCAAAACGCGCCCTTAGAAGCTTCCATCCCATCGCCTTAGGCACGCTATAGATACGGCATCAGACGCATGGCAGCAGCGTGATATAATCTTTTCGATCTATCCACAAAACGTCGCGAAGTTTGTCAACCGCATAAAAAACCATGAGTTCCGCAACTACCTCCTCCCACTATCGACTAAGCGACTCTGGATCTACGAGACAAGTCCCGCATCTTTCATCTGGTACGCCGCAACAACTGGCCATGGGAAGCGACCCAGCGAGATACGGGATCCGAGCGGCCTGAGGAACGATGAGTTTGATCGCGGCGATCTTGAGGACCGCATCGGGTACGGCTATGAAATCCGGAAACTAGAAGAACTCCCCAAGTCTTATTCTCTCGACCAATCTGAAACGCAACGGCTGGCTTGAAGGCGCACGTCAGCGATACTGCTTCGTTAAGCCGTTGATGAACGACGCTCTGAGCGGTACCGAGAGACCGGCATTACTAGAGATATGGCTTAGGAGCCGTCCTTAAGGGTAGACCGGACGCGGCGTCTCGGTGATCTGCTTGCCTCGCAGTGACACCAGTCAGAAATGCGGGAGGCCGGACAGTAGTCCGGAAGGGGTGTAAGACCTCGCTGTCTGATAACCATAAATGCAACTCCATACCGATGAAGAAAACGTCGACGAACGGGCGGATGCGCACCTGTGCAGCAGCATATCGAAACCTAATCACTAGGCACTGATGCTCGTCGTCGCCGAGAGCAAGCAATGGAAAATCGGTCATGCCCGAGTCACCGGGCTAGCACTGGAACAAAGCAAAGCCACTTTCACTGTCAGAATAGATGTAGGTGTAACTGTACTGTATGTACAAGTAATCGTAGCTCTAGGTACATACACCACCTACGAGTGGCTGTATGTACTTTCTAAAATAGCAGTGGGGCCCAGGCACCACCACGCCGGCTGTGATCCGTGCGCTTCGGGAAGCCGTTCACATGCAATCAGGGGCATAAATTGGGATCCTTGTCCAAAGAAACTGAGCAGCCATTGGGACGATTTATCGAACCATCATGACCTGAGCGGACCAGATAAATTTCGAAATATCGTCAACACGTTCGCTGCTTTCCGCCTTCCGCATCCTATACTTCCCGAATTTATCCTTCCGACTCCCATCCCTCCGAATTCTAACCTTTCGGAGCGATCTGAAGCGGTGCAGAGACTTGCTTTATATCCAAGCTGCCGCCTCCCTATCTTCGGCTACAATTTAGCTCTGCTTCCTTTCGCACGCTTCCTCGACGTCCTGCCTCTTGCCCATACCCAGATCCCAGGGGGTGGTGTTTGTCCTATCCGTCGCCCGACCTTCTCCTCAAAGTGTTCTAGGTTTCTCCTTGCTTCGATAATCCACCCCCATGAGCGCAACTACAGTGACCCTCGAAGACCTCGCCAAGCGGCGGTCGAAATACCATGAGGCCGACGTCGTAGTTGTCGGCGCGGGCGTTTTCGGATGCGCCGTCGCCCACACTCTTGCGAACCAAGGACGAAGCGTAATACTTTTAGAGAGATGGATGAAGGAGCCGAATCGGATTGTCGGCGAATTGATGCAGCCGGGAGGCGTCAATTCACTGAAGAAATTAGGTCTGGGACACACTATCGAGGGTATCGACGCGGTACCGTGTTATGGCTACGATGTACTGTTCAATGGCAAGGAGGTCAAGATACCGTATCCCCCCGTGGAGTTTCTCTCTGACGGGACTCCTCGCGTATCAAAGCAAGGACATGCGAATGGGAGTGCCAATGGCTCAGCACATCAGAAGAAAGACGACTCAAGACCAGTGGGAAGCTCTTTCCACCACGGCAGATTCATCACCCAGCTGAGGAAAGCCTGTCTAAAACACCCTAACATCACCGTCTTCGAGACGGAAGCCGTGGACACCATCAAGGGCGACCACAACCCAGAGATCCTCGGCGTATCGACGCGAACCGTCAACCCCAACACGGGCGAGAAGGAGCCCGACTGCTTCTTCGGCCAGCTGACCATCATCGCCGACGGCTACGCCTCCAAGTTCCGCAAGCAATACATCGGCAAGGCCCCTATCGTACGCAGCAAGTTCTACGCGCTCGAGCTGGTGGATTGCCAGCTGCCGCAGCCGGGCTACGGCCACGTCATCATCGACGCCGCGGCCCCCGTGCTGCTGTACCAGATCGGCACCCACGAGACCCGCGCCCTGATCGACGTGCCCGAGAAGCTCCCCGAGGCGCAGCCCGCGGCCGGCGGCGTCCGGGGCTACATGACGAACGTCGTTCTACCGGCGCTGCCGCCCTCGGTGCAGCCGTCGTTCCGTGCCGCGCTCGAGCGGCTGGACGGTAAGATCCCGACCAGTATGCCCAACAGCTGGCTGCCGCCGACGCAGCAGCAGCACCCGGGCCTCGTGATCCTCGGCGACGCCATGAACATGCGGCACCCGCTGACGGGCGGCGGCATGACGGTGGCGCTCAACGACGTGACGATCCTCGCGGACGTGCTGTCGCCCGAGCGGGTGCCCTTGCTCACGGACACTGCCGCGGTGCGCCGCGCCATGGCCGACTTCCACTGGCGGCGCAAGCGGCTCACGGCCATCATCAATGTGCTGGCGCAGGCACTGTACAGCCTGTTCGCGGCGCGCGGCGAGGAGTCGAACCTCGCGAAGCTGCGCCGCGGCTGCTGGGGCTACTTCGAGCGCGGCATCACCGACGAACCCGTCGCCATGATGAGCGGGCTCCTGCCGCGCCCCGCCGTCCTCGCCTACCACTTCTTCTCCGTCGCCTTCCTCGCCATCTGGCTCGACTGGAAGGCCTCGGGGCTCTGGAAGGGGCCCCTCCTGCTCTGGAACGCCATCAGCATCCTCTGGACCGCCTCTTGCGTGTTCCTGCCCGTCTTGTACAGGGAGGCGTGCTTCTAAGGGGTGGAGGGTCTGGCGTAAGAGTCTGCCATGCGCGGGAGCAAGCAAGCTGTGAGGAAGTACGCCGGGGGGACGGGAGACGGGACGTCTTGTTCTTTTCTGGACACGAGCGGTGGATATACCCCCGTCCTGGCTACGCGTTTGGGGGATTCATAGAAGGCTGGCGCCGGGGCGCAAGGCGAGCGTGTACGAGGTTTATGTCTTGAGGCGGGCGGTGACGAACTCTTTACCCATCTGGTTACCTACCTATGTACGACTGCCTGAAAGGGGCATCCGGCTCTAGCCACCGGGCTTAAGGCTGGACCATCCGCTGATACGATTATGTACTCTTAAACCTGTAATATCTAATGAATGAAAAATATGTAACGGATTGATGAATGAACCCGATATCACCCCTTTCTCTTTTCGATCTTCGCCTCGCGAACTTGTAAGCCTGTCTCCTCTGGGCGAGGCATAACATCAAGGGCGTGGTTTGCCAGAGCTCCCAGATTTATTTAATCATTACGGCCAGAGCCCGCCGCTGTATACGATACCGCACGCAGGGAACAAAGTAGGATCTCATACCGTCCCGGCGGGCATCGAAATCAACGTAAAATTCGTAGTGTGACCGGGTAGTCTGGCAATTCCACTATCTGACGCATCGCACTGTCGAGGCTGGAGTTACATACACTCGCCCCTTACGCAAGGCGTCTCCCATACACACCCGTCATCCAAGAGGACCTGAACACGGCGAGGCCGGCGGCCATTCTGACGCTGTCGCGCACGGCGTTGAGGATGGATGAATCTGAGCGTTGATCCGTAGTCCTATTGTGCAGTACTTAGTAGCGACTCCGCTGGGCAAATATATCGCTAGCAAGTACGGTGGAACCTCAATATACCCCAGTAATACTCCCTTACACTACCAAACCCCCCTCCCCCTTCACGTGAGGCGTCTCCGATACACGCCCAACATCCACGACGCCCTGAGAACCGCGAGGCCGATAGCCATCTTGATGCTGTCCTGCATGACGTTCAACTTGCTACCGTCCACCTCGTGCCAGTCGACGGGAACCTCGGCGACCTTGATACCGGGACTGCTGCCAATAGCAGCGCCGTCGCTGCCAAGGACGGGGACCGCGGGTGCCGACTCGGCGAGCATGAGCATCTCGATGTCGAAGATCCAGCCTTCCATGTGCATGTAGGGCACAATGTGCGGTAGAGCGGCGCGCGAAAACAGCTTGAAGCCGCATTGGGTGTCGCGGATGCGCGAAGTTGCCGGCGGGGTCAGAATCATCAGGACCATGTGGAACGACTTCATCAGAAAGTTGCGGATGGCCGAGCGCTTAACCACACTTTCGCTCCCGACAAGGTGGCCTCGGCTTCCGATGGCGACGCATCGGTAGTTACCGTCGACGACCTCCTCGCAGCCCTCGATCAGTTTGCCCAGATCGCTAAACTTGGACGCGCCGTCTGCATCCGCGAATAGGGCATACGCACCTCGCACGTGCCGCAAACCATGCGTGACGCTTCCGCCCTTCCCCCGATTCTTTTCCAGCGTCACGATGCGCAGGATATCGTGCAGTCCGTATTCCTTCGAGAAGTCCAACGCTACCTGGACCGTCTTGTCCTTGCTTCCGTCATTCACGATGATGATTTCGTAGCCGGATAGGTCCTCTGGAGGTGCTTTCTTAAAGGCGTTCTTTACATGTCTTTTGGGGTGTGAGTCCTGTTTTTTGGTAGGGGTTGTACGAGTGCTGCGGCCGAAAGTGGCGTCCAGATACTCTACTGCTTCCTTCAAGGCTGGCAGAATCCGATCTTCTTCATTGTATGCCGGAATGACGACGCTCATTCGCACCTCAGGCGGCTCAATGTCGCCAGTATCTTCGAGCAGAGGACCGGGCGCATTGGGTGCCACTCTGTCTACAGTCTCACTCCTGTGACGGTCGGCCAGCCATCTATCGTGCCAGCACGGTAACTGACGGGTGACTACATTGCCGTCTGGTGTCGTGGTAATGTAGGTCTTCTCTGATGGAAGAACAGGACGAGGTACCGGGGCGACACAGTGTAGTAGAGCCAGAAACTGTAGACTATGTTAGCTGGTAATGTAAAGCTATAAACATGGTATGATATTGAGGTCATATTACACTGTAGTAGGCGACTACGGCCAGGATCAAGAGGCCTAGAAGAGCCCGGGGATCCGGAAGAGTCTCCATCATGAGAAAGGTTCAATTATCTATGGGGAGAAAGCTGTGATAGGGATTCATGAAGAAGGTGTGAGTAAGTATTTATGGGGAGAAAGTTCAAGTTGTGACAGGGATGGCATCTTTTTGGTATGGACATTCAAAGGTTGCCAGATATACAGGTACTTACTTGGGTAGCTTGCCTGCCAGCTGCCTGTAACGCTGATTGAGCTACTAAACAGAAGTTTGCAAACCTGCACTAATAAAGTACCTTTAAGAAGATACAATCTTACTTACGAAGGCCAACCTATCATCTCCCGAAAACTATCACTACGTGACAAATAAAATAAACTTAAATTGATTAATTCGGTTTTACGGATAAATCAATCTACGAAGTAGATTCGGGAGAAAACCATATATCCTCCCCAATAAAGAGTTAACGATAACTATCCCTGCATCTTCCCACTGCAGCCGGGTCAGCCCACTACCTCTAATTGGT
Organism: Monosporascus sp. MG133; assembly: GCA_004155925.1. Lineage (NCBI taxonomy): Eukaryota > Fungi > Ascomycota > Sordariomycetes > Xylariales > Monosporascus > Monosporascus sp. MG133. The sequence goes on from QJNX01000041.1 coordinate 161,113, forward strand.
AGCGCCTACTCGCCCTATGTGTGCGACCCATTGGACCATCCAGACAGATTCTGCCCATTAAAGGTCATGCCTTTCCTGACGTCCCTCATTTGCGTCCAAAGACAGCCTCTTCTTGGATTTGCGAATTCTTGCAACAGATACTCCTAAGAATCAACCTACCGGCTAATAACCTTGTGAATCTGAAGTTTATGACCTCGGAATTAGGAATCTACGCGGCTTTCTTGAATCCAAGCCATGTCTATTAATCCACCTATGGTGTGGAAAGCTAACCGACGTATGTAATAATTAACAACCTTGAAGCGTTCGGTTCTTGGGGAGCCGCCCGCAGTAGTGAATAGTGACTTGTGCAAAGTCAAAAAGCAAACCATTTTCAATACGCATACGTGGGACTTACCATCCGCCCCGGCTTTACCTTCTACTCCAGACTATTGTCGCAGCACGGCTGATATCAGAGGAGATCTGCTTCATGAGAATATCAGGCCCAATAGAGACCACAACACCGACGTCGTCACCTTGAAGAACGTCTAGGAGCATAATATCAACTGTCTCAAGAACCTACTTATCCTGAGCCCAATACGTCGGGGTCTTGCTCGTAACGTCGAATATGGGTAAATTACCGAAACTCCAAAGGTATGCATGCTGAATCGTAAAATCATGACCTCTGCGATCCGATACCCAGCGTACGAGAGGCAAATGCAACGATTGGTCAACATTGGATCGTAGCGATTCCAATGAGAGCAAGCGCTCGAAGGAGCGATGTTGTTCGCTCATTTCCCATTCTTTTCGTTCCTCATTAAAATGTTCGGAGTAAATATGGGATCAAGAAATGACGCATCACCATATGATCTTATGGCCGGACAGTTCATCCATTAAATCACCTTCCCGCTCTCAATAATGATTTCGCGCCAGGTCCGTTAATACCCATTAGTAGCGGAGCTTACAGTCTTCCAGTTTCCCTTCATTATATTTGTCGGCTTTGCGGCAGGCGGTCGAATATCCTGCTCCCTGAACAGCGGAGCGCTTATGTTTGTACGTGTCTCGGGATATCTTTGATCATACCCACCAATTCGGAGGCCCTCATTTGCAACCTGAAATCGGCATCTTTCTGAAGCCTAGCCTCCGTGCTTGAGATTCCGCCTGTTTCCATCTTGAAGCAGGACATCGCGGGGAGGCGAGTCTGTATCGTTCGTAGAGCCAGCGCGGATACGAGGCTCCCACTCTTCCCCTCGGCTGAAGGTAGACCACCGCGCTCCACAGGAGTCGAGACGGCAGGATGACTAACCGTACACTAAACACCGAGCTCCAGAGTACTCCCGCCCGTATATTCACCACACTCGATCTAGGGCTCCCTGACTTGAGTGGAGACCGTCGAGTAACGGAGGATCGTGGAATTGTGCTTGATCCGTCCTCTCCTCACTGCGAACGAGGATACATGCGACAAGGGGAGGTTAGTGTACGCGGCTCCGACGAGACGCGTAACACGAACAGCCGTCTGAGGGGTGGTGGGACCAGCCGTCTTGGCAAGGGTCCAAGCTAGCGTGGGGTGCCCCTGAAGATCGCCGCAGACATGTGCATCTTCTCCACTTTTGTCTAGTGTCGTGCCAAGCCCTAACGACAACGACCTGGTTGATTCTGGCCAACGTCGGATGGTGCTTCGACTCGTTCGCTATACCAGGACATATGTAAGTCGTCTTTACTGGAATCGGCAGCTATTCGTTATCTAAGCTTGCCAGTAATCTCATGTTCAAAGATGTCAGGCGATTCCATGATGTCCTCTTGGGGGAGCTGCGGATCTTGAGACATAACCGGTAATACACGTCTTCGGTCGGGGTGGAACCAGCTTACATCAGTCCGTTACTGTCTAAGAATGCTGCGAAACTTCTTCAGCAGTGGAGAGACTGATAGCCTCAGTCTTCTCAAACTAGGAGAGGCCTGGCCGGTAAGAGGGCTGTAAAGACCTCTTTGGTTCTGTTTCAAGGGAAGCGAGGAAGAGTGAAATGGTATCGGCGCATATGTGAGCTATTTACCTACCTATCTACATATCGCGAGGCTTACAATTTGGCTTACAGGCACATGAGCAATCTAGCTCATTGATGCTTGATCATGTGACGAAATCAGAGAGACGTAGGCAGCTTATGAGGAGAGAAGTCTCTTAGATGACGTTAGTTCGGAAGCCGCAAGTCAGGAAAGCATGGCAGTGAATTCATTCAATTCCAATCACGGTTGCATCACCAACAGGCGCAATTTTCCTCTACGACTTGTGCAAACCTCGTATGAATCTAAAAAGGGCTTGGTTCGTTCGGTACGAGTGATCAGCTTGTGTTTTCTCTCAAAGGATATTGGCCCATGTGATCCTCGGGCGAGTACGGCATCTCCTGCTATCTTTGGGACCTTTCCGTGAGAGAACGCCCTACATCATTGAAGCTTTGATCCTAGATTGCAATGCCTTGGATGCCTTGGATGCCTAGGATGCCTATGACGTAGTTTATACGCATTTCAAGGTGTTTCTGCCGTGAATTCACTGTCCTAAGACCAGTCTCCGGGCTGATTTGATTCTGCCAACACACCGCCTCTCACATATAAATACAGCCCAATCCTCCCTGCGTCAACTCTTCCCTTCTCCTCTTTTCCTTCGGTAGCCGGGGCGGGGCCGGGGCTTCGGCTCTTCCCTTCCTCGATCGTGCCTCGAAGAGCTCAAGAATTCTTCGAGGCTACCGGTTCTTCGACTGCCGGTAACCAGCTTGGGGGCACGGTACGGTCAAATTTTTGGAACTCCTCTCGTTTTCGTTGGAATCTTGGCCTTGAGCTGAGACCCGAGGAAGACTTTCTTGGTGCTACTTAGACATCAGCTCTGTTCGAGCTATCTACTTTTGCTGAGTACTGGACGGGAATGATAGGTGTAGGCGTCCATGAAGACTTCAACAACAAAAGCCATCGGCTTCGTGAACGTAAAGTAACTGGGTCTTAAACCTGGGCTAGAATGAGGTCAACTGCCCCTAGAACGAATCCGATCTACAAGTATAAGTATCATGAACAGTACGATATGGTGTGGCATTACCTACCTACCGCTAAAGCAGTGACGGAAGAGGGAACTTAATATATCCGTGCTATTTCACGGATTCCATACTCCTATCGACATGAAGTGTGATGCTGCAGACTCCAGTTCTGCAAACAAACGGGGTCCAGTGTCTTTTATCTGGCTTGAACGCGTTGGGGACGCGACTGAGGGTTACCTGGGTACTTTACATGAGTATTTAGGCACACAAAGAATTGGACATGTGCCTTCCACCCAAGGCATATGCTTTTCCTCTACTCCTGCCAAGCGTTTCAACAGGAGCACTTATTCCCAATGACGTAATGCCACAGGTCCGGCAGTATAAATAATTCCGAAGCTCCCACCAGACCCAGACTCTTCCCTCTTCCTTTCTCATTCGGCGGGGCGGGGGCTCGTCCTCTTCCTCTCCTTCTCTTCTATCGCACGGCCTGGTCGTGGATCAAGAAGCACGCCAGTGCTGTTGGTTTTTCGACTGCCAGCACACGCCTTGAGACGTGACGGGATAAATTTTGGAACTCCCACAGAAAACGTTCTCGTTGGTGTCTGCACCTCATGTATGGATCTGAGGAAGACCTGATAACAGTCACTGGGAAGCATTCTCCACAGATACACTACTTGTAGAATGTTGCGAGTTCTGTGCTGGGAGCCAAGGAGTCGTCTCCATATCTCGGAGACGCCCGATTATTTCTGACCAGGGATACCGGCAATAAACATGTCTACTTTGTGGGTTTAGCTGAGCCTTGAACGGTCCATATTTCCAGAAGCACCTTACTCCTTGCGTATTTCAACCAGCGTAGCCGTCGGGCCGCAGAATGCAGCTCAAGGATAGTACTAGCGTAATCGGATATGTTTCGTATTTTTCCAGGTTAAATCACCGGGTAACTGTCAGCACCGATCCGGACAGGCTCTGGCTGTGATAGTTGAGCCACTTGTAATACCCTCCCGATCAATATATTCTTGCTCGTACTCGACTAAGTAAGAAATTGCGATGCAACTGCACTTGCGCATGTCTCAACAAGCTCGGTCAAATATTGAGCTTAATGGGGACACAGCCACTCAAGGATAGCGCGAGCTGTTGACTGCAAATCCCTATGATGATATCATGGCTGTCCGGCGCTTTATAGTGTACTGTATAATTAATGATGTAACTTCTGGACCCTTATCTGGTAGCATTCTTACTCTCCCCGTTAGAGTAACGAATAGGTCGGGGTAAACGATCGACAACCACCTGCCGTCTAAGCAACGAGTTGGTTAAAATGCCATGTAACTAGCAAAAACCGGGTGTACCCGAAATCTCCGGTTGTTGAGAGCATGCCGGGAGACTAGCTGAGTTCGCGTCTGGCTCCGAGGCAGCTTGTGCGTCAACCTCAGGACTGTTAGGGAATGAATCTGTATCTGCCCGATAAACTGGCCGGGAGTCCTCGATTCGAACATGATGGGGTCTCCTACGTTGGCTAACTCATGCAGATAAACATTATCGCTTCTCGACTTTCAATCCGGTAGGCAAGTTATGTATATTTGCCAGAACTCAACGTGACTAGGCTTGCAGAATCTCCCAGGTGCGCGTAGGCAACATTGACGGTGACGATGATGGTTAGACGAGACGAATTCATTGGACCTGTGTAGCGGTCTCGCTGCCACATGTGGTAGCGCCAAACTGAAACTCCATGTTTCGTTGTGGCAGTCGAGATAACAACCGCAGCTCGACCGCGCACAACAGCTCGGCACTTACCATAACCGCGCGTCCCAAATCAGGGGTAAGTAATAGCTGCCCTGGGATCCGAGATAACCGGATTCCAGAGCAATCGAGGAACACAACCAATATATTTCCTCCGGTGGAGCTGCCATGCCATTCGGATACGGGGCGGCAGCTAGACACTGTTACGGAAGCAGTTGCGAGGAGCGGCTGAGCCGATGACGACAGCGAAGGTACCTTAGCTCGATATTACTGCAGATATTGATACCCGAGCCGTGTGGCCCGTTTACCACTTCCATTTGCGGATTCCCTGGTGCTGGGGCTGCCCAGCCTGCGGCCTGCGGCCACTACCTGCATATGTCCCCGCTGATACGGGTATCCGCTGCCCAGGTAGCAACGGGCGCTAAGCGCCGTCAAGTCCGGGAGATAAACTCGCACGAAGGAAGACGCAGATATCTCCATAGAGATCGGACGACCCACGTGCCAACCATATGTGGTCGGTGATATAGCGGTTCTCATTTATTACGAAGGGGGCTTTTAAGGTACATATTCCAAGCCTGGGTCGATGAACGCATAACGTTCCCCTGCTAGGTGGGCGTTTTCGACACATGTTCGATAGTTGCAAAATTACCAATAGTTGGAGAGTAGGGAGCCAGTCAGGCGTCCGCTCAGGGTGCGGTTCTGAGATATCCATGCGTCCGACGCACGCCGACATGACGCGCCTCCGGATGTGCAGACTGGCGAGAATGATTGTGTGTAACGATGTGGCTAAACTTAGGAAGAGCTGACTGCCCAGCAGGGACTTTGGTAGCATCGAGGAATCAACCACATAATCGCCCTCTTCGGAGAATATCCCATCCCGCTTGAGCCCCCACGCGCAGGAACACGACAACATCCGATAAATGCAACCAAATAAAAGATTTGGAACCAGAGGTGGAAGTCACTGTACTTACGAGACGGATGTCAATGTATTTCCGGCGGTGGGGAGCCTCAGGCTTTAATCCCTGCGCCACCTCATTCTTTGGACATTATAGCATATGCAGTAGCGTAGAGCTTCGCTATAGTTTAGACTAGTCAACAGGGATCACACGGGATGTCCAGGGGTTAGACGACCTAGACAGCGAAAATACATAGGTGGATAACGCCGAGGCGATGCCTTGACAATACAACATCTGCAAGAGCAAGGGGACGTGGGAGATCTCATCTCAGTACGCAGCTAACGTACATAGTTGTACGGTAGAGTGTCCGTCAATCCTGATTAGCGGTTGTGCTTGGAGCTGAGCCGGCAGCGGATTGAGTGGTCTCGTCATTATCTTCCGCACCGTCGTAGTCATTGATTGACTGGTGCAAAAGTTCTGGCCACCGGAAAGCCTGTCGAACTAGATCGGACGGATAACGTAGCCGATGTATTGTACACGTGCCGCTCATTGGGGCAACAGCCGGTGGAAGCACCCGGCACCGAGCAGCCTGCCACATATTGCGTGCGTACTAGGTAGGCCACGATGAACATATTGCTTATATGGCACGATAAGGTCGGTCGAGGCCTATTGTGGCTGGAGAGGCGCCAGCCAGGAACGCCGAAATTTGCTGCGATATTTCGCGGTGACCGAGATCGGATTGGCCTACGAACGATGGACACCGCTTCTGGCTTTTTGGGGCTATCTACCACGGAGAAAAGGCCGACGGAGGTAAGTCTGCACGCACTTCCCATATATTGGTAGGCCATAGCTGCCGAGCTGACATGTCCCCTTGTTCGGGGATTGCTCATGAAATATTGCAGTGGTGCCTTTCAACGCCAGACATGATACGTAAGTACGTAGTATCGACATGACCGATAAGAAAAGAAGCCAGGGAATTTGTCGACTAGCTCCCGCGCGAGTAAATATAATATTCCAATGACCTGAGAGCCCAACTAGTGGATCAATTCGGTATGGCCAGGATGCAGCAGGGGGTTCTAGAACTTCGCCTATATTGTTGCTGGATCCACCCTCAGGTGACGATGCCGTGTCGATGGTACGATGTATGTCCCGAAATGGACGCTAAAAATCGAGAGTAGTAGGTTCCGTGGCGGAGTAGCGAATCCGTGCTGCCGTCTCGTTCTGTGTCAAAACAGAAGTAGGAACCCTAGCTGTGCACTTACAGGTTGTTACGCAGGCGCGCCGGTAATGTTGGCATACTTGGGCCGTTAAGTTGTTCTCGCCGAAAGTGGCTGCTAGCATTGAAACCACGAACTGAGGTCGGGGCCGCGAGACATGTTTGATTAAACTTCGCAATAATCTATTAGTTTCGAAATCGCTAATAATGTGTATCATGTACCGCCGCCTATGAGACTCTAAGACCACCCGGTGTCGCCTTGAATTTGGCTGTGAAGATGTAACGATAAACCATGTCTAAGGAAACCCGTCTAGAATAGCGAAACTCCAGCGCTGCGTGATTGTCCCTCTAATGAGAAGTCCATATAGCTCGCCCATGTAGATGTAATCGAGCCTCTCATTATGGCGCCCTCACTAGTTTTTGGTATATTCAATTCATATGTATTTTCGCTGGTCCGTGATGATATGTGACTTCGAATAAAAACGCCCACCGTGAGGAAGGGTTGAGACTTTGTGTTCCGCCGTTTCTTGGAACGTGTGAATAGCGTAGATTCAACCCCGCATATCCCAGTGTCGAAGGGGACTACAAGCCAATGTGCTAAGAGACATCGACCAGTAATGCGCATGCTTTCAATGCGACGCCACGAGCTTATCTCCAGTGGGCGGCTTGTTACGACGCCATGAGAACCGACGCTTCTTCGGGGGCTTCGCCGACGCCGTAGATGTTTTCGCTTCGGCAAGTGTGCAGGTCTGCCCCAGGCCATCGACTGCGGGGAGAGCGGTAGAAACTGTTGTTACCACAGCTGACGAAGCTTCCGCTACCTTAGCCGGCTCTTCCGCCGGCACCGTTACTAGAGCGTCCGCTGAGGCCTCTGGAGGCGATACGACGGCAATGAAGCCGGTGGTAGGTTCTGTGGAAGGTGCTTCCTGAACCTTCGGGGTTTCGGTAGGGAAGTAAGTGACAGCCACTGACGGCTCAGGTGTTGAAGCAACAGAACTCGGAGTAGTAGAGATAGGAGCAATCTCCGATACTGAAGAGGATGCGTACGAGTTGCCGTTATGGGTAGATGTTAAGGTTGTGTAAGAGGACTCTCGTCCCAGATCATCACGCAATACTCCAAGATCCATGGGTTTAGGTTCCGTGAATCTGGTTCGAGTCGTCTGTGGGTGGTGTCGATAAGGTGTCTCTCCCTGACTTTGTCGCGAGTTTTTTCGTTGGTGAACGGGGTAGAGGTATCGCGAGTTTTCACTCCCAGTAGGATTCAGCCGCGGCATAGGCAGCTGTGCCTTGGCAAGATGGGACTTGTGACTGATTCCCTGTCGCGTAGATTTCTTCATCTCTAGCTCATCATCCGAGCCACTAGAGTCTTCTGCGTTATCCATAGGTAGACGAGCTGTTATTACAGTTAGTGACATACTGTGATGGGTTCAGGCTCAACGCATTACCTATGCCTGTGGGCGCGCCGGCTCTTCTTTGAGCCAAGGTGGGAACAGCAGCTCTCGTTGGCAGCGTGGGTGGCGCTTTTCGCTCCTTTCCCTTCGAGCTTCGCGGATAGTTTGGATAGTCCCCGGCGGACGTACTAAGCTGCGATCTGGCGAGCGGATATACGGGCATGCTGTTGAAACTGCAGTTTCTCGAGACGATAGGAGTTGCCTGCAGAGATGGGTAGGAAACAGTAGACAGCGAGCTTCCATGTCGAGGATAGCTCTTCAAGCTTGCGCTATTCGCAGCATTGGCGCTTCTCCTCCGGTGTTGTTCGAGGATCTTCGCTCGATCGATGTCTTTGAACGTATTTGGCGCACCTGACATCGCGTCAATGGCAGCATGCGTCGGTACATGTTTGTAAGGCGCCTTGGGAACATCCTCCTTAGCCTTCGCCGAATCTTTTGCTTTTTGTTCTTTAGCCTGCTCCCTCCCTCTTCTGATCACTGAGAACAGTGGCATTATTGTATCTCCCAAGACGGAACTCGTGTATCTCTCGTTTGTGTACTCCAACCAAACGTGATGGGAGATCTGAAGGTCTTAACCAGGACTGGTGAAATTTGGAATTATATGCCTAGCTGGTTTTGACCCCCGCAAAGTAGTTCGGGATATCGAAGTGGGAGAGGGGGATGCAGGCTCCTTGACGTCTGAGAGGAACAATATACTGTAGCACGACAGCCCTACTGGCGACGGTATGGCAAGGGTATGGAGGAAGGTGGCTTTTATATAAGGATTGACACTTTTCGACTGAGATGACACAGCAACTGTGAACGTGAAACCGGATTTTTAAGCAACAGAGAATGAGCGGCTGTCTCACTTATGAGAAAACAGCCGCCTGAAAGTGTGGACATGTAGTTGCGTCTAGGTGGCAGGCTTACCGCAGCACCATAGCTGCAGCTGATGTAGAAAGACGAGTCTCGTCCAAATAGACGACACCCGTGGCGTTCAGTGCCAGGCTAGTGGGAAGAAATATTGATTTGCTATCGCGCACTCGCGGAACGGAAGTGAGCGTACCCATACTGTCCAGGAAGTCACTTTACCATTGAAAGTGGGAATCTGAGTCCCATGAATGAACTCCATGCAGATATCCAACCCACTACGACCTTGTGCAGGCGCTAAGTCGGCATAGGCCGGGTATAATGCAACAGCCAGTATGTTGGAAGATAAGCGAAAGCCCATACTCTTCGGTGCGGAGCAAACAACGAAGCATGTTCCAGCCGCAGTTTTAAGCTCCCAAGAGGGAGACGGGGGAATGCCAGTCTTCACACTTAGCACCTGAAGGGCTGAAACTCGCAATGTGCTAACGTTAGTCCACGACCTGTCTCGTATTCCAGAGCGGAAAGATGGGGGCGCATTGGGCTTCGCGCCAATTATCGTGGAATGCTGCTGCAACCTTAGCTGGGCGAGCCTAGAAAGCCCCCTGGAGTGTTCTATGGCTACATTAAATGCTACAACATGTGCATGTGATGACGAAGGAAAGCATTATGAGCAGGCACATGTTCTGGTGGTATCCTACCTCTGTATGCATCTCGGACCTTTGGAGGTTGTATTGGATTTGGATCATTTCCGTGCCACTGGTACTCGCTCGCTCCAGAGATGTACCCTTGTATGCATGCTAGCTTTTTGCTTCTTGATTTCAAGGCCACTGCGAGCATTGTGCAGCTGCCTAACACGGTAGCCCCAGTGAGGTGACCTGGAGCCACCGTTGTATGCCAGGGTATGGAAGAAAAATGGACCTATTTTTAACCTTAACGTATTACCAACGCGGTCGACTAAACGGATTTTATTTTAGAGATAGAACTCCTCCTTATCAACAGAATCATGTAATTTTTAACGCCTTAATCGTGTTGTTATTATACAACGACAAACGTTTGTTACAGCATCTCGGGAGGCTTGGGTGAGGTTTGTGAGCCAGGGCCATTCTGCTTCTGTGGACCCCCTGTATGTGTGTCTTTGACGGGCGTCGGATCTTTTAGCGATTCCCAGTTTCGGGTACGATAGCAGCCACAACTTGGCAAGGTCCCACCAGAGTGGAGTGGCGGATAAGGTGATCTACCAATTACCACTTATGTACCCAAACCATCTTCTCAGAAGCTTTCCTTTCATCACACAAACTCGTCCCACAGAATATTGTTCGCCGCTCATGTTTGTCATGCTAATAAAGCCAAGGATCAGCTCGTTCAAGAAACTCTTATGATAATGCAGGCCAGGCGGGAACAACACTCACTAGCTGAGCCACCTAGGGGTCTCCCCCCCCGGTGGTGCTAACTCCTATTCTCTATCAGAACCTCTGGTTGTTCGCAGGCCTCGACTAATCCTCCCATCATCTTGGAGTGCTCTCATAACTCGACTACGCTGTAATCTTCTCATTATTCTCATTATGATGTCTCTGGCTCTGCGTACAAGCAAATAGAGTAACGCCCTCTCGCCTCTATCCATTCCGCCAGTTTTGAGGACCCTATTTTGGCCTCATGCCCTTAGTTCCAAGGGTTGCGAAACAGATGTTAAATTTTGAAATGGATTCAAGACTCACACCGATCGAGCCAATAGTCCCAATAATTGCAATACTTGCAATAATCACCGAGTGACTCCAGCAATTCCATAACGGGATCACCTTGAACTCTCCTTGAGCTGTTTCTATTCAGCATCATGCTCGGGTCATTGAGAGAACTGCACGCTTCAGGAAGGGCAAGACCTCAATATCTCACTCGCGCTGTTACTTGGTCCTCTGCCATTATCATTCAATGGACCAAGTGAGAACTTGGTTAGGGTCTTGCGGGCGGAAGGCCGTCACGATGGGAGATAGAGCCAGAAGCTGCGGTCAAGCTACTTGTCTCGGTCCGTCGTTCTGGGAGCTCTCCAAGCTACATCTTATGGACGTTCTTGCAAGGACTTAAAGCCTGGAAAGAGGGAGTCTTTATCGACGTTACGTCAGGGAAGGTCAGGGAAGCTGTCTCCTCGGTGCACTCAGAGCAGACGCGATAAGGAGAATTAGAGAACCCCAGCCAGAGCTTCGGTGAAGACTTGACAGTCGCTGTCGTTCGCGTGAAAAAATTCAGGAGAGCAGAATGAAGACAACTCCTCTGACAACTGTTCCGTGCATGAGGCTCGCTCCGCCGACAGAGAGGGAGCACATAATACACCCGGGATTCCGCCGATGCTCGATACCTCCTCGACGCCCCGAGCTGTGAACCTTCCTCCTGATCATACAGTGTGAATGCCCTAACCCTTCGACTTAGGACCCTACCAGCCAGTTGCCCGAGCACCATATCCACCGGAAGCCTTTAAGAAGCAGGCAGAACTCGAACGCTGAAAATCCCGGAGAGGTACCTATACTGCGGCTGTGCCGTCTCCGTCGCCATGCCAGAGACAAGAGGCCGTCTCCAGATCCTGTCGATGGCTCCCCTATTCAGTCCTTCATGCAGCGCACCTTCGCCACTTGGCGAAGTCATCCCGAAGAAATCGCTGTCAGCAGCACTTCGACCCTCTCCTCAGAGAAGAAGCGCTAGGCAATCGCCCTGTTACGGCATCAAGTTTTGCACTATTTAGTATCCTTCAGACTCTAGATACCGACATTGGAGTTAACTTCAGTCCTAACTTTATGCTTGCTTATCTCATTCAGTTGTTACTTGAGGTTATCGAACTTGCGGAACAGCCACCCCTAGACCTCCATTCATCGATCGTACAAAGCCGTGCTCTTCAGCATATTGACGTATCTTAAGTGAGTCGGGGCATTGTACGGTTCCTTCGACTTGACGACAGAAGTTCTCGTCACCCTTCTGATTCCAGTCGTTTTGTATCCGTTCTCGGATGGCCAACTCTAGCATTGTTACTAAATCTGGCAGAGAATTATCAAAGAGCACAACCAAAAAGTTTACCTCACGGCCCCTCTATGGAAACCAACCCATGGATTCGGAGGGAGGCGGCTTGGTCTGCGATCACCAACCGTCTCAAATGGTGACAATACTGCGACACTGTCTCTCTCGAAAATAGGCGCCCGGGGGAGGAAACAGTGACCAGCACTCGACCTATCACAGCCGTCATTGCTAGGGTTGAGAGCCCTAGTCAAAGCATCGATATTACTGCAACAGTCTTTCCTTTTCGCATGGATCCTTTATGAGAACAGGCAGATACCTTCACTATTCACTCGAAGTCTTCCTTATGGCGGCCCAGTGGATATTCTGAGCACATAGGGATGTCAATTCGGTACGATTGAAGTCCAACAACTCTTCGCCCTTCCAACTAACATGACTGTAAGACACATCGATTAGGAGTCTTACGATGATGCGCTCGTCTTCTCGAGTTAGGTTGATATATACTCTTACTAAACGGGCGTACATGCTTCTATTTTGGGTACTAAGCTAGCGGTTATGGAGTACTTTAAGAGTGAGAACGTGTCGTCTGGTGAAACGTTGGTGAGGACAAGAATAGGGTGGGTTTAGTAGTGCCCTTACGTCAAGTCCCACAGTTCTTAGCAACCTCGGGCCACCCAAGCCTGAAGGGAGTCTTATCATTTGAAATAGGCGATGATCGACGTTGCGCAATCGGGGGCCTTTGCGTGGGCTGACAAGACATGCTGTACCGGCTTATGTATGCGGTCCCTTTTCGTCAACCGCAGTCGGTCCCCCCCGGCCTCCCCCGGCCTCTCAGCGCGCGGTGCTCCCTTAGCCAAGCTCGACTTGCCATCGGTTGACACCTGCGAAGAGCTTTATTTGCCGATGCCAAGATAGGCAAGGTAGAATGAAGGCTAGTGTCGGCCCGGCAGACTGGCATACTGGCGGAGCGAGCGCGCAAGAAGAGTTGTCGCCATGTGCGATACACATCGCGTCTACCTCGCACCTCACACCTCGCACTTCCTGCTTTCATAATCTCTTTGCAGTGAGGAGCTCAACGAAGGCTAGGTATCCTCGAGACGTCTAGCTGTCAGTGCTTTCGTGGCGATGCAATATTAGGTACTTATCACATGTATGAACTACTCGAGAAGCCGTCTTCATCCCCTCTTTTGCGTATTATCTACCGTGTTGTGTTGTTCGACTTTGTCTGCATTTGCGCGCCAAAAAGGGCTTTCGACGTCACAGTCATAGTTTTTTTGCGCCGATCGGGGACCCCGTCACTTATTCTACTCCCCAGTCTGCCCACTTACCGCCGAACGCCCACTCTTCCAGTCTTCCTTTAGGTTTAGGTTAGGTAGCGTTACAGGTTGCGGATACAGATACCAATATCTGGGCAAGTCGCTCAATCAATCAATCAATCAATCCCGCCACGCACCCTCCCGCATCTGAATCGTTGATACCTTATCCTTGAACATCTCATCTTTTACCCTGCTTAAGCTTATCCTGCTTATTACCGATCCCGTATCCTGCCGTATCTCTCTACCCAGCTACTCAATCAAACCCTTTAAGGTTCTGTTTCGCCTCAATTCCTTTCCCGCCCATAATACCCACACCACCATACACACGAGCCACGTCGAGCCACGAGAAGTGCGTCTAGCCTTTCGTCATCCCCATGCATGCGTTAGGCCATTCAGCAGCATCTTCAGAGTAATCACCGCCATCAGCGACGAGCAGCCCGACGCCACCATCGCCGTTGCGCTGCCGTTCCCGCTCCCGTTGCCGACGCCGCACGACCATCAATCTATATCCCTTTGCTTCCTGTCGGCGCGGATCTGACTACTCCGCCGCTCACTATCCCGGCTGTTGCTGTGCTGCGTTGTGTTGCGCCCTTGCATCCCCCTGTTGTGTGCGCGCATGATTCTTAGCGCGCGCACCTTCATTTGAGTAAAAAGTGGCTGCGCTCACTCTCCTCGCCCAGTCCGATACCGAATTATCTCTTCAGCAGCATCTGGACCTTGTCCCCGATCTTCTCGAGTACAATCGCCTTGGTACCGAGGTAGAAACAGGTGAACCGTTGACGATGGCGGCACAGCCCGTGCCTCATCCGTCGACGGACAGGAAGCGAGTTAAGGTCTACGAACTTCGCAACAACGATTGGTTCGATCGTGGTACTGGTTTTTGCACCGCTTCGTTTAACTTTGTAAGTATCCCTCTTTTCCCCTCACCCTTCGCGTCTCACCGTCGCTCGCGCCCTGAACTTCGTGTGTCGCGTGCGCCTATTCTATCTGCTAATGAAGTCTTTCTCTCTCGTAGTCCGAAGATGGCAACCAGAGGGACCCACGAGTACTAGTCGAGTCTGAAGAAGAACCTGATCGCGTGTTACTAGAGACGAGGATCTCTAAAGAGGATGGCTTCCACAAACAACAAGGTATGTCGCGCGCAAAGGGATATACACAAATCAGAGACCGGTTATTGATGTTTGCTTTTCTAGAGACCCTAATCGTCTGGACGGAACCTAGCAATGGCGTCGACATGGCTCTTAGTTTCCAGGAAGCCGAGGGCTGCGCCATGATCTGGTATAGTTGGCCCGACTCACACGCGTGTACCGATACCTCTGCTCGGACCTACGACTAACTTCGGCTGTGCAGGAAGTTTATTAATACTGTGCAGCAACAGTATCACTCCGCCAATGCTCAAGGTACCGCCCTTTGATTCAACTACCTAAACGAAGAGACTCCTAATTCTCTAGCGCAGATGATAGCTTATCCGAAGACCTTGCCATGGATATGCCACATCCCATATCTTTCCCGCAAGCAACCTTGGCCAACCTCGTTGATATTGAATCGCAAATGCGGATAATGAGTCAGACAGCAGCCGGTCGCGATGCCCTTACCAAATTTGTTCTGACCGAGGATTATATCGGGAAACTAATCCCCCTCGTTTACGAAGCCGAAGACCTCGAGGGACTCAACGAGCTACATCGGCTTTGCAACATCATGAAGATTATCATTCTGCTCAACGACACCAGTATTATAGAGCATGCTGTGTCAGACGAATGCGTGATGGGGGTCGTTGGTGCTTTAGAGTATGACCCGGACTTCCCAAGTCACAAGGCGAACCACCGGCAGTGGTTGGAGGCGAAGGGTAGATACAAGGAGGTCGTGCCCATCGAGGAGGCCCAGATCGTTAAGAAGATTCATCAGACCTACCGGCTGTCGTACCTGAAGGATGTCGTCCTCGCCAGGATCTTGGACGATAATACCTTCTCGGTCCTAAACTCGCTCATCTTCTTCAACCAGGTCGACATTGTACAACATCTGCAAGCGAACCCCAACTTTCTAAACGACCTCTTCAGCATATTCAAGCCGGGCCGACAAGACGCGAGCAAGAAGAAGGAAGCCGTTCTCTTCATACAGCAAATCACAGCAGTTGCCAAGAACCTCCAGCCGCCGGCTCGCCAGACCCTGTACAATAATCTCATCGCCCATGGCCTGCTCCATGTCATCAATTTCGGCCTTCGGCACAACGATGTGGCGGTCCGCGTCGGCGCGACCGATATATTGATCGCCATGATAGACCACGATCCGATGATGATGCGCCAAACTCTCTACCGGCAGATCCACGAAAAGCAACCGCCGCTTACCGACTCACTCATCGACCTGCTTCTGGTGGAGGTCGATCTTGGCGTCAAGTCTCAGATTTCCGATGCGCTGAAGGTACTTCTCGATCCGGGCCCGCCTGCTCAAACTGAAGCCTTCGCCAAGGCAAACGGCGAATTTGCGGCGCGAGCTGCGGCAAGGTTGGCGCCAAGCGCAGACCCGCAGCAAGATCAGTTCCTGGATCTCTTCTACGAATATTCGGCTGTCAAATTGTTCCAGCCCTTGATTAAACTCAAGGACCGAGCGAGTATGGAGTTCTCGCCGCAACAAGCATCCATGTTCAGCTATCTTATAGAGATCCTCTGCTTCTTCATTAGACAGCACCACAATCGCAGCAAGTACTTCGTTATGCAGAACGACATTGTCACACGCGTTGGACAGCTCCTGGCCTGTCCAGAAAAATTCCTGAAGCTTGGTAAGTCGAGCGGATAGATCTAGATGGATTTGTTTAGAGCAAAACTAACGGGATACAAGTCGCCATCCGCTTCCTTCGGCAACTCCTCAACCTCCATGATCAGTTCTATATCAACCACATGTCAGAGAAGAAGGTGATAGGGCCGATTCTCGACGTCTTGATAGAGATCATGCCGCGTGATAACTTACTCAGCTCCGCTTGCTTGGAGTTTTTCGAATTCATCAAGAAGGAAAACGTCAAAGACCTCGTTAAGCATCTGGTGGAAAACCATCGGGAGAAGATCCAGAGCTTGAGCTATCTCGAGCTTTTCAACACCTTGATCATGCGATACGACCAGACCGGAGGATACACGGCCAATCTTGATTACTTCCTAGAAACAGCGGAAGAAGACGTTGGTGGACGACGGCGGACGAATATAATAAATCCGCGGACCGGGAGGTTAATGGAACATATCGCTTTCGACCAAGCCGAGGAGGAATACTGGAATACTTCAGACGATGAAGACGACGTGCCTCTTCCACAGGACGCGCAGACGCAATCCTCAGAGCGGCTATTGGAAATGAAGGAAAAGTCGCAAAGAAAATTAGTCGATTACGCGTCAGACGAAGACCCTGATGATAACGTCGAGGCCGGCGCGCTCTCGGCGGATGAGGACAAGGCGGAAACTGAGACGACGGAGGATGGGGCGTCAAAGGCAAACGGCGATTCGGCCAGTGTTGCTCCACCGCCTGAGCGGTTGTCCGAAAAGAGAAGGCGCGAAGAGGATGAAGAGGACGACCTGGGAAAGATGATCCAAACGAAGCGGCGGAATAGCATGACGGCCAACTCCAACCCGTCTGCGGCTTCTGGGTTGACACGCAAGAAGAAAAGCGTGGCGAGTGCCCGAGACGCCGGTGGAGGTCCGAGAAAAATCGCCATCAGCCTATCCCAGAACACGAAGGCTGGCAACGAACAAACCAGCAACCAGCCAGACGAATCATGAAAGGATCCGAGTCGGATCTGTCGATGTCTTGCACAACGTTCATAAGCCGGTTTCGGTCACCGCCGATGTCGAATGGAAGGGGCGATCGGAGTTCGGCGCCGGGGGGGCCTTATTGAATTTATCCGAGTGGCGCAACCTTGCCTTCCTGTGAGGAGCTGCCCGGGAAGCGGATGAATACTGTTTGCCGTGTAGAGAGAGGCCAGTCTTGGTGTTGATCGAGACCACGGAGGGCACCGGGCGGTCCCATTCTTCCGGCGAATCGATTCTAGGGAACACCTTTATCTCGCTGTTCTGCTCGGCCGCATGGCATAAGAATGGTGTGTATTATTATCATCATGACTTGGCGCGGTTCGCTTGGAAGATACTTAGGCATCTTGAGATCCCACGGACGGTTGTAGATAACTAGGATTTGCCTACATGGCCAATTAAGATGAAAAGGCATCTATCTTGTTGCTGATATCCTCGTTCGACTGTCTTTGTATGTATTATCAATGTGACCTCCCGTCCTTTGTGCCCTGACCCCAGTGACAGTTTTGCTGTCCATTGCCCCCAAAGCATGACGTTAATGCACCGTCGCGGTAGGGAAATGTCGAGAAGCGTCCCGGGAAACTAATCTAGTTACCACTGAGAGTAGCCGGAAGCTGACATGTGGTAGGGCTACGGGTTGCTAGGAATGTAGGTACTATACATGATGCCAAGTTACCTGCGGCCGGTCATGCCTGGCACATGTCGCAGTCAATATAGGCATTTATGGGGGCTACATAATTTTAGAGCCCCAATGCTAAAGCCGAGGCGACCGAGCGGAACAACGGTTGTTCAGGGGCTGGACTATATATAGCTAGCTATATGGCGTACAGCTCAAGTTCTGGCACGGGGCGATGCACCATCTCTTCTATGCGGTTGCTAGGAATGAGGCGCAATGGGTCCCTCGTCGCTTGTTTCGAAAGAGAGAGGAGCCCATCGAAAACCTTCGCTTCTGTGGAGCAACTCCCTCATATATTGCGGCGCATAATGTATTTACCGCCTTCTATCTAATGCCAAGGAGGAAACCCGCGATGAATGCACACATCAATCCGCGTTCTAGCACCCTCCCCCTCTCCTTCCCCTTTCCGGCGTGAGTCAGCCGGCCCCTATCTATCTATCTATAGCTTCGCATCCGTTGCTCCAGCCCCAGCCCCAGCGGCACCCGACGAAGACGAGGAAGAGATCTCGACGACCAGCTTCCCGAACTGCCGGCCCTCGCGCATGTCCTCGAACAGGGCCTCGATGCCGGCGAGGTCGTCGAGCCCCCGGGTGACGCGGCTGACGACGGGCGCGATCCGCCTCTCGCGCACGAAGGCCACCATGTCGGCGAACTCGGCCCGCGACCCCATCGTGCTGCCCCGCAGCTCGATGTTCTGCAGCACGGCGCTCATGTGCCAGTCCATCTTGGGCGCGATCGTCTGTTGCGTGTTTGCGGGTCAGGAGTTGTTGCTATGTGGACAAAGGGTGTCTGGGAGGAGTGAGGGGTCATCCGACCCGTGCCTCGGGAGCTGAATGCCAGCGTTCGGACAAGGAACCGACAGGCAAATCTGACTCTCAAGAACGGACAGTGAAGGGGCAAAAGGAACTCCGAAACATGCTTACCATCCCGTAGCTCGCGATGATACCGCCGGGGCGCAGCAGCCGTACGGTCCGCGCCACGATGTCCCCGCCCGCGCCGTCGATCACGGCATCGAGGTACGGCCGCTCGCGCGGTAACAGCGCCGCCAGCCTCTTCTCCCAGGGCCCATCCTCGGCGGAATCCCTATACGACACGCCGCCCCTGGCGCCCAGCGCCACGGCGCGCTCGATCTTGTCGGCCGACGACGACGTGACCCAGACGTCGCAGCCGCGCGCGACGGCGAACTGCAGCGCGGCGAGCGCGACGCCGCCGCCTATCCCGGTGACGAGGACGTTGAACCTCGCCTTATTCTCGGCCTCGCTGCCGGTGATCAGGGGCGCCCCGGCCTTGGTCACGAGCGCGCGCCACGCCGTGAGCCCGACGAGCGGCAGCGCGGCGGCCTCGGCATCCGAGAGGTGGTCCGGGCAGGGCTCGACCTCGGCCTCGGGGACCGCGATCCAGTCCTGCGCGTAGCCGACGGCCGGGTAGGCGCGGGAGCCGCCGACGACGGCGAACCTCTTGGGGTCCTCGGGCCCCGCCGGGTCCGACGCCCAGCCGCGGCACGGCGTCAGCAGGACGCGCCTGCGCTGCCGCAGCAGGTCCGCCGCCCGCGCGCTGCACGAGGGCCCCAGCGCCGCGACCGTGCCGACGCCGTCCGCGAGCAGCGGCGCCTCGAACGAGATCCCCGGGTACAGGTGCTGCCGCATGAAGTGGTCTCGGTGGTTCAGCGCCGCCGCGTGGATCCGCACGAGCACCTCGCCTGGGCCTGGCGTCGGTTTTGGCGTCTCCTTGAGCTGGAGGCTAGATAGATCGTGGCGGGGGCGGTTTGTTAGCCGGCTTACCTATGTACGCAGGTTGGGAACAGGGCGGGGCAAACAAAAACATAGGTATCTGTGTATATAGGTAGGGTATATGAGTAGGCGGTGGGTTTTGGCCGGGGGAAGCTCACGGATAGTAGACCTCGCCCGGCTTCCCCTCGGTTTTCTTGAGGGTTAGGACGTGCGGCATCTCGGGCGATTTGATCTAAGTTAGTGTAAATGCTAAATCTTGATAAAGTTGAAAACGGCTTGATGCGACGCGGCAGGATGTAAAGCACGCTATTATGGTATACTATATCGTCGTTGTGGTTTTTGGAACCCCGTAAAGCCCAGGGAGCTAGTAAAGGCAATTCCTTATGTAACTATTTATCACCCCGCAGCCCCCTATTCCCGGTGCTGAGGAAGATGTCACTGTGGGGGATTGTTAATACATACCTCGGTAATAAGCACCGAATACTGAAATGGACCCATACAAACGGGCCGTACCTATTAAGTTGCTTTCCTATTAGGAAGGGCACGTTATATAAGAAAATTAGACGACATAATAACCCTATTAAACGACAAGAATTTATCAGCCCATTTCGACGGAAATAGGCCCGGGGAGTATAAACTTGGGTCCAGACTCATAACAGAAGGCGATCAAGGTGGGGGCGGGAGGGGGTTGTATTTTCTTTATGGCCTCAGTCCTTACACAATGGGGATTTCCACCTCTTTGCCCCTATTAAGCACATCGTTGCCGGTCGTCCATAGAGATGTCACATTCTCTAGGACCTTTACCAAAGAGACAGTTGTCAACACATAGTTTAATCGCCCAATTGCCTTGCGCTAAGCAGTGATGCCCGCCTCGACCTTTCCTACCTTTGACGCCGCTCCGTTAGACAAAGGCACTGCAAACAATAGAGGACGCTACCAACACGGTGCCAAAGATAAGACGCACTTGTCAGCCCGTTACGATACGTTTGCACAACCGCAGGGGCGAGCTTCTCAGGGGCAGGATTTGCCAGGTCGGACGTGCCCGCCGCTCAACACTAAGGCGGGGTCCCAGATCTGGAGCGTCCGGCCGCGAGCTCTTGTATCCGCTCGTTGAAAAACGCCGTCTGTGCCACGCTGAGAAATAACTGTCCGCCGAGAGTCTGGGCGAACTGCAGGATCGCAGTGGCGGTTGGCACATCCTCGATGTCGAGTACTATCTGGAGCGCGACGAGAGGCTGTTGCCATACGACGCCGATACCCAGACCTACCTAGGCTCGATACCCGATCCACTCGGCAGTAGCGGTGGCGGAGTTGAAGAGTGTTAGCAGACAGCCCCCACCGACGTCAGGACTCTGCCGAAAATCATAAACGGCGCGAACTAACCGAGCGCTACGACCGTCCGCCCCGCGAATGCCGTGCCGATTATGTTCCCGACCGGCATCGGCAGACTCCGTATTCCGGATCCGATGGTGCCAACTTCCTGGACGGTCTGAAACCATATGGGGACGTAGTGTATAAAGCTGACGAAGCCCGCGCCGAGGGCGAGCTTGTAGATAGCGCAGGACCAGACGGTGCCCTTCTTGATGATACGGAGCGGGACCGTGGCATTGTCCCCTATCCACCATTGGACCGACGAACGCAGGGATGGGTATGTCGAACACGACAAACAACGCGATGACGCGCCTGCTGTTCCCTTCGTATGTGTTACCGCCCTAGTGAAGCGCAAGGGGTGCACAATTATGGCAGGGATGAAGGGTACGCTGCCGATGGGTCGAAACGCTTGATCGGATCGAAGGCGCTCTGGGAGGCGTAGGTCTTCGGCAGGCTGGGACTTCGAAAGAGGGACGCGACAACGAAGAAGGTCACCGCACCGATGGGGAGGTTGATCCGAAAACACCATCGCCATGACTGTTGAGACACCAACAAGATAGTGGAGGACCGAATGCGGCGGTGACATACAAGTTTTTCGGTGAAAGCTCCACCCGGAGGAGGCCCAGCTATAGCAGCTACTCCATACGCGCCGCCAGCTAGGGCACTGAAAGAAGTCGAACTCAGATTTGGTAGTCCTGTGCCACGCGCTATTGCGGTCATTTGAGTGGTACTCTATGGGTCAATATGAGCAAAGAACCGGATAGCGGACCAGCGTTATACACAGAATACGGGGCTGCGCAGAATAGGGGTCTCGGAAGTCGTTCTAGATTTATAAGTATTGGACATGATTTGCGCAACAGAGCTATACGGTGTACATATTTCCTAAGTTGTCTATTTATTTCCTCGTCTACTCGAACTGTGCTGATGTCGGATCCAGGACTTTATTAAACCACGACGTATTACAATCACGAACACCGACAGGAAGCGTGCCCGCCCCCCTCTCAAGGCTGGGGGTTTAGGATCCGGCCTTGCTGTCGAGCCAGAACCCTTACCTGCCGCCTCGGGCTTCCCTCCGGAGGATTGTGGGGCCTCCGAGGACAAACTAGGGATTTATACGATCTAGGTATGCGACGTCGTGGGCATCGCGGTCGACAAGGGTAGCCGGCCGCCTGGCTATGATGGGGCTACCCGTGGCCGCACCTGATATCACGCGGTTCGGTCTTGCTGGCTCATACCGCTCGAATTGACCCTATATATATCATCTCCTGATCAGCGAACACGGTCCTGGTGGGAGCTTACCGAAGCACTCGAAGGGGCAGACTACGACCGCCACTATACTTACAGATAGCGAGCCATAGGACGACTCTGCGCCCCAGCGTACCCACGAAGATCCGCCGACTTCCCTCTAACCCCCTGACACGACCAATCGACGGTACGAATACCGGGACCGCCTTAACCGACTAAGTTAGGTCACATCACAGCTATACCGACGATACGCCAGATCCCGCCAGTCCCGCGGCACGCGGCCCGGCACCTCCCAGCACCAGTCGCGGCACCACCAGAACGCGACGGGCGCCGCCACGGCGTCCACGCCCACCGCACCGCGCGCGACCCTGCCGGTCCAGCCGTCGACGGCCGCCAGGAGGTCGGATTCCGGCTCCGACCCCGTCGTCGTTATCCTGCACTGCCCCCTTGCGGCGGTTCGGAGTTCGCGCAGCGCGGCGAGGGCCCAGGCGCGCTCGTCCGCCGCCGTGTCGGGATGGGGCCGGGCACTGCGACGGAGTTGGCCGTCCGCGGTGGAGGCGGCGGCGGCGGCGCGGTCCATCGCCGCCGCGTCCGCCACGCGGTCTACTTGCACCAGACCTATCAGCCGGTGGTAGCGGTGGGGCCCGGGGGAAGACGACGGCGCCGTCAACGGCACCCGGGTCCGCGGTCGTGGGACGATCGAGAATACGCCGCGCGCGGGCTCGCCGGGCCGGTAGAGGGTCCCGAGGTGTGGGGTGCGCTGGAGGTATAGGGACCAGGTGAAGTCGGGTTCCGTGCCGGCTTGTCGCGGCGTCTCGTCCCCCCTTTCCGCGGATTGCCTGCTGCTGCTGCTGCGCAGAGGAGCCTCGTCGTCGTGGTCGTGGTAGTTACGATCGTCTGTGCTTATCAATATGTAAACGCCGCCCTCGACCAGTTCCGTCGGCGGACCATCCGCTATGCCCGGCGGAGAGGAAGAGGCCGAGGCTGAGGCTAAGATGGGCTCCCGCCTCGCCCGCCTTCGGTTATAGGCGTTTCTCTGTAGGTTTCCTGTTGGCATGGCGTGATTGTTTAATTAAATAGGCTGCTTACTTTGCCTGTCATTCTACAAAGTATCAACTGCAAACACCGGAGGGGCGCGGGCGCTTTAGGGGATATATGGATGCTTATATATATATTTCCAAAACGGAACGTGATCGAATGCCGTAGGGCAGGTTTGACTCGGTGGCCGTAATGACTCTAATTCTGGTTCAGTTAGGCTCAGCCGTTCTGTTCTTTCCTGTTCTTTCAGTGAATGGGGATTGTTCCAGCGCCTTGTTTGGCATGTTATTCAGAGCTTCTCGGTGGCCTCCTTTGTTCATCCTCTCTTTGCGAATTGATTGCTCTTTTGATCGAGGCTCATATAAAGCTCCCCTGCGACTCCACGAGGCCCTTGGTTGGGGGCGGTACCCTTCATCGGCAAGCAGGGAATAATAGGTAAAGCATCCCATCTCGCGCGCCCTTGAATGCCCTTTATGGCCATCGAGCCCTTCCGATAGCCTATTTCGGGTTTCGCTCTCTCTCTCTCTCTGTGTGTGTGTGTGTGTTTGTGTGTGTGTGTCTGTCTCTCTCTGAGTTCCTGAAAAGGGAAGCTAGTTCCGGCATTCTGTCCTCTAAGGCCGAAACTATCCCCATTCAACTGAGAGTCTACCTATCAGTCCCAGTTATCGACCACTCTTCGACAGTCACGCCCTCCTTCCGCGTAGAAGCTCCCCCCATCGTCCCGTACACCTCCCTTCCGAGGTTACGAGGCGCCACCGGAAAGGAATCCCTACCAATAATGTGTATTCGGATCCGATAAAGGTAGATAACCTGGAGGCCCACTCGAGATCAGGACATTCTTCTCCAACCATGAATCAGCAGGCAATATAATCAAGTCATAATCACCCGACTGGGTAGTGAGTGAGCTGCATGGAGGGTTTCCCATACATTTCCCCGGGCCCCAGCCAGATGATTTGCCAGGTATCTCAGCACTGACTTACGTAGTGTGAATTTGAGTGTAATTCACTCTGGAAATAAATAGATCATTCTCCATGACTAGTAGAATGTTCCCTCCCTCATAAGTGCATCCGTCCATCTCGCAATCCACATCATGTTCTGAAAGCGTATTTTACTAGTATTTGGGTCATTATATACAGGCGGACAGTCACGACCGTCCATAACAACGAGATGCGCCAGGTTGCCCATATGTGTGGACCGATGCCATATATGAAAACTAGAACATCACTTTGGTAGGTTGCTGAACTTTTCTTTTGCTGAGACCCGAAGGCCCGCCCCCTAGACGTCCTCGTCTTTTTGTTTGTTCCCTTCGGTGGTATTTCCTGACAAAAATTACACAAAAAATCAAAAGACGCCGAGAACGCTGATGCCACCGATAAAGAGCCACCTAGGCCCCCGAATTAACTGTGTAAGCCGCCCGTCCTCGTCCGCATCAGCTCTCTACGCTTCTTGTCCTTGGCTATTGGCAGAATTAGTCAGCAAGTTTCTCCTAGTATAAATGTGCAAACGATGATAGCTTACCTCCGTCCCAGACTAGGAACTCATGTAAAGCTGAGCCCCCAGGTACCATGGGCAACACGGGGACTTTCTTGTCCGTGATGACTTCCAGAAGTGCCGGCCCGTCAGTGCTGATGAGCCACTTCAGCGCGTCCATTGTCTCCTCCGGTTTGGACACCCTACGGTGCTGGACGCCCATCGCGTCGGCAAGCTTCATGAAGTCGGGGTTCTTCTGGTGGGTATGCGCATAGCGGTCTTCGTAGAAGAGGTTTTGCCATTGCGTAACCATTCCCTGTTCTTCGTTGTTTAAGACTATGACCTTAACTCCTATGTTGAACTGGGAAGCCGTCGAGAGCTCGGTGAGGGTCATGTTGAACGAGGCGTCACCATCGATATCGACAACAAGAGCGTCTGGTCGGGCGACCTTGGCGCCGATAGCTGCAGGAAGCCCATAACCCATGGTGCCGAGGCCTCCAGAGGTAATCATGGTCCGAGGATATCGCCATCTGAAATGCTGGGCTGTCCACATTTGATGTTGGCCTACACCGGTCGCGATGATGGTGTCTTGCTTCCGGTCTTTTGTGAGGTCGCTGAGCTGTTCGATGAGGGTCTGCGGCTTAATGAGCCCTGCTCTCTCGGCACGCTCGTACGCGTTCATCGGCCACTTCTCTTTCCACTCGGCGATCTGATCAAACCAGTCCTTTCGATCCGCCATGCTCGTCTTGTTGACGTAGGGGATAAGCTGCGCCAGGTTCTTGCCTACGTCGCCCTCGACTGCCTCTGTTGCTTGCACGACCTTGTTAATATTCTTGGGCATAATCTCGAAGTGGACGATACCGCCCCTGCCCTCTGCAGCCGCAGCCTTCGCTGCCGGAGCGAACTTGGCAATGCTACCGGTTACACGGTCATCAAACCTGCTACCGAGAGCGATAATGAGGTCGGCATTTTGCATCGCCATATTGGCGAATGCCGAACCATGCATACCGAGCATGTAGAGTGACTTCTCATCCAGCTCGTCGAAGGCACCAAGACCGTGGAGAGTTGTCGTGACGGGTATCGATGCCTTGTCAGCCAGCTCCTTGAGCAGCTCAGGGCCACCCTCGGAAGAGATGATACCTTGACCGGCGTAGATGACAGGCTTCTTAGCGACATTGATCAAGTCAGCTACTCGTCGAACTGATGCTTGGAGGTACTTCTGTGTAGCCTCCATGGCAGCGCGTGACGCAGCGCTCGGCAGACTCGGGAGAGCGGATTCCGTCGGGATAGCTCTCCTCAAAACTCCAGCGGTAACATCCTTTGGGAGATCGACGAGCACGGGGCCTGGTCTGCCACTCGTAGCGATTTCGAAAGCTTCGTTTATCCTCCGCGGCAACTCGGCAACATTCTTGACCATGACGTTCCACTTGGTACAGGCGCGAGAGATGCCGATGACATCGGCTTCTTGGAATGCGTCGCTACCAATAGCAGAAGTTACCACCTGGCCGCAGAAAACAATCATGGGGGTTCCGTCAGAGAGGGCATCTTGCATAGGGGTAATAACGTTGGTGGCTCCCGGACCTGACGTGACCAAGACAACACCCGGCTTGCCCGATGCACGAGCGTAACCCTCAGCCATATGCCCGGCGCCTTGTTCGTGTTTCGGAAGGATGAAGTCGAAGTGTTTTGAGTTATAAATGGCGTCAAATACAGGCAGGATAGCTCCACCAGGGTAACCAACTATACGGAGCAACTCGCGTTAGATACGGGTACTTGAAGCTTCTGCATGTTCGCTTGCTGAAACTTACAGATATGCTTGACGCCTTTCCTCAGCATCATCTCGTGGAATATCTCTCCTCCAGTCTTGCCGATGAAACTACTCTCCAGTCAGCCTTGACCGATACTTGGACGACACAGCGCGGTGGCAGCATACGATTCATCCATATCTGGTGCCCGGGGGTTGACCAGTGGTTGGACATGACCACGATCTTTGACGCTGGCGGTGTTGAATGCAGGGGCTGGGATATCTCTCGCTTCACTATGTTTAAAATGTCAGTATTCGTCACGAAAGAATAAAGCGGGAGCGGTGATAAGCGACGTACGCGGTGCTCTGGGCCGAGGTAGTCTGATTTCTTCGGGCAGCGGGCGCCTTCTTCACGGTGGTAAGAGAGATCGAGGCGGGAGACGAAGTGAAAGATCGTTGCTGCTGTCGTGAGGTCTGGGCAAGAGCCCTGACAGCTCCGCCGGCTCGTCTGGTGCGAAGCATGGCTGACTGATAGAGGAGGAAGGACGTCCAAATTCCAGGGTCTATGGAAGCTGTAATGCAAACGGTCCAACGGAACGAACGGCGAGAGCGGATAAGATATGTTCCAACAATTCCTCTCTCAACTATCAAGCTGTCCGTCCTCCAGGTCAGGCATCAAACACCTCGGTTCGCCTCGACTTAGATTCTCCAATTGAAAACTCGAGATTTGTGCAGGATGAATCCTTCATTCAAATCGGAGATCGGAACAACCAGGAGGAACACTGTTAAACTACCAACTTTTGGTAAGCAACCCTATGAATCAAGCGAGACCGACCCCGGCCCGAACGAAGGAAAAATCGAAAAGACATCAAAGCAGCCGGTGGCGGCATCAAGGGGTGCCGACTCCACTATTAAGTTAGCATCCCAGAATGGTGGGGTTGATGGTGGGGAGCACGGACCCTTCTGCAGCTGCAAGGGCACCCAGTCATCTGGGGTTCAAGCGATGTCGGCTTCCGGTACGTGGTGTGAGCCAACATACATAAGACAAGCCCGTCAAGTAGCCGTGGGGCGCGCTAGAAGCATGCCATACTAATATCGGCGTAGACTCTCTTTGAGCATATTCATAATTAATAGACCCCCTTTTTATGCAAGCTTACCTGTGTACCACCCTTTAAATCATTCAGTTCTTCATACAAACGAGATATAGTTGATGGATATGTCAATTCTAATTTTTGTTCTTTTTTTTTAATAACTTATCGTTGGGTTGACAAAGAGGGTGTAAGTGCTAAACCCGTCAGAGGTCCATGAAAGAGGTGGCATACCGCGTTTATAGCAATAACACTTGTATTAAATAAATATACAATTTTATTCACGAAAAAGGGGGTTCTACTTATGCCCGAAACCCCTTTCTTTTCAACTAGGTGCAGCAGTTAAAAATACAGGTTGAGCGTACTATCGGATAGTATCTCTTAGGTTCAATATGCCTTGGTCCATTTTTCTTCCATGAAGGGGGCGACCCGTTGGTTTGTAGATGCAGACCACGTCCTCGGGCCTTCGTCTTCCAGTTCACAGCCTCTTAGGAGTGTCTGACCGGTTCATATGCTGCTTTCCGCTTTGGCGCTATGTTAAGCGCAAGCGGCAATCCCGTGACTGCAGAGCAAATGAATGTGTCCATCCTTTAACTCGCATGATCCTCTTCTGAATTCAGCTTGACGCTGATTGGGGCATACGCGAAGCCGGGAATGGCGCTCAGTTAGATTTAATCCATTGAGTTCAGTAGTTCGTCAGGGATAAATGAACGATGCCATCTAAGGCCGAAAGGAAGGGGAAGTATTTCCTTGGTGTCCAGATGGTTAGGAATCAATTGCGATCGCCGTACTGCTCCTCAAATCGATCCTCCCTATTCCTTCAAACGAGAAGGGCCGGGCCTATCCTCAGGTGCAAGAGGGAGGCCCTTCACATAAGTGTGCGCTGACTTGCTCACTGTGCTATTCTACTCATAACACCGGTGCTTCGGCTGGTACCTCAGCCACTCGGTGTTCGGCGTGGGGTCGGACCTGGACCTCTGGACGCCGGGCTTCACCCTGAGGGCCTGCAGCAAGTACGTCTCGTTGTCGAACTTGAAGTGCGCCACGAAGGTCATGCGGTCCTCGCCGTAGTCGGCGAACAGGATGTCCGTGGTCTCGTGGTCTTCCGCGACCCAGAATTCGTCCTCCTCGGAGAAGCCGCGCCACATGAAGCCCCACCGGCGCTCGCCCGGGGGCTCGGGCCCGGGCCAGGCGCCCGGCTGCAGGACGCACTGGTCCTCGAACGGTGTCTCGTAGTCGCTGTCGTGGACGCCGAACCGCGCCAGCGAGCCCGGGCAGAGCCGCATGTTGCCGTAGATGGTGCCGAAGTCGAACTCGCCCCAGAGCTGGCGTCCCGTCTTATGCCGCTTCGAGTTGTTCTCCATGTAGAGCGTCACCGTCATGTCCCCGTCCCAGTCCAGCCTGCTCGCAAGCTCCGGGCAGGCCACCTTCCAAGTGCCCGTCGTGTCCCAGGCCCAGTCCGGCTGGTCCTCCAGATAGGGCGACTTCGCCGTCGGGTTGACCACGGAGCCCGGCTTGTGGCCCGGCTTGTTCCTCGACTTGATGACGCCCCCCGTTGGGGGGTTCTCCCAGTGATTGTGGGGCTTGAAATTACGCGCTGCTTCGGGGTAGAAGTCCCAGTCCGGCTCTGGCGTGATCGGCCTGTCTTCCCACGCCGGATCGAAGAGCCGCTCCCACGCCGATGCCAAGTCATCTGCGGCAGCGGCGGGAACCTGCCCGGATGTCTGCGTACCCTCGAACAGGAGATGCTTCCCGTTGTGCACCATGGCAAAGATGATGTGCACGCCGGCCTCGCTCGACCCCGTCGGGGAAGACCGAGCGTTGTGCTTAAACATGAACATCCCCTGCGCGCGCGTCTCTCCGCCCACCTTCCTGATTCCTTCCCCCCCTCGCTCCTCGCCGCGCCACCGCATCAGCCACTCCTTATTCTTCGGCCCCGGCGCGACGCCGTCCGCCAGCTCACACGCGGCTTCGAAACCCGCGAGGTGCAGGAGCCCATCCTCTTGCGCATCCAGAGCGGACTTGGGACAGAGGCGCATGATCCCCGTCAGGTTGAGGTTCGGGAAGTTGAAATAAGCGAACAGACTAGATAACTTCGTGCTTTCGTCATGCTCCAAGTGCATGTCCAGAGTATACTCGCTCGCGTCGACCGGCTCATACTTGCAGGTGCATTTTAGGGCGTATCGGCCCGTCACGTCCCAGGTCGACGCTGCCTTTGCCGGGCGCTCAGCTCTGACGCGTTTTGCCGGGGCGTCCGGGGAGCTTTCGCCGGTGGGCCCGAGTGGACGTTTGGCTCCAGCCTCGGAAGCCATTTTGCGATAGTTGAAGATGAAGCACTACTTCAACCCGGTTTCAAACAGAGTATGCAGACACAGCCATAACAAAGCCAAATCCCCCAGGATTTATTTGGAAAGAATACCATAATGACAATCAATCTTGCATGCCGAGTTGTAAATAATGTCCTTTGAAGCTCGGACCAGTAGCATTAGCTCGACTAAGTCCGATCATACTGTCGTGAGAACATAATGATGAAAGCTCGAGGCTATGACGTCGCATCCCAGCTCTAGCGGAAGGGTACGGACGGCATCTCAAGATCTGTCGTTGCGACATTCTCCTGAGCGCTCTCCTATGATTAAGGAGGCGCGATGAATTAGGATGGTGTCGCTACCGAATATGTAAAGTGGGTACTGTATCCTCTATTGAGGATCATGTAAAGTGTAAATAGGTTAATGCATCCAATTACAGTAAGTCTCTGGAATAATCCCAGATGGCGTTTGATTGGACCGTAGAATTATCCGGAGAATACACCTGAGAATATAATCGGTCATTCCGAAAGGGTAGGTAAGACAAGACAAGCCATCCGGACTTCAACCCCAATACTGTGTGTAACATGCATTCTGACACGATGATTCGATGATAGCGGGTTGACTAGCTCTCAGGCGAGATCTCGTCAATGAGGATATCTAATCAAGTCATAGTCCTTATAACGGCCATGAACCCTTTGCCATATATCTAACTGTACTGAGGCTACATCACTGCCGAATTCTCCTGTAACCAATCAGTGAGCGCCCTTCTAACGCAACACGGAATTGCTCGAATATGTAGAGGCTGCTCTAGATAGTAGCTAGAAGAGTGATAAGCGGGGCATGTCTAAGTCGACATGTACCAGCATGGAGCTGCATACATTATGTCTTGTTATTTCAAAGGTCAAGATGCCCGGTCAAGGAGTTTACCAGCACGGATGTGGCCCATCACCATAGAGCTCCGAGGTTAACAATAAGGAGCCACAGAAACTCAACTAATTCACGCTCCTCCATCTCGCGGGCCTCCTCCGAGGGACAACTACATCATCATCGTCCTCGTCCACGTCGTCGTCGCCACCCGCAGCGCCCGAGTCGCCCTTGGTGACGCCATCTGAATCGTCCGTCATCTGATGATCCTCTTCCTCTCCTGAGCTGTCCTCGGAGGAGTTGGAGCTCGACCCGTCGTCTCTCGTCTCCTGTCCAAGTCCCAGGTCCATGACTCTCACGAGCCCGGAGCCCATGGCGGCCGCGGCCCACCAGCTGAACCGGACGTTCGGGTTCCACGTGACGCACGTGATGCGCGTCTTCGGGTCGTGCACCGTGATGGGCTGGGCGACGGCGCCATCCGGTTCGGCGTTCAGCTCCCCCAGCGCGTCCGATAGGTCGTCGTCGTCCTCCTCCTCGTCGGAGCCCGCCGCCGCCCCCGCCTTCCCTCCCTTGCCCCCCTTCTTCTTCTTGCTCTGTTTCGTGCCGCCGGACTTCTTCATCTGCGCCGTTCTCATGGCTTTGGGGTGGCTGTTGCGCTCCGGCAGGAATCCGTGGAGTATGCGGCACTTGCCGCGCGGAGGAGGTGCTTCGTTGCCGTTCTGCCCCGCCTCGGGTTTCGCGGCCCGGTACTCGTGGCGGAACAATTTCATCTTGGAGGAGATCTGCCTGTGAGAGTACGCCTTCTTCATGATGTTGACGGCCCACAGGCTCCCGTCTGCTGTTCCCGCCAGGAGGCAAGGATGACAGGCTCCAATTGAGAGACAGGTAGGCGGGGAGTCCAGCGACATGACATAACGCCCTTGCGCATATACCCTGAGCTGTCCGAAAACTATGGTGGAGTTACCCGCAAATGCCGAGGGCCAGATCGATACGTATCCCCGAAGGATCTCGCTCCAGGTCAGCAAGTTCTGCTGGACACAGACGCTCAAGTTTGGATTGTAAGATGTTTCTGAGCTTGGGCGATTCAAATCAGTTACGGTGAGGACACCACCCATAGGTATCGTCGCAACAGTGGATGGATGTGACGGATAAGCAGATACGATATCCATGATGGGACTAAGGTGGACAGGATGTCTCTGAAGGAGTTGACATGGATAGATTGACCACAGCGCTACTGTGCCGTCCGTGTGACCGACCGCTATACGGTTCATGTTGACCCATGTAAAACAGGATACCCGGACAGCCTGCTCTTTCGGTGGCTCTATAGTGGCCATTACCTCTTGTATCTCCTCTGTCACGTGTCAGCCACTGCCTCCGTTGGCGTTATGATAAAGTGCTTACCAAATGTCCCTTCACTGCTCTGCGCTGTGTTCTTAATCTCTAAAACTCTCAAGTTTCCATCGCCACATAGAACTGCGAGCAGACCGATTCGGTCATGACTGGTAAGGCGTACAGGACTCCACTGCAAGCGTGATGCCCGCCCCCAAGAGAAGCATAATGCGTGCATGAGCGTCGGCGGCCGTGGCGCCGGACGCACTAAACCCCTGTTATCTTCGTCTGCTTCAAATCGCCATATCTGGACCGAGCCTTCCTTCCTCTCCGATTCTTGCTTCGCCCTTTTGGGGTTGTGATAGAATGCCTGGTCGGAGAATGGGACAACTGCCATAGCCAGTAATTGGTGTGTTCGGCAGTTCGATGGAGCCCATGCCATCGACACAACGATACCAGCGACGTCGAGGAGCCAACCGCTACTTTTCGTTTTTCCATCGTCGGTTTCGCCAATCGGATTTCCTAATCCGGAGAACGACATATGCTGGCCCCGCTTGAAGTAGTGTTCTTTTTGATCCGCGACGTGGCCCAAGATGACGGTTAGGTCGTCGTCAGTCTGTGGGAGGAACCGTCGAAAAGCTTCGTCCCTGTTAATCGGCGATGTCGTTGGCCCATTCGTACGCTTCGCCAAGTATCTCTCGTACAACTGACGGAACTTGTTTTCCTGGTCCTCTGGGAAATCATCCGGCATCCAGGGATGTGAGGCCACCAGTATGTCACGTTTCGACACTAGTTTCGGTGGCAGGATTTGGTGCTCCCACCATAATCTCACAAAGTGGCCCACGATATCTAAGTAGTTATCCCGGTCACCAAACCAGAATTTCGTCAGCAGCTGCAACCGCGTCCACCTCTTGACAGGCCCAGCATAGCTACGCGTCCATTTCGTTGATGGATCCGTAGGGTATTCTTGGACGACGCCAAGGGACGAAATCGAGCCTTGACCTGGCGGCTCAGGGCGCTTGACTGTCTTGGTTTTTGGCTTCTTTATCTTCTTTTCTGGTGCTTCAACTCCTGAAGAGTCGACAAGGTCGTCGTCTTCTAGCTCATCCTCTGCATCTGGCTCTGGTTCACCGTCATCCACGAACCCTTCATCGCGGGATTCGTGTTTGTCGTCTGAGACGGCTGCTTCCTCCTCGTCTGATAAGCTCAACCTAAGGTTGAAATCGGAAGGACGAAAACGCTTCCCCTGGTTGGAGCGACGCAGCCGCATCTTCATTCAGGAAAGCTTCTCTCCTCATGAACCGATGTACTCTTGTGCACTTAGTCTTGTCACCCCGGTAGTTTAAGTGTATTAAGGACTTAGTGAAACAGGCCAGGAGCGTCTAGCAGACAGATAGTTTGCAAGGTCCTTATAGGTAGAAGCAGTAATGTAAGTACTTGGACTGGGAGAATTGCCGCCTCAGAGCATTATAGACGAACTAACCGGCTCCTGGAAAAATGGAGCAAGAGTTTGCGGACATCCAGATAGTGTAAGCATCGCAAATGGTCTGTTGTTGCATTGGTTAGATATCGAGTCCATCTGAAGAGGCTCGTTTGTACACATGTACTACCTTGAGCCGTGGTGTGAAATTTTAGTGGGCCGAAGCCCGCTGTACGACACACCCGTAGGCAAAAGGTTACAGTGTGAGAGACCCACTGAAGACGGAAGTTACAGCACCTACGATACATACCTTGTGCGTAGCTTAGATACTTCGAATCCCTGTCTACATTATCGAACCCAAATCTACCCTCCACATTGTCGTTTTCCTTAAAAGAGATATAATACCAATTTTTGGATGACTCTTACGGGCAGAATGGCTCCCGGTGGTCCCTTCTATATATACACTTAGGACGTGCGAATACATTATGCTGCCGACGTTGCAGCGGTGTCCTTGAGATCCTCTCATTCTATCAATGAGATAAGGAGTCCTTCCATACTCAAGACCGGATGAAACCATATTATCTGATACCGGTCTTTCCAAAAAAGCGACGAGATGGGCCGGAGCACAGAAACCGTGACTGGGACAGGGGAACTCAGTATTGTCAGGCCTCATAGTGCCTAACCAAAGTCTGTTCTTGATGAAATCTATGAGTATTAGATTAGATACCATATCATCTCTCTATTACGTCGTCATTGTCTAATCGAATAGCCATTAACACCGTTGCCCCATAACGCTATGGTGGTAATCAAACGCCTTCGCCATGCCGGTCAAATGGGATGATGCGGCGCACAAGATGAGAACGTGGAAGATCTGATGCGAGTTACCCCATAGGTCAAACTTTCCAGGGAAGCTCCGTTCGGGCCATCGAGCCTACTATTGTCAACTCACAACCAGACTGGAAGGTCTTTTATTGACTTACAGCATAGAGAAAGGCCCCAAAAATATAGAGGAAGCCCTGGAGTAAGACCCAGTTCAAACCCATCCGCTTCTCAAGAGTTTCATAACTGTAGATGGCGAGCGCGTGGCAGATTGGGACTACTCCGGACAGGCCCAGGCCAACGAACATGGACGTACGGTAGACCCTCCATGCGGGTGTTCGAAACCTGTCGACCCAGGACACAACACCACAGCCAAAGCCAAGAATGAAGATCTGACAAGCGTTAGCATCTCACAAATGATTTACTTCGGTTACGTAGATTGCACGCATTCACTCACACCGTACATGTACGCCGTCAGGAACTTGGGCATACAGAATAACCCGTAATACAAGGCCGGGACGTAGCTGCCGACGATGAGAAACACGATGCCCGAGTAGTCAAGCTTGTTCCCCAATTTGTTAACCGTCTCCGAGTGATTCATGATGGTATGGAACGTGGCGCTCATTCCCAGACATAATAAGGCGCCCCCAAAGAAACATGAGAACACCAAGATATCCGAGCTGCTGGCCGAGGCATAGCGCGGAGCAATGACATGGTACAGCCAAAGACCGATTAAGGGGAATATAATGGCACCAATGGCATGGGTCCAGATGTTGACGAACTCGTTGTGGACATAGAATAGGGAGGTAAACGACTTCCAGTAGCTGTTGCTCTCTTCTCGGTAGCCCGAGCGGATAAAATGGTTGTCTCGACGCCAGACGGGCAAATCGTCCCAGAGAATGAGGAGGGCTTTCTCGATTTTCTGCTCCGCCTGCTTCGCGCTCTCGATGATCCTCTCGGCGGTCGTGGACGGACGGCGCTGTCGAAGCCCGGAGTCCGACTTCCGGGGAGATCCGTCCGCGGCCTTGGCCATGACAAGTTAGGGAGATAGCACTCGTGTGAGACGGGAAAGAAGGTAGTTTAGGGGAGAATTCAGCTTTGGAAAAGGGTTTAGAAACCTGATTCCTAATATCTCACTAATGCATGATCAAATATTTTCTTTACAACTTGTTGTTGCATCAATTCAAAATACTTCACAGCAAGCTGTAGTTGTGAGTGACTTTTTGTTGGGATTTTCGATACCTGTACTATGTAGGCATAACCATAACGAACATTCGATCTGGGCAGCTGGCAACGGTTGATGATCTACCTGAGGCACCTTAAAGCCCACCTGACCTGCCAACAAAGTTTCTTACGTTAATTAACACAACGTTGTGCAGATAAAATCTTCCTAGCGTTAGAAAATGAATATACGAATTAGATCTTGTGATATGTCTGACGAAAAGTGAATAGACACGCTAGACGAAGTACAATATATCGAGAACATATTGTGGGGAATTGAATTGAATGCAAATGGTGCTTTATTATCACCGAAGGTATCGCTCAAAAATCCAGAGACAGACCATCCTAACTTGACGGTTCCTGAAATGCCATTTCTCCTATGCTCCTATGCGTTCGTGTCGCGTCGCGTCGTCGAGGTTTAGATATCTGATACGAAGACCGTGTCTATTTCTTGCCGCTCTTCTTGATGCCTTGACTGCCAGTGTTCAGAGGGCCCTTCCCGCCTCCAATCTTCTTGGCCAACTCGGCGCGTGCCTTTTCCTCTGCAAAGCGTCCCATTAGCGGAGGCGTTCTCTACTTCAGTATCATCTCAGCAACGTACCGGCCTTCTTCTTCTCAAGGTAAGCCTTATCATCTTCATCCAGATCCTTCTGTTGCTTCTTGGCCTGCTTCAGGGGCTTCACCTTGCCTCCTTCAAAACATGTTCCGTCAGCAAACCCATTCCGGGGCGACTAACAGGTCAAGAATAAGCACGCACCTTCTCTGTTTGCCCCACCCATTCTGACTGCGGTAGCTAAGTCGCGGCTAACGAAGGAGTGGTTTCTTATGTATGAAGCTTGGTTCCAAATATTCTGTAGGAAGGAGACGAAGAATTAGAGATGAATGCGACTGGCAGAAATAGTCGAAGGCGATTCAGATCTCGAACGGTCGGTCAGGTGTTAAAGGTGTAAGCGACCGCGGGGCAATCCACCGCCTCTCTCTACTAGTATCATTATCAGGGTCCAATGGGGGAAGTGGAATGGCCAGTGATTAGGTAAGGCATCTCGAGTCCCGGGGGGTTAATGCAGGCACGGCTGAAACAATGAGCGGAAGTCGGTCTATGATATTTCCGCGGTATGTACCTTAGAGAGTGTCCGCTGCAACAGTAGGTACATGTAGCTTACGTAGCCGACATGGAGCTAGCGTTCCTTGGCATCAGGACATTGAGTAAGTCACTTCCAGTTGCTTTGATCCGTCCAACACTTTTTTTTTCAACAGCAAAAGTAATCATAGTCATCGTCACCTTTATATTGTTCTACAAATTCTAACACCATCGCCTCCCTCGGCAAGTGGCAAACCTGTACCTAGTACGCGTCAGTTGACCTCGGCTGAAGCGACAGGGCGCTCTGTCTGTTTTACCTCCTCACTCCTTTCTGACGTAAAGGAGTTCAAACACACACTTCCCGGTTCGACCCAATTTTCGCGCCTCGACTTATTATTGTTCTCCTGGCTAACACTGCATTTTTCGTCCCAAAGGCTGCAAAGCCGGAGAAACGATTTATAATTTTCACTCGAGAAATCTGAACAGAAAAGTGAGCAATTATGGCATCGCCTGGTAGTTCTGACGAGGGCGAGATTGTGGAAAACGGAGTGGGAGAAACCAAGGCAACTTCACTGCCTCATCTTGATGGATCCGTTGTTGACCGTATGGACAGAACTCGAGCTAGATATTCGAGATCCAAGTCGCCCGAGTATGAGCATGGCTCGAGACATTACACTAGCTCCTCACGACGCAGTCGCTCCCCACGCGGTCTCAAACGTCCTCGGGACCGTGACCGTGACCGTGACGACCGCGACGCCTACCGTGGCGGCCGACTAGACGCGGATCCAAGACGATTCCGTGTCCATTACGAAGATTCTCGTGATAGCCATCACCGTCCGCGTTTGTCTTACGATGATGAAGACCGCCCCCCTTCGCGATCTTCCGCTTCGGCATTACAGTATGACGACAGGGATCGGGACTACGCCCGGAGTAGACCCCGAGATCGGAGTCGGGATCGAGATCGGGATAGGAACCGTGAACGCTATCCGGATAAGCGACCTAGAAAGCGCAGTCTCTCCCCTTACCGGCCCCCAAGAGGTGCAAGAGACCGTACCAATGGGCGACGACGAGATGACGACCGAAACCGCCGGGCTGTAGACAGGGATCGTGCCGGAAGCGTCGCATCAAGTATCGCGAACAGCCCGCGTCATTTACCAGATCAAGGTGACGCCAAGCAGGATGCGTCAGTCAAGGCTACAAATGGTGGAAAGGACGATTCAAACTCTACTGGAAATCGGCCGGTCGAAGCTGCTCCCAACCCCCCTGCTCAACCGTCTGGGCCCGAGCCTAACAAGGAATACGATGAGGAACAGCCGGTCGACATTGATGCTGAAATTGAGCGCCGGCGTCGTCGGCGCGAAGAACTTTTAGCTAAGTCACGCGGTGCCACGCCCATGCTAGTTCAAGCTCTCCAGGCTTCAGAGAAAGCTGCCCAGGCTTCACCCGCTCGTACGCGAGGGAGCACGCCCATGATCACGGAAGAAAATACGCCTCGATCAGGTAGGTGCCCCCTTTCAATAAAGAGTGTTGTTACTCACTGACGAATTTTCAGTCGCATCTTCTCCTTCGTCTCCGGTGCCGGTTATGCAGGAGGGCATGTCGCCCGCTGTACTTGACATATCAAATGACCAAGAGTTGATTAATACTCACGCCGAATCTAGAAATGCTGATGATGACGGCCCCTCTGCAGCAGACTATGATCCAACCGCTGACATGAGAGAAGACGAACTTCGGGATGAGCTGCGCCATGGTCATATGGGTCCTCACGGAGAAGTACTACCCACTGACCAAAAGGCAGAGATACCCTCAGTGAAAGAAGGGGCGGAGCTGCAGCAATCCAAGGGGGCTGACGGGGATGAGGATGATGATTTCGACATGTTTGCCGAAGAGTTCGATGAAGACAAGTTCGCTGCTCCTAAGCCTACGGACGTTGGGCCCTCGGTAGACGATCGCAAAGTCCCCGCCGCTCTAGCTCAGCCTAACGGTGGAGGTATCCTCGAGGGCGACGACAAGGACGGATATTATAAGATCCGGATTGGCGAGATCTTGAATGGCCGGTATCAAGTTCAATCCACTTTGGGTAAGGGCATGTTCTCTGGAGTTGCTCGAGCTGTTGACATTACAAACTCGAAACTCGTCGCCATCAAGATGATGCGGAACAACGATGCTCTCCGGAAGGGCGGCTACACAGAAATCGCAATTCTGCAGAAGCTGAATGAGGCCGATCCTGACAACCGTAAGCATATCGTCAAATTCGAGCGGCATTTTGAGCACAAGGGCCATCTTTGTCTGGCATTCGAGAACCTCAGCTTGAATTTGCGAGAAGTTCTGAAGAAGTTTGGCAACAATGTCGGTATCAACCTGAGTGCAACCCGGGCTTATGCACATCAGATCTTCGTTGCCTTGGCTCATCTTCGCAGGTGCAGCATCATCCATGCAGATTTGAAACCCGACAACATCCTGGTAAGTCTACCTTCCTTAGGGTATTGATCAGTTTGCTGACTATTCCCAGGTCAATGAGACGCGTAATATTCTCAAGATCTGCGACTTGGGTACAGCTATCGACAGGTCAGATGCTGCAACAGCACATACTGAAATCACGCCCTACCTCGTCAGTAGGTTCTATCGAGCTCCGGAGATTATTCTGGGAATGCCGTACGACTATGCCGTGGACATGTGGTCAATAGGCTGTACGCTTTACGAACTGTACACCGGAAAGATTCTATTTACGGGCGACAGCAACAACCAGATGCTCAAGGCAATCATGGAGATTCGTGGAAAGTTCACCCCTAAGCTATACAAGCGTGGCCAACTATCACAGTTGCATTTTGATGATCTCGGCAACTTCATCAGCGTCGAACATGACAAAGTATTGGATAAGGTACGTTACTGAATTGTCTGTTGCATTTTCGTCTTTTCTATTCCAATCAGTGACGCAATGTTCCGAGACGGCCGTCAAATCATCGGACATCCATCGTTTCTATTTTTATATCTGCCCTGGTCAATCACTGCGGTTTAGCGCCGAAGGGCGCGGATGCAACCGGCAAGACACAAATGCGCCTCTGCAGAGGGAGTGATCCAGCTGTAGGGATTATCACGCTGCCCGTTGGGATGGTTTATGGTTAGGTATCCTCTGGCTGTCTCTTATCACCTGCTCATTCATGCCGGGAACATTTTCGGCTTCGGGAGGGGCCCTCAAGTTGATGTGCCTATTCCCAAGCTTACCCTTCAAGGGCTCGATACCTGAACGTTTAGAGACCCATTACCTTTGCATCCTTATTTTTTATCGAAATCTAAATTGACAATGTGGTTACTAATTTGGGTGCTTGCAGACCACCGTTCGAACCCTGACTATGGTCAAGCCTACGCGCGACCTTCGCACGCGCCTTATGGCTGCATCTGGTGGCATGAGCGATGTGGAGTATAGGGAGCTGAATCATTTCGTCGACCTGCTAGAGCGTTGTCTAACGCTCAACCCAGACAAGCGAATTACCCCAACTGAGGCGCTAAAGCACCCATTCTTCTCCACCAAGGTCGTTGGCCCCTTCCGGTAGAAGTTGGGTGTCTGTCGAAGTTGTAAATGGAGGTGAGGTGCATCGATCATGCCGATAATCCACTCCGTGCGCGTATTTATCTAGACGTCGAGGTGTGTGCACATATATGGAGAGGACTTTTGGTCGTATAGCCCAGTGCGTAGCAAACATCGACTAGGCCGGCCTTTAAAGGAGAGGCCCTCTTGGATTCCTGTTGAATAATTAGCTATTCCTCGCAGGTTTTTGACGATTACCGTGGGTCGTTGCAATACCAGCAGGCGAAGGCCTTGGTTCTCGCGGGTATCTAGGAACTGCGGACCTGCCCATGGATTACTTCGCGGCACGGCTAGATAGACACCTTGATCATGCACAAGATGCCTTCTGCATCGCAGCCCTCAGTAGTCTAACTAGAATAGGACAGTGAATCGGAGCAGGCGATTATCAGGCGTGGCTGTTGATCTAGTGCGAAGGATTTCCACCGGATTAGTGAAACTATCCTTAGTTCTTCTCATGCATAACATCACTAAGCCAGATTCATGCTGGGGGGTAAACTCAGCTATTCCCAGCTTGATCCATAACACATGTGCCTATCTAGATCCTATGAGAGCGGAACAATCCCCATGTTGCATGTTGACATTGTGGAGCGAGTCGCGAGAGAGCCAGCCATTTTGCTTACTACTACCCCATCCCTACGGTTCACAAGGGCGCTCCGTAGGCTGCTGCTATATCTGGAGAGCGACGTACTTGCCGAGACCCGAAGAAGCGGGCTATGGATGAGGGATCGTGGATGATGATGATGAGCTGCTGCTGATCCCCGGTCGAATCTGCCGTTCCCACTTGCCGTAACGGAGGCGCTGGAATGCTGTTGGAACATATTAACGTTCACTTATTCTAGAACAGGATGTGATGATAACAGCCATGTCGGCGACCTAAGTTATCAACGGTCGGGCCACGTCTGGGACGTGATGGATCGTGTAGGCTGGACTTGCTCTGCATATCCCACTGACTGACTTCCTAACACATATTCTCCGTCTCTCTGCCTAAACACTGGGAGCTCCATCTGCCTACTTCGATAGTTCCAGGCCAGAGACGCGGGTCCTTCAGTCGGTATGGATAGGTTGCTAGATGAGTGGATAGATAAATCATGGTGTCAAGCGACGCCTGCGCCGTCATGTGCGTGCGTGCGTGTAGCGAGCCGCGCCATCCGGCCGCCTGTACTTTGCTTTACCGGTAACTACTGCAGTCAGTCAATGAGTCGATGAGGGCCGCTACGGGATCTACCTGAGTCATTGCGATCATTGTGTCTCCACGTCTGCCTGCCCAGCTCCCTATCTGTTTGCCAGTCTATTTGTCTATCTACCTGTCAGCTTTCCCACATCCCGCCCCCCTATTTCCCAACCCGTCGTTTCCCGCTGGACGACAGATCACGGATCCGGCGGCACGACGGGACGTATGTCACACGGGGTTGACTGGCACTCGCCTCCCCGTTCGTGTGGTAGGGTGAGCTGCCTGCCTGGCCGTCTGTCCTATGTATTGGCAGCGATCTGCCTGTCTGCCTGCCCTCGTGTGCCTTGATAGAAGTCCTATGTACGTCTTCAAGTCTGGAAGACGAAGGGGCACACATACACGCATGTTTCGATGCCAGCCCGTTGGCTGCCTGGAAGCTGTCAAAGGAACTGGACACATCCGAGCGCTACGCCACGCATGCGCTGCGTACGTCTCTCCTATACCCCCTCGTCTAGGATTTCCCCCTGATATGTGGCGAGCGACGTATGTAAGTAGTCAGTCAGTCAGCCCGGCAACGAGATGTTCCAGCCCTGGCTGAGCTGGGCTCACGCCCCAGACTTAGCAGTTGAGCTTCGGGTATCGGATGAAACCTGCACGTACGCGCTTGTATTTGTGCCCGAATATGTATGTGCGTTATGTGTATTTATGTGTAAGTATGTGCATCTAAGTATGTACGTATGTATGAGCCAACCACCGGGCGCTAACCACTTACCACCTCGGATATCGCGCGCGCCAAACGGCACCGTGTGCCGCGCTCCAGCCGCCCGTCCGCCGTGTGAGGCTGCGAGAGTTGACTGTTGTACCGCGATGCGGGATGGAAGACAGCACACATACGTATACGCACAGATACAGACAGCAGAGACTACCGGTGCACAGAAGGGCGCCGCCCCCGTCCGTCCGTCCGACCTAGCACCGGAAGATGTCTGAGGTAGCTGGTTAGTTGCGAAGTATCAGGGCTAGAACGTGTTACCGGGTCAGAACATGGTACCGTGCGTAAAGGGGGAAGGGCAGGAGGCTGGGTCGTCGTACGGAGGCCTGCAGACGGCCGGGTTTGCTATGCGGCTCCCTTGCCGGCACCCGGGACGAGTAGGGGCAGCGTTTCGGTCTCCGCCGGAGACGCGCGGGCTGCCTGTCTAGGATGCCCTGGCCTGGATCGGATGGAGGGAAACCCTATCAAGGTATTCCGGCACTCGTGCGGGCGGTTGCGATCTCCGCCTTTCGGCCATTAGGCCACGTCTCGGAGATGAGATATGATACAGCAATAAATCAAGAGATTGCAACTGTACGATCAAGTTTTTCCATGGGGATCGGGAAGCACCGTGTAAAGAAGGGCGTCAAGATGGCACAAAGCAAGGGCAGGCATCTAAAGCAAGCCGATGTGGCGAAGGTAGGACGGAGAGGTGTAACACAACACTAAGGCTAAGCCATGTCAGATTTTCCCTTTGTCACGTTCCACTGCCGTAGACGTGCATGTGTGCTCCGCGTTGGTCAAGAATCACTTCTGGTCTATCCCTATTGAACGTCTCTCACAGAGGGCAAGCGAGGTTGATACTTCGAACCGAAGGGTGGCGAATAGGCAATTCACGTCTCCTCCGCCCTCTAGCCGTGTACTTTTGTTGATAGCTCTCTCTAGACATCGGGATAGCCACCTGTTCAACGCTGCTGGGCGGCTAGCCGTCATATCAAGATTCTTATACCCCCCCAATGGCACCCTGACGCATATGCAGGTGGCCGGGAGGCGACAAATCAGATCCCAAGACGGCGGGACTAACTCTAGGACTTCTTGATTCTCAGATCGTCTCTCCTTGTCAACTGAACAACAGGCATATTGCTTACACAGCCTCGTGAGGGGCCAAAGGGCACAGAGTGAACTTTTGCGGTTTCCATAGTAACACCCTATGCACAGGTAGCACCTGTGAGAATCCCGTCCGTCCCGCTTGGCGGCGCATGGCTTCCTGTCACCGTTTAGATAGGTCATGGATGACATGCGCCCGGAAAAGGGGGCTCCCGACGAAGTGGTGACGGGTCGGGGTGGTGGGCTGCAGAGCAATGACCGTTCAACATGCAGAAACACTGGGAGATGCGTCAATCGGGGCCAGCCAACCCCCTCAGCGTCTGCACCAGATCGACAGAATTATGCCATCACCGAAGAAGTTCCGCCTGCACCAGTCAAAACCAGCTACGTTAATGTCAGATGCGGAGGAAGAAGATGCTACCCTAATAACGTAAAATATGCGAAGTAGATCGGATTGGCCTGAAAAGAGGTCTAGACGAGGAAGACGTCACAGTAAGCGCCTGCGGAATGCCAACCGGGCGGCACGGAGCCATTCACAGTCACCGTCGATATTGAAGAATATCACTGCTGACGTACTGCGATTATCGTTCGCATATCCACCGCGTTGGTTCATTGGTCGCTCGGCCGCACTAGAGGTTCTACGCCGGAAGGGTTTAGAACATCAGAATGTCAGCCAGGCATGCTAGGTCCCCGGTAGATCGGCAGAAGGCACATCGAGACGTCCTTTATTCTGGGATGTCGTCAGGTCCAATCATTGGTTGTTTGGAATGTAACGGCGCCGTCATAGGCCTTCCCC
Source organism: Monosporascus sp. MG133 (assembly GCA_004155925.1). Taxonomy (NCBI): domain Eukaryota; kingdom Fungi; phylum Ascomycota; class Sordariomycetes; order Xylariales; genus Monosporascus; species Monosporascus sp. MG133. The sequence goes on from QJNX01000041.1 coordinate 205,169, forward strand.
ATCATGCCCGCGCACGATTCCTCCGCTCGGAAATAGCCGACGGCCTATTCTGGAATGTTTGTCACGGGCGTACTGGGAGAATAATATACAGCGATACAACGACTCTATGAACGAGGGATAGACATTTCCTCGCTCAATCACCGCACGGTAGTCCATCATCACTTATTAATCTGCCTTACCGACATGCCTTTCCAGTGGGCGATGGAGGTGTAATAGTAAATCAATTAACTAGCTCGCATCATCCCCCGTAGAGATGACGCTCTAGCTCGGGCGGCCTCATTGACTGTCGCGGCTGCATATGTCATGCCTCAGATAGAAAAAGGCTGTGTGATTTGCATGTGGAGGATTCATATCATGGCCCAGCCAATGACGGTCATTACCGTGGACGAAAAAATATTGTCTCATCAATATTCTTGGCCAGGCCTGCCGCTACATATGGACGCTGGTATTTTGGGTAGGTAGTAGTTAGTCCCTTCATGCATTCGATATTGGAGAGGATGAGAGGGAATTCTGGGCGGCTGTGATAGACAAAAAGCTATACCAGGATCGTCAGTTTCCGGAGATGTGAATGATCCATCAATTCCTTTCACTGCGATGAGCGGAGATCCGCGTCCACACAGACGCCAGAACTTCGCCCGCCTCCAAGGCCATCACCTTCCAGCACCGTTATCTACCATCGTCACCATCAACAATGATGAACTAGCGGGGCGGTCGGTGACGAAGGTTTACGTCAAAGCCACATACCAAGCTCGGAAAGTTTTAAGTCGCTTCCCGCTCTCCAGAAAAGCTAGGACCATGAGCGTGTATTCCACTAGCCTGGCCCCCAAAATGCTTAGCTACTCCAGCAGTTCATAAGCTAATACATACTTACTGCTTGCTATACTGCATTGAGATAGATATATATGTATATATGTATCATAACCCTCAAAGCTGGAGACCACATGGAGGCTGTAAATTTAAAGGGGGCACTAGGGGAAAGCAGAACCAGCGATGACACTGACCTGATCGACGCTACAACAAGATTCGAATGTTCCGTGGGCAGGGGTCGGTATATTTCAGGATCAGGATCAGCTAATCATCCCCAGCTTAGACCAATCCATGAGGATGGCCGACTCTTGGCAATCTATCACGTGGGACCCGACGAGATCTTCGCTCCTTTGTAAACGGAGTCCAGGGATAGGGTTCTCGACAACCTACCAAGGCGGTTGACACAAAAATACGCGCACTTTTAACTGACCGTCCAGCGACTCCTTGTATGATAACTTATTAGTTCCAATAGATAGATATACACAGAAAGCTCCAGGCTGTTGTTAATTATTCCCTTTACGTAAATAAAAATTTCCCAATTTTTATGTGTTATGTTTTCATGTAAAAATCGTCTGTACAATCTGTAGATCATTTGTGACGCCACGAATTTTGTGTCAACTACCTGCCTAGGTACAAGCTATTCGCGGGTCACGCTCACGCTGCCGATCTTCAGGGTCTGGGTTTTACAGAGTGTTCCGTCTCGGGTTTGTGAATGGGTTTATGACCCCGAAGTACGCCTAGGGGTAGAGTGAGAACCATGGTGAACGGTTAACAGGGCCGTGAAGAGACGTGCATCCCACCATCGCTGTTGACTTCGTATATCAGTCGACAGGGACGGGAATGGTTCGGCTATAGGACAGCCTCGGTGCAGTGAGAGAGCAGGCATCTCTGTGAGGCTGACCGACAGGGCGACAGGAAAAAGAAAAAATGTGCACACGAGCATATGGTTTGAGCGAAATCTCACTGAAGCAAGGGACCATGCTGCCAGCGCGGCCCAGCCAATGTTTCGGGATCACACTAGTTCACGCGCAGACCATGCTGCTTGAATCAACGACGCCCGTCCAAACCGTCTAGGGTTAACTCCCGAGGTGGAGGTAAGGGAGACGAGAGCCTAGACTTTAGCTAGGCATGGGTTTATGTCTCGGAATTCGTCACAACGTCACAAGTACAGAAGAAATCTTGCTTGCAAGCAAAACGAGGATGAGGTTAATCGGGCGGCTTGTGTTGAAATCAACTTAACGGAGGATTACACAGATACAATGTGCAAAGATACAATGTCGGCATAAACATCACAAGTACTACCTTGGGGTATATGGATAGTAAGTAACGGGGGTTGGTTATCTCGGGAGAGATCAGCCAACAAGAGGTTTATCGTTGATGTGATGAGAAGTGGTGGAAGAACAGTTGCCAAGACTATATATGATGTATATATGTGCTGCTATAATTTCTAGGCTGACTTTGATAGTCGAGGTTGGCGCAGTGACTCAGAACGAAACTCCCAGGAATACCTCCAGAAGGTAATCCCATACATATTACGGCAGAAGGCGAGAAGGGAGTAAAAAAGAGAGAAAACATTCGACGGTCATGCGACGTTCAATATTATGCGCATATGTGACAGCAGGCGGACGATGTTACCCATTGGGGCGATTTGGATGCTCGTTCTGGTGTAATCCCAAATTAATCTGCCAGACGCTGAGTGGCCATCAGCGCGTTGGCATCCTTGGCCGACAGCCTCACTCCTTGCTCTCGGCAAGGCGCGGTGCCCTGAACTCGCCATACAAGCCCGGAGGATCCTTCCATTACGAGGCTGCTGCATGCAACACAAGCGCAGATTACTACTACCCACCACACCATCATATCGGAGATAGCCCCTCACTGTTCTTCAATCAACTGGCGAATAAGAGCCCCTCCCTTGCCCTCTCTCTTCGATCGCTGCGTTGCCGCGGACAGCCAGGACAGGGCACGCAGGCGGGCAGACCCTGCGGGCAGGCAGATAGACCCGTCTGACCGTCCGCGGGATCTGGGTCTATGCCTGCCTGTCCGCTTTGATGGGCGACTAGCCAGATCATAGAGCGGCGTCGTCTTGAGCAGTCAATGCACTGCTGAGCGTGAGCCCCGAGGCTTTGCCATCGCCACTCCTTTTGCACCTTACAGTACCAGCATACATGTACATGTATGGACCGCCCGCTCCATGCAAGTACACGTACCTTGCGCCGGTAGGTACAATGTAATTTACGGATTTGTTATTACTACAACGTCGAGTCCACCAAATAATATGTATACAGCTACATGTGGAAGTGAGTCTACATGTAAACTGGGGCCCCTGGGCCTCCGACCCGGCCGTTTTCCAAGCGCGGCGCCTGGCAATTTCAGTATAAACACGACTCTATAAAGGATCCAGTGCAGGTACCTAACGTGATATCTTAGGTCACCGTATATACATAGAACAGATCGTGAGCGGGGAGAAGGGTGTGTCGTAGAGCCCAAGATGCGGCCGTCTGCAGTCTGGCTGTAGCATGCTTCTCTATTGGTCAGAGCGACAACGAGACGCCCCCCAGACGGACCCGTTCATGTGTCTTGCAGCTTCTCAGATGTCTCCCTTGTGGAAGTGGCTGAGAAAGCGCTGAGAGGGCTGATAGGTTCCGTCTGATTCGCCAGCGCCGCCGTCAATCTCGACGTCGATGTAGCATCTGTTGTTCCAATCCATACCACATTGTGGCACCGGTATATGTATGGGTGACTGACGTTTAACTCGAAAGCCCGCTAGAAAAGCGTAGCCAGCCAGTCGCCGACAAAGTTTCAACCGTCCAACATCTCTCTTCCAGCGTATGCGGCGAAACCTACGGCGGAGGGCCTGAATGCATTATAATTGGCTGGGGCTCAGATGGATACACACATACTAAAACGACAGGTAAGTTTTGTCATGGCATATGTGTATGTGTATGTACGTACGGGATCTATGCTATGGAGGCAGGTAAGCAGGTGAATGAACCACCCCAAATCCAAAACAAACTTCTGTTCTCTGTTGTTATGACTCTCTCGATCAGGAATGGCCCTTGGTCTCAGCTTTTACTCAGCCTGCATCCTACCCAGGGAATCCTGCTTCTGGATCTGTCATTCCAATCTGTGCCTGCGTCTACCTAACCTTGACAATAGACATCTGCGTAAACATAGGGGATGTGCGAGTAGAGTACGTGGGTATCAAGCCCTTGACGAAGATGGAGTCTTCTGAGTAGGCGAAACAAGCTACGTGCTACCAGACACATGGCATCAATCCGAATCAGAGATACCTATCAAGTGCTAAACCCCAGTCGTGCGCTTTGCAATGCCAGCAAACTAGCGCGAACAAGCATTCCCAGCAGTCTTCTCCATTTTCCGCATAGATCACCAAGGGGACGAAGCATTTCTTGCAACAGAAACCCCGTGCCTTGCGGGATGAGCCCGGCCCAGCTCGCTGGAAAGCGGTCTTAAATCTTCGCCCTACCGCAGGTACTTCATGCGAGTCCCCAGTTGCGATACAAATAATGCCGAGCCGCCGTCGTAGTAGACGGGGAAAAAAGAATAACCTTCCCACTGGAAGCCCGCCACTGGCTACTTACAACATATGTACCACGCAGTAGCTCCGGTCAAACTACGATGCGACGGCGCAACAAGAAAGTTTGACCAGTGGCGGATGGGTAATCCGCCCTAACCAAACGCTGATGCAATCTCAGGACTATCATCTGTGGTATTATATAGTTGTAGCTTGATTAACTGGAAGACGATTAGTCGCCAGCTAGTTTGGTAGGCTATTATGTAGGAGTGTTTTCTTTCATTATCATCAAGTTCATACGTCCCACTCGCCACTCTCCTAGCGCATGACAGTTGAGTTCGATCGAGATGAAGAGTACGTTTGATAAGCTAGCTCGTCAGTATTCTGACATGGGAGGATCTGCCAACCAACCGGCCGGCAATGGCCTTAAGAGGGCAAAGTACCGCAGAAAAGCAACAAGAGTCACGGGTGCCGTCTATAATGACGATTTTGCCCGGCCAGTGGGAAGGCAGGCCGGTGGCGCACAACCAACGAGAACGAGAGATGATGTGGGAGTGTCAGCAGCCCATACCAATCCAGTTTTGATGAGCGATCACACGCACGCCCCTTTCCATCTGGTTTCTTAACACATTTTGACAAGGGTCCCCTCCCACCCAAGGCGTGTTATTAGATGGAGGGCAGGGCTCCGGTGGAGTGGCTGCGGGTCCTTGACGCTGAGTGGGCCATCCACTCTTTCGTGTGTCAGACATCCTTGGCCCCGTTCATTACGAAGCGTCACAGAAAATCTCGGTCCTTCAGGGCCTGCCCATTCCTTTCCCTCGTGGTGGAGTGCCCTAGAATCCTTGGGCCAGTGTATCCATTCCTTGCCGACCCTCCCCTTTCTCACACCCACACGCTCGCATCTCATCTGTCTCGCCCAACGCCGTGGACGGCTATCCAGCGCTACATAGTTATTAGCGCAGCGAATTTCAGAAATAGCGCGTACAAGCGCAGGCGGAGTGGGACGAGACCTCAGACAAGGATGAGTTGGTCTTTACATATACGTAGTTAGGTCGGGCCAAGACGACCAGGGGTGGTTGAACCACTCAAACACGCACCACACAGACCCTGGACAGCCAGACCGTTGTGATCTGAATATCTACATCAACCTCCCACTTTGTATCCCGATCAAGACTTCACACAATTCGTTACACTCCTTTCTCAACCACCACACTCAACTCAACTTCAACACTCCCTCAGAGTCGATTTCTCGTCGCCTCCATCTGCGCTTCCGACTCCAACCCTAACAGCAACCACTCGACCTTCCATGCGTCACTCGGCAAAGACGTCTTGATTCTTTCGACCCGTGGAATCGGCGTCCCCCTGTCTGGCCCTAGGATACTAATATCGACCCAAGGAATTCCGTGGATATATCCCATTTGGTTGAAGATACTATTCCTGTGGAAATAGGCCATTTCCTCTTGCTGCTTCCTAGCCACTGTTTCTCTGCCGATTTCAAGCCAAGGTTTTAATCAGGAGAAGGACAGTGATACCTTCAGTAATATGCATAATGTGCCAGCATACGGGTATCCGACCCCTCCGGCGTCGCCATCATACAACAACAGGTGCGCGTTTCAACAGCAGTCATTTGCCGTCCCGCCCGTCTGCCAGACGCGATACGCCCCGGTTGCGCCAGAGGAGAGGCTAGGGAAATTTCTAGGGGAGAGCCTCAAGCTGATAGGGATTATCGGTACCGGAGCCTACGGTGTGGTGTATCTGGCGGTCGACATGAAGACAGGCATCCAATATGCCGTCAAGACTCTCAGCAAATTCAATGCGGACGGGACCCCCTTGGACCAGCGCCAGATGGCTTTCCAGCACCGGGAGCTTCGTCTACACTACCTCGCTTCTGCCCATCCTAACGTTGTTTCCATGCATAAGATCGTGGATGACCCTGATTGCATTTACGTTGTCCTGGAGTATTGTCCGGAAGGTGATCTGTTCCTCAACATCACGGAGCGAGGACAATACGTTGGTAAGGATGATTTGGCCAAGGAAGTGTTCCTTCAGATTTTGGATGCCGTTGAACATTGCCATACATTGGGTGTCTACCACCGGGACTTGAAGCCAGAAAACGTGCTCGTCACGAACCAGGGAAAGACCGTCAAGCTGGCCGACTTTGGATTGGCCACCTCATCTGCTCGCTCCGAGGATTATGGATGCGGCTCGACCTTCTACATGTCGCCAGGTACGACTTGCTCCACCACTGCCCCCCCGCTCACCTGAACAATACTAACCAGCCCTTTGTCTGAACAGAATGCTTGGACCCATCATCCCGGAGACCATTCTATTACTGTGCACCTAATGACGTCTGGAGCCTTGGTGTCATCCTCGTGAACCTGACCTGTGGTCGCAATCCATGGAAACAGGCTTCTTTTGAGGATTCTACATACCGTGCTTTCACCAGAAACCAGGATTTCCTAAAGACAATTCTCCCCGTGTCGGACGAGCTGAACGGCATCCTAGGAAGGATCTTCGCCCGCAACCCAGAAGAGAGGATCACTTTGCCAGAACTCCGGGAAAGCATAATCGCCTGCACTAGGTTTACCATTCAGGCTGCGCCGGCTCCCTCAGCCCTATCGACACCACCGGCTTCACCGGAGCCGTCTGAATACGTTGACTGTCAGGACACCATTGACGATTTCAGCTACGATGCGCCAACATCCCCCGCCTCGTTGGATTCCGACGGCGAATCCACTTGCTCTTCAGATGATGGTTCTCTAATTTCAAGTTGCTCGACAATCGATGACGACTTTGACGTCGCCGTCCATGATGAAGACATGCCTCAAGAGCCCCAGGTCCTTGATTCGCCCGAATCCAAGGTGTTAATGTCACAGGAATACCTGCCACAATATACTGGGCCCGTCCCGGAACCTTGCCAACCGTGCCAGCCCTATCCCGTCCAGGCTCCCATACCCCCGGCCAGTTGTGCGCCCAGGTTAGCCTTCCCATATTTCTGGGAAGTAGTCAACCGGTACGCAGCTGCGCCGATACATCACCCTGCACCCTTTCATCACCAGGTTCATGTTTTCAACAGCTTCCATGGTTGTTACTAGCCCACGCTGCCTGGTTTAAATTGATCCGCCCGGACTTTATCCTTGGGATTAGTATCTGTTATCCAAAGGAAGAAGCCAAGCCCCCTTTGAATCTGGTAGACCCTACTTGGAGCCTGGACCATACGACCCGAAGGACTACTACACATCCATAATGGCGACTTACCACCAATCTTATAATCTGACCTAATGCTTCTACATGGGAACTGGATTATATGTCCCAAGTGCAGGACAGGACGTTCAAACATGTCCCATGCCAATGTGACGAAAAGCTTGGAGCTTCCTACATTCAAAACTTGTATCTACGTCGAAGTCCTGTTTTTCTTTTGTTATTCCAGCGAGGAGTTGGCGGATGGTTTGAGATATGGGAGTTCAAATCTTAAAAGACATGGGAACCACGGATTTCCAGCTCTACCCTCACTGGGCCCAGGACAGGAGAGGTCATTGCATTTTTATACGGCGCAAGGCATACACTCGGAAATACTCGAAGACAGGTGGAGGAGTGATTCGCGGTTTACTGCTTTTAATTTGTTTTGCTAGGCTGCATTTAGAGAGGGAGCTCGCGACTTTCGCTCGGATGATACCACACAAAGTTTCTGGATGGGCCTGCTGGGGTTTGGAGAACGTTGGTTTGTTACAGGGACAGTCCGGAAAAGTTTTTGCAGGCCGGTTGTTCGGCTACGGGATTACGATTAAGAAGAGAGACGGGTGAAAACCCAAAGAGCGCTCGACCATTGGTTTGGTCGGTGCGATCATATTACGTTGATACCCGGGAGAACAGCCCCTGAGGCATGTGTCTCCTGGGTACTGAGATACCAAGATACTACAAGAAAGTTTCACAACGAAATACCAAAAAAATATGGGCGGATGATCACTCATACCCACCAAATCTCGCCTTGACCTGTCCTTGCTTGTGCTTGTATTCTCGGGTTATCCCCATGGTCACCCATCTTCGTTCACCACTCCAGTGTTCCTTGCTTACTACTCCTGCTACTACATGCTTTGCAACTACTACTTTAAACTGCCTACGCTCACACCTTCCGGTCTTTTAGCACATCTCAACTATAGGCAGGCAAAGATGAAGAAGATATTGGCAGCCAAATGCATCGTCATTACCAAGCGGAGGTCCGCGCTTCATTGGGCGAGGCGCACCGCTGCCACTCGCCTTACTTTTGGGTGCGACCGACAGAAGCACAAGGCACGACAGGCCAAGCCGTGCCTTGGGTTCATGCTTCCCCCTCCGTCTTGTGTGCCGTGGTGCTGCAACGCAACGCCAGCATGCATTAGCTCCGCATTGGCAGGCAGGTGGTTGGTTGGTTGCCTTGCTGCTCTTCGTTTCCTCTTCTTTTCCTCTTTTCCCTTCTCCCCTCTTTTCTGGCCCTTTCATTTTACACATTTTTATCTTATCATTGCTACCTGGCTCGTGCAAGAGTCTCCTCATTGCCGCGCCTCTTCCTCCACTATCATGCATTTATGATATCTGTCATGAAGCTTAGGTTTAGCGGTTGGCACCGTTCGGGTTCACACAACCATCTAGAATACGTATGTACGATGTAATGAGTGATATATGATATGAGGCCCGAAAAGAATGCGATCTAGATTCCTTCATTGGCTGGCGTCTTCCACACGCGGGAATCCACCACCGTTGACCGCTGCTGCTGCTGCTGCTGATCGACGACGGGAAATTGAATGGCCCGGGCGCCGTTGCGACGAGGCTTGCTTGCTTGTGAGACGCGCGATCAATCACAGCGGTTCCCGCGATGTTATTTGTAGCGGTATATGCACATGTTCATGATTCATGTTCAGTTCGGTTGCAGTGCAGCCCCCAGCCAGTCACTTATTGAACCGGAGTAAGCTCCTCATACCCGCTATCTATTGGCGATGATGCCCCTTCGTCTCCCTCACAGCTGCAGCAGCATGCGGTCTTTTATTACTTGATTTCGGATAGGATTCGGGCGAATCAGCATACCCTCTTCCCAGAACCCTATGCAAGCCCTCAACTCATGACTCCATGCACGTCGACGCTTTGGGGATCCCTCTCTCTCCCCCGAATCCAAATTGCTACCCGTCGGGTCTGCCCATTGGACGGACGCGGGAAGTGGGACCCGGCCACATGGCGGTGAAAGGGCTACCTCCCGCGAGCAGCAGTGCCGGAGGAGGAAGGGAGAGAGGAGGAGAGAGAGAGGCCACGAAGCCCGTCAGGCTCGGCACGGCTCTTCTCCCCCCTCTCTCTGCCCTGCCTGTCGCCGAGTCCCCATCTGTCTGCCCTATATGTGTATGGATACGTAAATAGAAGCGGAACTCGATAGATGTGGGTTAGTACATTTGCTCCTAGATACTTTTTTTGGAGGGGAGGAGGGGAGAGGGGCCGCCCCATCAGACCAGAAACCGCCCGATGAATGCCTTGCTGCCGCGATGTTCCTTTGGTCCCCCGGACGCGGAGAACTTGCGAGGGGAGTCTTCATCGGGCGCATTGCAGTCCTCACACATTATGACCTATGCACACGGCTGCTAACCGCCGGCGGGGTCCGATTCATTCGTTCCTGTTCAGGACCTTTTTTTGTTCTCTTTTACTAAAATGCTCCTCTGCTTATTACATATGAAGGGTAAATGTCGTTTAAAAAAATGAATGGACATCCTGCGGTGGGAACATTGGGCACGCCAAACAGATATGACGATGTAGTCTCCTTCCCCTCGCCTTTCCCACCATTCACACCGCCCCGTTCCCACGGATTTCACATCTCGTCGCTGCTATTACTACGCAGGGCACTCAGCAGGGCCACCTCGCATCAAGCGAGCACGATTGATGCCTTGGATTCCCCGTGCCAACACCTGCGCAGAGGGAGCCCCACGAACTCCTCTTCTCCAATATGTGGCATGCCAGAGGACCAGAACCTGCATATCGCCCTGACATGGAGCATCCGATGGGGAAAGTTAGGTATGTACGTATATGCGTGTTTTCCGCGATCCATAGCGGCCTTGCCTACTGATATCTGTCCCGTCTCCCTGCCCTGCACCCTGCCTGCGAGCTACCTTCAACATACCCGACTAAGGAATTACTAGGAGCAAAATATGCACTTGTAAGAGCGATGACAATTACATTACTGACCGACTACCTAGACCAGTCCTAGGCGGTTAGCGCCGACACCTGACGTTCGAAGGCTGCATGTCATCCTGATCCATTCCCATTCGAGCGACCACTTGACGTTATCGTCACTCGGAACGATTCTGCCGCGTATCTCTTAGTACCGGTGTTTCCAGTAAGCGCTATGGTGGGGTTGGTGTCTTCTTTAAGTTCTTGTCTAGAAGTTATGGTGCTAGACATTTTCTCTGGCTTTGCACAAAATGGATAAGTGGCCCTTCATGCGCTCTCTAGAGTAAGCTTTATGCAGCCATCTCGAGGAGGGGTGAACAAAGTCCCGTCAACGGGGACCCCTCCTATCCATAGGGGGGTAAGTATGCGCTCCGGCAGTTACAGAAGCTTGCTAGTCTTTCAAGCGACCCAATTTTGCAATGATTCACCGTCGAACTTTTACACGGCCAACTTGGATGGCGGCAAAGATGGGCTTTCGCCAGAGCCTAGAAGCATCGCATCACATGACTTCACGATAACGATAGATTTCGACCATACAATAGAAAGGCGCCGCTTAGAGGCGGTCAGGATAGCGGACTCCCTGCGCCGGTCTCGTTGTCGAATGAGACGTGGCTACTGTATTGCAACTCCTCCATTGCTGCCACGTCTCACGCCTTTGTTGCCTAGGCCCTTCTATATGAATTTCGACCCGTCGCGTAGCGGCCTCTCTTGTGCGTGTATGCGCATACGAAGCCTTCGGTTCCCACGGAAGATGCACGCATTGCATATTGAACTACTGTAGGTACAGCCTATAGATACCCGTTCGTAAGGATGCGGTAGGTAGATGCGTTTTCGAGAAACTGCTTCGTCTGACCGCCTCTATGTAAGCAGGTGCGCACCTTGGTAGAGCTAGTAATCAACCGTATATCGAAGGGGCGTCGGGTTAATGGGTCGACATGACTGGGTTGTCTGTCGCAAGAGAGAGTAGCCCCGGCTTTCCTATGCGACGGACGCCGGGTTCGAAACTTCAAAGTCTGTTCTACTTCACGTAGAGGCCTCTCGGCTTCGGTCTCGTGACACAGTCAGCAACAACGCACACCTATAATGCGGCGTCACGTTTTGGTGGTGTCCGCTGACGTCGAGCATCGAGCCAGCCTGGGCCCCGTCTCAGCCTATGGCGCCATGCCTGTGTCAGACATTTCGCTGACCGGAGTTATTAGCTGGATCTCAGCCTTGATGCGCCGCTTACGTATACACAAGTCTAGATTGAGTGCCTTGTGGCGCCCGGAGCTCGACGCGCAACGCGCGGTCGAAAGAGGCGACGGCGACGACGCTTCTGGATTCGGTGACCTTCGATCGTGCGCCGTCATTTGTTTCATCCCTTGTTTCCTCACTCCGTCGCATCTACCTGGCTAGCTGGCTGTAGCGCACCATAGATTTGATGACGAGTCCCGAATAGCCAACCCTATGTCGAGTGTTGTCTACATACCCAGTTGTACAGATACATACGATGCACAGCTTGTCTAAGACGATATCTGATTTCTCTCATCTCAACTTGCCTGCGTGGCTGGCATGTGAAAGGCTCTACAACTTCGTTATCCGTCGCCTGGAACTGCCCGCCTGGTAGTTGAGGGTTCCACGACCAGCGCGTGAGGTCTGACCCACGTTCTGCTCTTCGCGACGGAGTCAGCAAGCCCAGCTTTGCAACTCGTCCGTCTGCTACAAGAACCACGTACTAATTACGTGCTGATACAGATCCAGACTATGGGGTCTTGTTTCGCCTGGAGGTCTGCACACATTTGTAAGCGTGTTCGGCTGAACTCTATTTTTGGGGATGCACTGACTCGACGTACCATCTAGCCTTGTGGGCGGGACGGGAAAGCAAGCCTACGAAAAGAAGTCAATATTCCTTGTATCCACATGCTATCAAGGTGTGTGTCGATAGGATAGGGGCCCGCCGAGGTGAAGAAACGAGGTCCCGCCGCGCGGCTAGCCACGATACGGCTACGGTGGGTGGATTAGGACCTCGGTGGGCTCAGCTTCCCAACTAATCGCCCTATTTTGACTTCGACGGACTTTCCGCCCTACCGCAACGAGCACGTATTCTCAACCAAGCGACGTGGACTCTTCTTGAAAGGTATAACGGTCCGAAACGATGGTCGACAAGCCGCCTCGTGGCGTCTTCTTCTTCACCCACTAATCTCCGCGTGTGGATAGGTTTTGTTTAGCAGATCCGGGCCTTCCATTCACAACGCGCCGCGTTACCAGCAACAGAGTTGGCTCGGTCTGGAGCTACGGCCAATTCGCTAAGCAGCGCGTGCACGATCTGGCGTCGATCCCGCCTTGAGCGGAGCGGAGTGCTAAGGTGAGTTGAGGCGTGTATGCTGGCACCGCTTTCATACCCAAACCAACTTATAGCGAGCCCAGATAATTCGCCATTATTAGCTGGCAACTTTTACGAAGTTGTACATATGAGGTGTAGCAATAGGAAGAAGCCTTCGCTGCGGAGTCCCCCTGCCGACGCACGTCTAACATAGATAAACGAAGTCATCATTACGGTACGTCGACCCGGTCTTCCGGCGGAAAGTTTCGGCGGGCGGCGGCGGCGCTCCAAGGTGTCCGTGCTAGCTCCTTAGGCACTTATGTGTGTGCAGACCGGTACCTACATATGGTCGTCGCTGGGCTGCAAGTATGTCTTGCGGACGGCCCCCCCCCCCAAGAGATCTGATACGAGGTGCTCATGACTCGGAGTCATCGCTACCTCGACGACGGAGCGCCCTCTGTGATATCACAGCATTCCACGTAACCGGACTGCCGGAGACTCGCGAAGCTAATTAAGCCCTCGGTGACTCGCGATACCTATACTAGACATCGGGTTGAAGTCACGATGCGGGCCTGCCCCGGGATCCCTCTTTGGGTTTCCGCTATGCACATCGTCAGGGGGTCCGTTGTAGACCGATCATGGAACTCGATTAGCGTCTAGACGTTGTCATCTTCAGCCACGGCTGACGTAGCTGTAGTGTCCATGCGGGTCCTCATGCAAGCTCACTGTACGTGAAGGTCGCTCGTGCATCTGTAGGCGGTCACTTCTATCGTCGGCGGTTGATAGCCCGGGTTGTGTGGGAGCAATTATGGGATTGGAGTGGTGTTTGTTGATGTCAAACGAGCGACTTGATTGAACTTCCGCAACCATACGCGAGGCCTGAATACCATTCAGGGATGCACCAGTGATGATCGAGCGTTAATAACGCTTTACAGTAGGGGCACAATTCGAATCCAGATTGATATTAGAAGACACATAGAAAAATTTAATTAAGAGAAGTGACAATGTTTTTGAGGACTTTAGCAGTCATATTCGATTAGACTCAAACTCGTCCCACGTGCCGCGAAATACACACAACCCAACTCCTCCCGATGATCAACCCCTGAGCAGTAGAACCCCCTTAAAGAGACTGCCACATCTTCAATGACCCAAGCACCATCACCTAATCCAACAACATAGGCGAGCAGTCTTGTCGTACCGCCCAATGCCAAAAGCATGGCCAAGCACAGGCCAGCCTCAGAGCCGCCGTGATTCCAAACGATGGCACGGGGTCCCTTTTCCTGCTTTCCCACGGTAGGCGGGCACAACCTTGTTAGGTGCTAGGCTTGACCGGCTTGCCGGGGACGACCGGGTCGGGCTTCATGGGGCCGCCCTTGACCGGCGTGTCGGGGATCATGGGCCCGGTGATCGGGGGCAGGATGATGAACTCATCGCTCTCGCTGATCTCGATGGGCCCACCGATCGGGGGCAGGAGGACCGGGTTGTCGGGTTCCAACACCAACGGCGGCTCCGTGATGGGCGCCGGGAACGTGACCTCCGGGTCGCCGATGGTGAACTGCCTCTCCTTGATGGCCGCGGGGAGGGCCAGGGCCAGGGCCGCAAGGGCTAGGGTGGCGACGACGACCTTCATGGTGATTGGCTGTGTAGAATTCTTAAGGGGGTAGTTTGTTTTTGTGATGCTGTGCAACGCGTGGTTAAAAAAGTGTATGGATGCTGGTAGTTGGTTGAATGGAATCTGTTGCTTGCAGGACAGATCCAGATTAAGCTCGATCGTCGTTCCTCTTCGCTTAATATATACGCGTAATTTCGTCAGAATCTCTCTCCCTCGCCTGAAAATGGTGGGCTTCTAGAACCATTAGTGACGACAATGGCCCATGGGGAGATTTCATCTATGGTTAATTTGCACTATATGAAGCTACCAGATCCGAGCCACGTCGACGCAAATATCCGGTCTGATTAGCCGGGGCGAGGTCCCTCGGCGATCCATCAAAACAGCTGACGTTTTGGGGAACTGCATGCCACTTACTCGGTCGAGAAGCCTTAGCAGAGCTATATAGAGATAAGTCAGTGTTCTGGACGTCACGGGTGAATGATGATGGCTGGTAACCGGATCCAGATCGAACATTAACAACGCAAGTCCGGAACCAGATCATGCCGAGGACAGCGGCCATGAACAATTCTCAACCCATGATTTGGGATTTCCAGCCCCATCAAGTCTTTCCAAGCCGGAGCCGGGCTTCTGGATAGTCTAGATATTCCCATCAATCAATCGTAGAATCGACTCGACTCCTGCATCCAGAATCTAGAAGACCCTTAAGGTAGCATAGCATAGCAGGGCACACTGATGGGACACCCTTACGCGCACTAGCGATATGCGCGACGCCGTCATTGACTCAGAATGTCGAATTCAGCACGGAAGCGACGATTTGTATATGTCCGACTTGACATATAGAGTTGAGGGTTCCATGTCGACCCAGCTGCTGGATGCCACGTTATCTATTCCGCAAACCTTGCCCAAAACCACGGGGCCTTCTAGGCTCTCCCTTAAAGTGGTTCAAGTTCGTGCACCGTTGCCGTTGAGATGAGTCCTGAACGTTCGAAGAACTATTGAAGATGACGTGACATGGCCTAGTCCCATGCATTCAGTCGGACCATCGAAGTATGAGTCGAGATACTCTCAATCCCCCCATCAGTACCTTGCTATATTGCGCCAATCTCGGCTGCCTTGGTATTATCATGAATGGATTGCCCAGGGTCCTGTGATGCACCTCTTTCGCACGCAGCGTTACAATCACCCCCTAAGTGTCTTATGATGGTGGCGGGCGAACTGTTGATTCCTGCTAGATACTGTAACGAAACGAGGCTATTCGCATTTGCGCCTTCGTACACACTCAAGGGGGTGACCGCTTTAGTCCTGTCTTTTCCATACGTAACAGGGCGAAAGAAGACGCCAACCTGGATAAAGCACGGATTACGAAGAGATGCACATCCATCCCGGAATAGAGAAACTTACTGGGATCCTATACACCCCTGCTTACCGTTGTACATGGTCCCATAGAGCAGCGAAGTCAACGCGAATCGTCATATGATGGTACTTGAGACGATTGCCGGTTTCCTCGTAGCAAGTCC
Organism: Monosporascus sp. MG133; assembly: GCA_004155925.1. Lineage (NCBI taxonomy): Eukaryota > Fungi > Ascomycota > Sordariomycetes > Xylariales > Monosporascus > Monosporascus sp. MG133. The sequence continues at coordinate 221,125 of QJNX01000041.1, forward strand.
AGCGACAATAAATAAAGAATAGGTTTGATGAAGTTGAATTCATGAAGCAATTCGGGGAAAGATCTGCTCTCGCTTACCTAAGCAGGTCGAAACAGCCTGCTGGGGAAGTGGACATTCCCTAGAGCTTAGGGGAGCTTTATCGATACACTCGCCGTGGTGTCGGAGATCGTGGGGTCGGTAGTAGGTAGCTCCTCCTCGCAGCTTCAGAGACACAACATGAACTCCGAGATCACAGCCCGCGCAAGCTCCCAAGCTTGTCAGTGCCTCATTTACTATGGCGGCAGTTAACACGTCCAGTGCCGTTCTACGGCGAGCTCTCCTGTACGGTAAGATGGCGCGCATCGTAACGCGCCCTAGAGAAAAACGACGCTGACTGACGGGGGCGAACAAGTCCCGGCCTCCTCGCCGCGGATGCTCAGCAAATCGCTCGGCCTGACATCCGACAACATCACGTATGACCTCGAGGACTCGGTGACGCCGGCGGCGAAGTCCTCGGCCCGCGCCGCGCTGCGCGAGCACCTCGCGGGCCTCGCCGCGCGGCCGCCCGGCGTCTCCGAGCTCGCGGTCCGCATCAACGCCGTGTCGACGCCGCACGCGCTGGAGGACCTGACGGCGCTGGGGGGGCTGCCGCAGCTGGACGCCGTCGTCGTGCCCAAGGTCAACAGCGCGAGCGACCTCGCGTCCGTGGCGGGCGTGCTACGGAGATACCGCGCGACTAGGTAAGCGAAACCACCGGGGCGACGACGACAGCAACTGCGACCATACTGACAGTAGTGCTAGGAACGGGGAGCGGGAGTGGGGGCGGCACCGGGCGCCGGTGAAGGTCATAGCGCTGATCGAGAGTGCGCGCGCCGTCATGGACCTGCGCGAGATCTGCGCCGTGGCCGCCTCGACGCACCTCAGCGGCCTCATCTTCGCGGCCGAGGACTTCGCGCTCGACCTCTCGCTGACGCGGACGCCGGACCTGACCGAGTTCCTGTACGCGCGGTCGGCCATCGTGACGGCGGCGCGTGCCGCTTGGCTACCGAGCACAATCGACCTCGTGTGCACATCGTTCCGGGGCCCCGAGGGCGTCGCGCGGCTCGAGGAGGAGTGCCGTAATGGCAAGTCCAGTAAGTGAGCGTAACTTGCGACAGTTATTGTTTTTCTTGGCCCTTTTGTCTCACTGGGTAGCCCGATGTGTGCCGGTTTCCTAGTCCAGTTTGTGGAAGTTGAGGAATGGCTGGAGACCTGCGCTTATAACCACCCAACTCCAAGCCTATCGCCAAGTTATCTAGAAGGGGACGGTTGCTGACTCCCTATGCCGCAGTGGGATTCAACGGCAAGCAGTGCATCCACCCGTCCCAGGTGGACACGGTGCAGAGAATGTTCGCACCAAGTGACGAGGAGGCCGAGTGGGCAGTGCGAGTCGTCATCGCGGACGAGAAGGCCGCTAGCTCGGGCAGGGGCGCATTCACACTGGACGGGTCGATGATCGACGCTCCAGTCACGGGCAAGGCGAGGGCGATTGTAGAGAAAGCACGGCGGTGCGGACTAGACGTAGACGGGTTGAGACAGAAATGGAAGGATCAGGAGCCAGAATAGGAGCGACTGAACCATCCATTAACCCAGGACCATACGGGCGGCGCTAGAGGAGGTTGCTTATATCGGTTCCTCGTCACGGAGATAGAAGATAATGGACAGGAACAGATATGTGCAGTCCAAATCCGTACATATTACCCAAGGCTTGTTCAAGGATCTTAGACGACGAGGTATATTCTGACAAATACATTTAAATATCAGAACTGTGAAAATCCATTAGGCTTCCAAAATCTTGACATCTCCAGTTGCTCGTCTTCAAAATCATCCACATATTCTGTACCCGCTGTAGATGTCCCGGTGACATCTAAGTCATATTGGACGGGGCGTACTATACGTGGCTCATTACCCCGGCCCGGTACAAACTGGTAGTCCATTTGTCCAGTCTGAGAAGCGGCGAGACCTTCTGCAGAGTTGTCAGGTAGCTGTACATACTTTCTATCCACCATCATATGGCCTGGATACAGGTCGTATTCTGGCTCTACATCACGATCCTGGTGACCTAGGGCCCTATGGTGTATCCCAGGTTCCACTTCCGCGGAACTCGAATCATCCAATGGTGATGGGGCCTTCGCCTCGTCTTCGATTCTCGCGATGAACTCTGTCATGCTCTCTTGGGAGATAACGTCTCGCGGCTTGTCCCTCTCTAGTGGAAACTTACTCGAGTTTTCACTTGTTTGACTCTGATATAACGGCGGCCTCATTCCGATTCTCGACAGTATGTCTTGCCTCCCAGGTCCTGTGATCAATGGAGTCTTTACCTGTGGTATCCATGAAGCAGTTTCAAGCGAGCATAGCGTCCCCTCCGTATCTGTATCCAGCCTAATGGACGGCGTAGAGGCGATACGTGCACCATCTGAGTTTGAAGCACATTGTTGTTTATCTACAACTGGCTGTCGATCAAAATCCTCTGTCGTGTTATAATGATTGGGCTGTTCCTCGGTGTTGGGGAATCGCTCAGCAGGGATATAAGGCTTCGCAGGAATCTGGTTTTTGTTAAGGGGAAGTGGTGGCGGCGGCATTGCTTCTCTTGAAGTTTGTGATATGTGATCTTCTGAACCTATTGCTCGGAAATCATGCGAGGCACCTGCTTCTTGGTCCGTTGGCTGAATACTCTGATATGTTGGAGCATTTCTAGTGCCCTCAATCTCAGTCGCTCGTTCCACGCCATGCCTCCAACCAGAGGGCAACCGAAGATCCTCAGCAGTTTTTTGGTGTTCAATGGGTTTAGTACTCGGTGATAGCTGCCAATACTGATGTTCCTGGCTTTTCTCATTTACACCCCTTTTGTGCCCTGCTTTTGATGTGGTCAATGTGGGCAAATTTCCACGATGGCTCAGATGCCCCCCGGTCAAACTTTGCTTATCATCTGTCATGACAGCCTGATCACGATAGCCTATCTTAGGATGCGCGCTGGACACTAGCTGTTGCCTGTCGTGACCATGTTCTGAAGACTCATCATGGTCGTTACGACGACCTGTTTCCTGAACTCCGCGTTTATGTTCTCCTTTGTGCACAAATGAGTCATCATAGGGATGTATTCCTGTATCTTGGTAAACACCAGTAGCAATCAGCGCCCTTCTAATTGAATTAGGAGTTGTGGTCCAGTTGGAAGGCGACTTTGACTTTGAAGGGCTTAGCCGGGTGTCCATAGAGGCCTGGGCTCGCGGCGGGGATCGAGTGCTGGACCATGTGAAATAAGTAGTTGCTTTGCTGGGCTCTGTTCTGGTATGTCTTGAATCAAGATTAGCTGGCCCCGATGCCCTGCTTGTCATTTCCAAGTCACTGATGCTTCCACGGCTACACTCGATTGTCTCGTGGTGTCCGAAACTGGATGGATGTGATACCTCGCTTTGGGCTGCAGGATTGCTCTGACGGCTGAGATGCCTAGGTGAGAATAAGGGATTGGCAATGTCTTTACTGCCAGAGTTCTTGGTCTTATCTTGACTTTCGTTGGCTTTAGGAGGTAAGAAAAACGCGGAAACTTCTTCTAGCTCCCGGCTTTCCCTTTGGCGTTCCCTCAAACGAGACTTTGAGAGTGGTTTGGGCTGAGAATCTCGCTTCTGATGCTGCAGAAATTGCATTTGAGAGAAGGCAAGGTCAGGTACTACTGACGGTCAGGTCTGCAGCCGGGTCAGAATCCTCTGTACCTACTTGGTTTCTTACTTGAGATCCGCCCATTCTCAAAAAGCCCAGGTTTTAACTGCGGCTGAATCTGAAGGAAAGTCAGCGCGATAATCGTGCAGAAATGGGTGGGACACTCTCACCGTTATGCGATCATTCAGAACAGCTGCGGAGGTGAACTTTTTCATAACGTTTTTACCGGACGTTATAGCTTTCATCTTCGCTCTCTCTGATCTTTTTCGTGCCTTGGATGGACTGAGTGGGGGTTTCTTGGTACTATCCCGCTCGCGCTCTCTCTTACTCTTCTTGCTTTCATATTTGTCTTCCTTCGTCTTATGCCTCGGCCTCTTTTCAAAACGAGAATGTTCATCCGGGCGAGACGTAGAAGATGAGAAGCTTTGAGAAACAAACAACTGCTCATCAGACTTCCCAGAGAGGGAACCGTTTCGCTCCGGAGCAGCTAATACGTAGTCTCCAGGGGGTACCCTCCTTCTTCGGAAGCCACTGATAAGTGAACTGTCCCTTGATGTCGATCGCCGACGTTTCGACTCCTTTTTGGGGCCAAAAGCTATCGGCCGACGCGCATTTTCAGGTGGAGTAAGACCATGTGGGCACCATGCGGGATCTTCGGGCCGCGAAACATAGTTTGGGTGATCGCGCTGAGGACGGTCGTCAACAGGGTACCGATTGCGCTCGTCATCAAGCCTGGGATGGCTCGTCTGGGTACCTGTCTCTTCGAGCCATCTCCACACAGTCTCATGCCGGCCCTGTTGTTCAAAGGATCTGTTCAAACTCCCTGTATGCAAGCGGGCACTGCTATTCTGAGCTATGGGTCGAGGTTTTGAGTGCGATTCGTAGGGTAGACTGTCGGCTGAGTCGTGCCCCGCATGACCGCAACCGCGATGTCGGCGAGATAAGCGTGTATGATGAAGAAGAGCAACTCGAGGCGACTCGTGACGGCCCATGGCGGAAGCGCAGGGCTAAAGCAGGAAGTCTACGAAACAAAGCGAAACTCTACGAAACACGTCAACCTTCGAACATGCTTGGGCATGACAGTCGCACCTCCTATGTAGCGCCGCGGCTTTCAACTTTCGAAGCTTGGGATTATGTATGGACATGCATGGTTATGTGCCTACCTTAGGTACCTAGTAGTTAGATGCCTGATGGAAAGCGCTGCCGACACTTGTATGTATGTACTTCAATGTCATGCTTGCTGATATAACACATCTCCCTTGACAGTGACAGCTGAGTCGGGACGCCCTATCCGCCTCTATAAATTCATACGCGTATTATATAAGTGTGTTTAAGCTTTTTGCGAGCCGTTTCTATATCCGCCTTCAATGTCCATGGTATCTGTAAATCGCCTTATAGAACTCGGTTGCTTGTGGAGTTCCCCTATATTCCATTCATCCACGGCTTTCGACCATTAGTATGGTTTTTCTCTCCTGCAACGAAGCATCTCCTTTTGCTCTGGGGTTATTCGAGACACAGAAGAGTATTAGTTTCCCAGTGTAGGAGAGACTGAAACCTCAATGGGTTCTGAAACCTAAACCATATAGAACGCCCACCCCCATGGATTCCATAATTAGTTTGCGGCTACCCCAGGGTCCACACTATATCTATCTCTTGGCGATCTTTTGAGCCCCATCTGGGTACCTGGTGCAAGGCGGAGGCTGACGGCTCATGGCTATGCGCAACGGGCAGACGCCCTTTATCAGCTACTCAAGTCTCTTGTCCAGCGCATTTGTGCCTCTTTCCTCTTATGGCTGTGATAGTCTTTGTATTTCATCCATAAGAAACAGGAAGGGAAGAGAAGAGTCGCATGCTGGGAGCCCATTATTGAGATTTTGGGACCCACGTGTTCTTGTCCAGACAGGGGTCCTCTACTGCAACAACCTAGACCCGGTTAGAAGATCCGACCATTTGGACAGCAACATCCCCGAAGATCGCTTTAGGTATCGCAATCGTTTAGGTATCTCGGTTTCTGTGCCGTAAGTTTACCCTATCGTGTTTCTGGTTATTTCTCGCGATGTGACAGGCCTCTTATGTAGTCTGAGTCAACATCCTGACCTGTCAATGTCTCGAGCCCGCTGTTGCATAAGCACTTAAAACTCTACTACTCTACAGATTGTCTCACAATGCGGTGAAGAGAGGTTCCGCAAGCACAGGGGTTCAGAGCATGACACTAAGAGGAAGTTTTAAAAAGACTTTAACACCTACTGTGACTATGCAATCCTAGGGACGAGCAGCTTTGACAGATGCCGAATTCCCACGAGCACCTATCGTCAATGGAGCGGAGAAGGGGGCTATGGGTAACGACCCGGAAGACTCGACCACATACCGAAAAGTTGCGTTACCAGCGACATCTGTCAATTTATATGATTCTTGGACAGGGACTGCCTGCAGTTTCACAGAGAAATGGCGCAAAGCTAGTTTTACGTGCCTCTTCTGGATCCACAGCGAAGTCGTCGTCACACCATACGTATATCATGCGGCGGAGCATGGTGACAACGTTAATAAACTGAATCTGTTCGCCCTCGTCACCAATCATCAGAGAAACTAGTGCGTGATATGAACCCACCCCGGGGCCACTTCCCAGGCTCGGATCACAGTATTACAGTCCTGTGCAATCCTTGGGTTTTTCGACTCTCAAAAGACGAAGGTCAAAGCTGCGAACGTCATTAAGGAGGCCGCCAGCTCTGTCAATTCTCCCGTTTCACTTGGCCTCGAAGCCCTGTATCGGTTTCGCATGTTACAAGGGGGTCTTAGCATGGAGTCGCACCGCAACCCTCTAAAAGTATTAACATGAGGGCTACTGGTCGGTTCATCACTGGCGTGAAACCAGACTTTAGGAGGAGCAAAGAGGGGTAAGTGACCCTCAGTCCGACGATCTGCCCTAGTGTAAACCTCATCCTTGTCCTGGTATAGCTCCACGATATTCGCCGGATACCGGGGTATTGGTTGGGCTGGTGAGAGCCAAAGTCGACTGCTACGCATGGCACCAAGCCCAGATAGGCCGCAGACTACTCAGTGACCGCGAAATTGGGTGGACAGAATCCCTCCCCCACTGGCATGCATGTGTGCAGGGTTCTCGGTCTCGGTACCAATGGGTCCCTAGGGACCCATCTAGAGCTCGCTTATCGATAGCCGCGCATCTGTCATTGTACAGTATCTAGGGACCGGTGGAGTAGGACGGGTCATGCCCGCGGCCTCTTCACTTGACTTTTCTAGGTGCGTAACAGAGCTCGAGGAGACCGACCTTCCCTTCACGGTTGACTCAACATAAAGGGGTAAAAGGGATGATTAGACTTGCATGTTCGCCGATGCGGCTGAAGGGGTCTTCCCCAATGCCACTAGGTATTGATTACCAACATTGCGAGGGTTTTCCGTTGTGGGGACCTACCTCCATAGTAGCCTCATAGCTTGCGACTTACACCTATCCGGCATGATAGTACATTGAACTATCAGTCAAGTGTTCTCTAGTGAACGTCCAGGCCAGCATTATTTTTCAACTCTCTGACAGGGATGATCAAACCGTGATGATCTGGAAAGCAGCTTCAAGCTGCCCACATTTCGCGGTATTATAAACAAGAATAGGTGGTGATGAAGTGTGGATATTGTTTGACCTGGTTCTTATTCTGTTCGAAATGGCCATCTCATTGTTGCTAAGCCCTACATGAATGATACGCGGCCAACCTTTTGGCAGCAGATTCAGCACTCTCTACCCTGGTCCCGCGCTTCCCACCGAGCGCAGCTTCCGCCATTGTGGATCATCCCTCCAGGTCGTTTTAAAGACAAACCTTGCTGGCACACACACATGCCTGCTAGGACAAAGAATTTTCTTAGGCGCTACCAGACATCGGTCCCCATCTAGCGCCGTAGTCTGAGATGTATCCTTAACCTAGGCTGGGGACGGGACGGAATATATAAACGAGACGAGACCTTAATTAAGCTACGTTTCGATCCATCGGTCCATCACAACAAGGGAGGAGCTATCAGCCTATTGGTTTAAGATTGGTGACCGAGAAACCCTGGACCTTGACTATCACCCGCATACCTACGCTATCTACCCCACCGCCTTGACTACATAGCATATCATCCTCTCACCATCAACATTGCACTTCATTCAACTCCGGTGCCCTGTTTCATATCGGATATCAAGTATTCTGGCATACCAAGCTTTTGATATACGAAACAACCCTCTATCTTATAACCGCTGATAACCTGGGAACGAAGGAATACTTCTTCGACTCTCAAGTGTTCGTATATTTCTGGTCATTATCCATTATCCTAGCATTCGGCCATACGCCTTCTCGATTCCAACCCAAATATCACGATGCCCTTGCATACACCTGTCCTAGCGGGTGGTGTATTATTCCCTTCGCCATATTATATTCTCACCTCCTTTCCAACTTACCTCGTCTGAATCGCTAATTGAAACTCAACTATGTAAACAGAAAGGACATTCTCTTGGTCATCATGTCCAAATTATTCATTGGGTGAGACATCAACACTCTAGTATTGATGTGAAGTTACTTACTAGTATGCTCCTTCGATCTAGCGGACTTGCGTGGCACACCGAGGAGGCTACTCTGCGGGAAAAGTTCGAGGAGTTCGGTCCCATAGAGGAAGCAGTACGTGGCCAATTCCACCATGACAAGTCATAGAACTAAGCGCGCCGATGACGCGAGAACGGGAAATTACAGAGAAACTAACCGAAGCCATGCTTTCTCTAGGTCGTCGTCAAAGACCGTGATACTGGGCGAAGCCGAGGTTTTGGATTTGTCCGATACGTCTCGGAGGCGGATGCGCAGAAGGCCATTGCTAGTATGAACAATGTCGAGTAGGTTATCCCCGTCGCATATTATGACGTAGCATCATACTGACGTTGTGCAACAAGGTTTGACGGACGTCCGATCCGTGTGGATAAGGCTTCCGATACTGGGCCCAAAACCGGTGGTGGTGGTGGTTATGGCGGCCGGGGAGGCGGGTACGGGCCCCCGAGAGGGGGATATGGGCAATCTCAAATGTCGTACGGCGGAGGCCAGCCCGCTCCGTACCAAATGCGAAACCAGGAGATGTACCCACAGGCTTATGGTCGCGGAGGCCACCAACCCCAGCCAGCTCCCTACGGCACTCCGCCGCCCCAACAAGGTATGGATTCTACATACTCACGGACTCCGTCTCCTCGGTTGGAAAATCATGCGTTCTAAAACATTTCGGCAGGATACCCAATGCAGGCTCCTTACGGCTATGACCAGCAACAAGCAGGGCAGCAGCCTCCGCAACAGCCGCCTCAGGGGCCGCCGCGGTACTAAGGGGGGGCCGGCTCGGGTAACGGGCAAAGTTGGTTGCTTTGTGAACAAGCAAAACCGCTTTACTGTTCTGCTGTCGAACACCCGAACCGATCGTGAAGTCCGCCGATTTTGTAACAGTACGTGACCGAGGCCCGTCTGTCTGATTTCCTGCGCAAAATACCCCGGACGCAGCGTCCATAACTACAGGACCTTTTCCCTTGTTTCCCTTTCTTTTCTTTCTCGGATTTCTATTCGTCTGATGATCTGCCGTGTCGGGTTCTCTCTGTTGTGGAGAATGGCGGATCTCACCCGACAATTCCATTCTTTAGCAGGTGCTTACAATACACGCCTATCATAACGTGTCCATGATACGCCTTACGGTCTTTTTTTGAGTCGATGCGGAAGAGAAGGGAGCACAAAACATAAGGCAAGGGGGAGGATCAAAGCGTTGCACTGGTTGCAATGGGAACAACTTGGGGCAGCGTATGATTTTTTTGGAGGAAGACAAATGGTATTCTATGAGGTCGAAGAACCTGCTTCCTAGTGAAATCTAGACCCGTTAGCTCGTTACGCGTGAAACCCTCTTGCTAGTCTGTCCCTGTTGTCTGATCTTTCCTTCTAGCCTCTACTTCTCAACATCAGAGATCAACACATCACGTCTTCTCCGTCTCTTCCTGCTCGTCCACGCTGTCGACCTTCTTGAACTCGTGCGACGCGGCCTCGTCTCCTCCTACCGCGCCCTCCCCGCGCCTCGCCTCGATTGCCCTGACACGGTCCGCGAGGTCCGTGACGTGCGTGTCGCCGCTTTCGGGGCTCAGCTCGTCGAGGGCCCGCTCGAGCCCGAACAGGTAGTCCCGGTTGGTGCCGCTGGGGCCCGCGCTGCGGTGGATGTGCTCGGCAAGCCGCGCCGGGTCCTGCGGGCCCGTGAACTGCGGGTTGTCGGGCGTGCCGATGTAGACGAGGGTGCGGATGGACGGCCCCCCGGCCGCCGGGTGGAACGGCGCGTAGTGGATCGTGTACCCGTTGATCTCCCGGATGTCCAGGTACTCCTTCACCTCGGCCACCTTCTCCGCTCGGATCCGGTACGCTACGCCCCACACCCGCTCCGGTGCCTCGGCGTGCGCGTCCGAGAGCGACGCCCAGTGCGCCCGGTCGATCAGCGTCACGACGCGGCCCGGCGCCTCGGGCGTGCCGCGGTGGTCCTGGCTGTTTGTTGAGCGGGTTTTGTTAGAATCATGGTGATGATTGATAGTATGATGTTGTGTTATGTACGTATGACCCCTTCCCAGGTACTAGGTAATGCCTGTAACCTGTTGCCATGCATACGTGCTGTGCACCATAGATGGTGACACCCGCTCTGCTGCCCCTGGACTGCGCTGTATTGTGTGCGATAGAGACTAAGGGGCGGAACTCGACACTGCCTACCTTGCCTGGAGGCCGACATGTTAGTTAGTTCCAGTAAGCTCGACGCTTTCGTCGAATGCGGGATCATCGACAGTCTCATTCAGCGGTCGTACTTACCTGCCAGAATCGCCTGACATAACCCGTGACCCAACCCGGTATCCGTCGATCTGCGGCGCTCAAAACATCGTTCACTTTAGTCCTCCCGTCCTGTGTCTGCCCTGTGTGTCCCGTGCAAGGGGCCATTGCGGGATGCACGGTAGATATGTTTCACTCACCGTAATGCGGCGGCGGCTTCCAGATCAAGCTCCTGTTGAGGACAACCCCCCCTTTTTAGTCGCGAATCCAGCATGTGCGTTTGTTATTAGGGGATGAGCTGCATTTCTTCTCGTACCCGTATCCGAATAGCCAGAATTCTTCTCCTGGCTCTCCATTGGACGTCATGCTCCCTTGATTTTTTTTTCTCTTCTCAGAGAGGGGACCCCCTTCTCCTGTGCTACCAACAGAGAGTTACAGGACGGCGATCAGTTCATGCGCCTGCCGCCCCAATCGTGCGTGCGGTCGTTGAGATATAAGCGTTGCAGGGGGGGGGGGGGGGGGGGGGGGGGGGGGAGTTCTGAGGTGTGCTCTTCGGTTCTGGATGCTGCGTATGTCTAGGTATGTTAATACCCGAGTGTATTGTAATAATGCCAAGCGTCGCCTCCAGTTTATAAACGTGCGGTGGAGTGCCCTTTTCTGTTGCAAGTCTTCGAGAAAGAATAGCAGCGGGTCCGGTCCCGTTGCTCACCTAATGGGTAGTAGGTCTGATAGGTAAGCAAACAAGGGAACAGGCGCATGGAAATGACGCTATGCGTATCTGGTATCATCTCATTCCGGGCTCGGAGCGCGGCCGACGGGATCCTGGATATCCACTAAGGTAAAACCATGTGGGCATTTGGCTTGGCCCTATCTTCCTGCTACCCAAACGAAGGGACTCGGATTCGTGAGCAGGCCGAGCCATCTCACTCACATACGAAGAAATACGAATGTTGCGATGGTGATTTACCTATGCATTATACCAAATGACATAACTTCAAGGTCTTCGGACATCTTTCGTAATCTTCCTATTCTCCGAGCATTAAGCTGAGGAGAGTACAGATCATGCAGTTTGTCTCCTGCGGATTAAGGGGTCTGCGTTCAGCAATACTGTGCAGTGCCTCTGCATATAGATTCATGTATGCTGACAGCTTGCACTTTCTTAAGCTGCTGTCTCGTGCCTCGTGCTCAAAACCCTACTGAAACCGTAACTCTAGCCTCCTAACGCTGCTATCCGCTCTACGAGATGAGTATCAATTTTAGAAGTAGCTTTTGGTCTATCTTATGCGTTTTCTATGAGCAATTCGCGAAGGATATTGATCACAGCTTGCACAAGGGGTTCGGTCGGCGTCGTGTCCGTACGCCGTGTCACCCACCGTCCCTGCCCTTGATGCTTGATATAAGGCGAACATACGGATCGTGCGCTTCTGGGCCGCATTTTGGGAGTCCCAGGAGACGCATCTTGCGATGGCGAAAAAGAGAGACAGAGGGGCTGCTTACAGCCTAGGTCTCACGAGGTAGGCAATACTAATATTGCATCGAACGTCTGAGCTTCGGCTTCGTCAAAGCGCAAACAAAAGCTTGCAGAGATGCGACAGTCGCCTTATCTGCTGCTCTGCTACTCGGTGTCCAGCCGGGTGGATGCGTTATGCCATGGTTTGCCGGATAGCAACTTTAGCTCCATTCTCTCGATGGGATTATACAATGAGTCTGGCACAGGCCAGAGGCCTAGGCTACGTCTTCGGGCCTAAGTCTAAACTAGCGGCACGATAGTCTACGCTCAGCCGCAGCAATGCCATACATATTATGGACCTGAAGGGGTCGTATTATCCTGACCAAGCAAGGAACAAGAAGGATGTCGTCGTAAATGCACCTGGTTCTTTGTTTGTAGTCGCAATTATCAGCCACGAGCTCACGGATGCAAATCGGCTCCTAACAAGAGTAAGATCCCCGGGATCTGATCCTGCCACGCAACAAAGCCCACAATTCAATACCTGAATATGATGTCTACGAGCCTGTATGTATTGTACAAGCTTCGTACCTTTGTTCGTACTTCGTACATTGACGCAGCGTAGTAAACTAGCCTAGGACTCCTCCACCGCGCTCTCCATACTCTCCACCTTACAGCGCAGCAGCGCGGCTGAATACAGGACAAATACCCAAGCTTGTGCCCTAAGCTTTACGTCCTTCGAGAAGTGCAAGCAGACATTCCTCCCGTCAGAGCCGCAGCGCCGCGCAACCGCTTTACGTACAGACTTACCGGCATTATTACGTATTACGTAAGTCGAGGTGCATCTCTATCTTCGCAAACAAGAAATCGCCAGCATTAGACAAACTCGAGTCTCTCATTCCCTCAATCAACAAATATAACCCCGAGACTAGAGAGAGAAAGAGAGAAAGAGAGTGAGAGAGTGAGATCGGATACATTACTCGTCTTTCCTTCAAGATGGCCTACAATAGACCTTATAACCCAGACGAGCTGCCAAGGTTAGTTTATATTTAGTTCGCTGTCAAGTTTACCCCGCCATGGCCATCGCCATCGTGACTCGGGATCGGGCAGCATCACGACGGCCTCAAAACTCTACATATCCCTTTGTGTACACGACCATTTGCTCTATTGTCCCCCATCGCTGACACCTTTAACAGATTCGCAGAGCCCGAACAGGTACGCGCTCCTACTCACTCACACGCTCTGATCGCAACTGGTTCGCCCTCCTTCTCAGAAACCACAGCTAACCAAAAGCCCCGCGCTACTAACAGAACGGCCCGGCCCGGACCTCTTCCACGTCTTCGGCCTCGAGATACGAGAGCAAGCCGCCCCCGCCCCTTCCTCAGCCGAGCCGAGTGGACTCCGGACTGCCTCGACGCCCGGACGCCGGACGCCTGCATTCCGCTGCCGCCGGCGGTGGTTATGGAGGTAGTAGTGGCTATGGAGGCGGCGGCAGCAACCCACACTCGCCCATGTCACCTCCCCCACAGGCCTCAGGCCCACGACCGACCACGCACAACCGCCCGCCCGCGACCAGTCGGCCGCCGCCGTCTCCCGCCCTCCAGGAAAGTGGCACGGACCCCACGCTGTTGCCGCTCTTCAGAGCCGTAGATAAAGATGGTGCGGCATGACTTTCACCCTCTTCCCCTTTTCTGTTTCATATGCGTTTGCGGAGTATGCTGGCATCCGAGGAATGCATGATCTCTGTGGTCTAGCGATGTTTGCGCCGCCTCGAGTGCAAGCGCGGGTTCCTAGTTACGCGCACCCCGCTTGTGTCGCAACCTCAGTCGATCGACTCAGGCCCTCGTGGCCCGATTCCAAGACCTACTGAAAGCGCAGAAGACAGATGACTAACGTTGAGTGACGTACCTCACAGGCACGGGCCAGCTCTCGGAGCGCGAACTCTCGGCGGCGCTGGTGAACGGAGACTGGACGGCTTTCGACCCGCAGACGGTGCGGATGATGATCCGGATGTTCGACAGCGACCGGTCGGGGACTATCGGGTACGAGGAGTTCTGCGGCTTGTGGTCGTTCCTGGCGTCGTGGAGGACGCTGTTCGACCGCTTCGACGTGGACCGCAGCGGCAACATCAGCCTCGACGAGTTCAGCAACGCGCTCGTCGCCTTCCGCTACCGCCTGACGCCGCGCTTCGTCGAGCTCCTGTTCAATACCTACGACAAGCGCGGCGAGGGCGTCATGAGCTTCGACCTCTTCGTCCAGGCCTGCATCAGTCTCAAGCGCATGACCGACGTCTTCAAGAAGTACGACGACGACCGCGACGGCTACATCACTCTCAGCTTCGAGGACTTCCTCATGGAGATCCTGAAGCAGCTCAAGTAGATCATGAGAGAGAGAGAGAGGAGACATCTGAGATTCCCCGAGAATTGAGGCATTTTTGTGCGACCCAGCGGGCGTGCGTGTAAGATGAAAGCAATGGGAGGCGGAGCGAGGTCGCCGGGGCCCAGCAACTACGTTGGGAAGTCATTATTTTATAGATGGGCGTGCGGTGGCATTGCGTAGCCCACGGGCAGCTTTATTTTCGTAGTGGCCAACCTGAGTATGAAAGTCTGGCGCAATTTGCTTGATCTTCATTGCCGCGCCCCTCCTGAATCTTAGCTGGATGGGAGAGGCGGGAGACGACAAGTCTCGGGAACTAGGCCCCTCAATGATGATACTCTTATGACATCGATGACAGATGGATGGTGCTGCGAACTACCTATGTAGTCCACGAGAGCCCACAACGCCGCCTTCGTCGTGGTCCTGTACCAGTCCGTCCGTCCCTGGAATTCTCATCATGTCCCTGTTCCGTCCCCGTCATAACGCGCAATAACTCCTATCCGGTATCCCTCATGGTATCACATCATAACCCTAGCCTAAGCGTTGCCCCTATTCCCTTTCCTTCCCAGATAAAACCGCGAGATTTCCGACCGAGTTCCTGACTCCCTGCACGTATGCATAAATGATGATGCTGCTATTCACAAAATACCAATTACGCCCAGCCCCTCCGTCAACCACACACACTCGCTCGTTCGACTCACGTCCTCAGCATCCGACTGGTCGCTAACCCGAGCCACGACGCCTTGGTCCTGAGCACCGTCATCTTCCTGCTAGTAGTACTCGCGATCGCGAGCTTCTTCTCGGTCCGCGCGTCTTCCTTCTTTCTCGGCGAGTCCGTCCCGGTGGGTCCCTTGTTGCCGTCGTCGTTGCTGCTGCTGTGGTCCTTCTTCCCCTCCTCTCGGACCCGGTCCCCGCCCGCTAGGCGGTCCGCGGCGAGCTCCCATCCCCGCTCCCCGCCATCGTCGCCTGGTGCTAATGACGAGGACCACAGCACGCGGTCCGCGCACACGGATACCTCCTCGCCGCTGCCGAGGCGCATGACCTCCGTCGCCCCGACGCCCGCGCTGAGGCGATGCGCCGGCTGCCCTGTCTCCCGGCCGTCCACATCCGTTGCATCCTCCGCAGCCCCGACGGCGTGAGGCACGTCGTCGCGGCCCCGGCGCCGCGCGCGCAGCACCCCCGTGGCAAGTAAGCCGCGTACCTCCCTGTCGCCGCCGCCGTCGCCATCGTGGGCGCCAACCCAGACGCGGGCGCCGAGGCGGGCGGCGATCTCAGCTCCGGCACCGCCCGCGCCCGCGCCGCAGAAGTCAGCGCCAGCGCCACCGGAAGACAGAAGAGGCCACCGCCACCATCGCGGGTGTGGACGCGCGGCGGCGTGGTCCATGGGGTGCAGCAGGGCCGTCAGCGGAAGGGCGGCCTCCGAGACCAGGTGCGAGGTCGCGTAGGCCGCCAGATGCGCGTACGCGATCCCTTGGGGCGAGAACAGCACCGAGAGAGGTCGCGCTGTTGTGTGCTGGTTGTGAGAGTGGTGGTAGTAGTAGAAGGACGCCGGGCGTCGCGGTGGCGAGTGCGCGTGGGGCGATGGCTTGGTGGTGCTATTGTTGGAGTTGTTGTTGAAGGTTGCGGCGTTGGCTTGTGTCGGTGATGGCAGGAGCGTCGAGGCCGACTGGGCTGAGCGCGGCGAGCGCGGCGAGATGGGCGGTGAGGGCGGATAGAGCACCGTGTCTGTCGCCGAGACCCGCGTGGTCAAGACGCTGCTACCGCCCGTGTTGCTGGAGTCCGGCGTCGTCGGCGGCGTAGCTAACCCCTTCTGCTGCTGTACGGGTGTAGGGATCGTCACGTGCAAGTTAGGAATCGACGGTGGCCGGTAGGTGATGCCGATGGCGCCGTGGGGTCCCGCCGTGTCGCGCTTCTTCTGGGATACGAAGGAGACGGTGACCTCGCCGCGCTGACCGCCGGCTACGATGGCCGGTACGGGAACGCGCACCGTCGTCTGGACGTCTGTCAGGCGCGGATCCTCCCAGCGCTCGAGTGTCCGCACCTTGGACCGGTCGAAGTAGCGCCAGCCCCTGATCACGCGGGCCGCCGCCGGCTCCGCAAGGATCAGTGTCCGGGTGCCCGAGGACGGCAGCTGGCGCAGCGTGGCCTCGTTGCAGCGGTCGCTCTTGTGGTGGCTGATGACGACGAGGTCGGGCTCCGGGAGTTCCGATAGCGAGGCAACGCATGCCGGTTTCTTGTGCGTCGAGCTGGAGTTTCCGGAGCGGGTTGTCAAAGAGGGCCCTGGGATCAACGGGTCCAGCAGGATGATGAATGGTCGCGAGCTGACGGCGCTTCGGGCGAAGTCGGGAATGACAGGCTTGAAGGAGAGGAGGAACGAGGCGTCCGGGTTCAGATGCTTGGTGGTCAAAGCCATGGTGAATCATCCACACACGGGAAGATGAATGGTGATAATGTCAGGCAGGCTTCTCTAGAATCCCTAGTAGGACGAAGGAACGGAGTATCTGCAAAACAAAGCACCCGCAATGTAGTAGAAGAAGTCGGACGGTTAAAGTAGTCAACGGAGCAGTAGATACGTACTGGTATCAGACAACGGCATAATCGTCGAACAATACGAAAGATATGGTCTTGGCCCAAGGAAGACACCATTGATGGAAAAACAAAAGTTTGGGAAGCACAGAAGCGGAAAGTGAAGCGAGCAGGGTGTACAAAAGGCTGGAGATCGTCGTGAGAAGGTGATAATGGTTGACGGCTAGCCGTTGAGAGATGGGACGGTTCGTCCGCGTCACACCTACCTACATTCACTTGCGTTCACCTGGTTGACCTACAATAATAGGGGTGAAGATAATATTGCTTTGTGCTGGACCTACGGCAGGCAAGTTAGCCTTATTGTAAGGCCTCATCATGAGGCTGATCAGCACACATATGTCAAACGAAAGTCCATCGTGATATGCTTGTTGTGAAATTTATCATGGAAATGACAGGCGGCATCGATACGGCAAATGAAATTGATGTGTCATCCAAGTCAGTGTCTCATACTTAGACCTGATTTGCCGTCGCTCGATATGGCATGAGTTCGATATTTGTCAGGAGGCTTTGATGCTATCTCGGCCGCCGTTCCTTGCAGCTGGAGGTTTGGGGGCTGATCAGGAATTATCCTGCGAGCTTTTGCAACGATATAAGCTGACAGGTCAGCTGAGTGGCTTTGGAGGATCCGCGAGGATATGAGATCTTGTTTTAGAATTTGTCTTCTTGTCAAATCTCCCATGCAAGTTTATGCCATATCCCGGAGGGCGAACCGCGAATCTAAGTTGTGTAGTCCCCAGATTGCATTTGTATGAGATTCGGGATTCTTCTGCCATGACTTTCAAAAACTTGCAAGGTTCGACGTGAGAAGAAAGTTGTGAACAGGTCGCATAAATATTCAGGGCCGTCGAGGTCTTCTTGTTACTTACCTGTTACCTAACCTGTCCTCTTAGCATACCCTGCGGTTGGCAAGCTCTGCATGTATCGCCTGAGGCCTACAGGGCAGCTGCTGATGCATCGACCTGCGTTGGGCAGCCGCATCACCTGAGCGTAAGGCTTCATCATACATGCCTAGTACCTCTCAGCTCGCACCTGCAGCCTTGCTAGTCAGAGATTGCCTGACTGAGCTATAACGCAGGCTGTAAGGAAACACATTGCCTGGGGGAGCATAACCAAAGTCCCGGAGACTGGCAGCGGCGTATTTTCTGCCAAGAGCAGATTGGTACTAGTATTGATGAACTCAGGTGGATTTCATAGTTGTACAGTAGGTGTTTAAAAGAAGCTTAGGGAAGATATACCCAATCAGAGAGACTCATGGGCTGGATTTGACTAGTAATTCGAGCTTTTAAGAGTTTACTAGACCGCTCACTAGTCTTTTCTGGTGTCTGGTTCTCGTTGCACCCCATTCCCGCATGACCTATCCAAGCTAACCACAAGCCAGGCTTGCTGGTGGCATGCTGTATCGATAAGCCAATATTGGCTTTCGTCATCACGAGACCCTGGGATGCTTTGGAGGGGTTAAAGAGCGGGTCATATCTCCTATTAAGAGCAAAGTCGGTGATTGGCTCACTCATCATGAGGCAAGATAACCCATGAAGCTAGGTAGGTAATTCCAAATCGTATGTAGTTGGAAGCTCTTCCGGAGCTACCCTTGAGCTCAAGCTCGAAATGCATGAAGCTGTAAGCAGGACAACAAGCTAACCTAACTGCGTAGATGTTGTCCACAATGGGAAGGCACTGGCTTTCGTCTATCACATTTACCTCGACTGTCTGAGAGGGGAACACTATTGCTTAAACGGGCATGTGAAAGGAAAGGAAGAAGTCACTGTTACTTAAGGCTGGAAGCATCCGAGAAAAGCCTGCTAGATTCGCAGGTGGCGGCGGGCCCTTATTCCTGCATACCTAGTACCTACATGTACGGTATCCCCGACGCATCTGTAGGCTCCTTGGACTCTTCCCGGTTGGACTATGGAGGTCTTCTCCTTAAAAGGCTCAGTGCTTGCATTGACGCTTTCGTCTCCCAGCCAATGCGAGAGCCCCGAACTGCATGGCAAAGCGGATTGAGGAGCTGATAGGGCCCCATCTCCATGGTTAAGGCGCCAGAAACGGAGTCCCTGACCCTTCAATCACAGATGTCTGGGGGTACATTGCCCACCTCGTATGTAGGCATATACATACCATATATGTAGGTGCTATATGTACCTACCTAGCTTGGCACATACATCCACATGGAGCTGCTTTTCCGAGTTCCAAGTTCCTTGTCGGGAATCGATTGCGAGTCTGCCGCACCTCTAATAGTCAAGAAGCAACACGAGGTCGCAAGTGACCCGTCTATCTTGCTGTGATCGAAGGCCCGCTTGGTCGTCGTGGGTACAATGGCAACGTATGCGAGAGCCAGGCACCTGGGTTGTCTTGGACATCATCCAGACATGGGATTCGCCAACGAAGGCCCAGGTACCCTTGAGATGTCAGCTGAACTGCTAACTTGCCTACCTACCTACCTAATGCCAGGCCACCTTTGGCTCCAATGGGCTCCCTTGTCGATGGGTTAGTAGTCATAAGAGCCCCCATGTTAAGCTATCTGCAGCTCTAGGTATGTATAGTAGGTAACGGTAGGTATGTATTTTGGCTTTCAAGCTTTCTTTACCGGCCCTTCTTTCAGTGCTGTTATTGATTCTCAGACATACAGGCACACCCCCACCCCTCTCTTTCGACAAGCAGGCGTACGCCAGGGTCGCAAGCAGCATTTACCACTCCAACTGACCCTCGACCGAGTCAGAAAAGAACTAGGTTTGCAACACCAATATATAGGGCCAATAGGAGACGGCATCGGCGCTCTCTCCCTCGGTTTACAGTTTTGCTGGTGCCCTTCCAGAGCTGAAGTGCAGCATTGGATTCGTCTCGGATCCTATTATATCAGTTGCAACATGTTAAGCCAAGGTACCTAGGTACCTATGTAGGCAAAGGATTCCGTTTCCACCATAGATATAGGTATAATCCTGGCCATCTACCTCCGGGCCTGACCTGGGAATGCCTCTGCTAGCATATGGTAGGCTACCGGCTTCCAAGGTTAGCCTGAGATATGTGTGTGCGAATACCTCCAGCTACCTCTACGCGGGCAGGTACCCAATCTTTATGTTTTTATTGGAAGAGTACATCCAGACCTTCCACATTGTCTCTCGGGCGGCATCCTTAAATTCCAGAATGGCTGCATTCAGCGGACTATGACAGGTTCCTTTACCTTTTACCTGGTCGCAAGGTTAGCTCCAGCACACTGCACGGCGTACATACATACATACACACATACCCTTACCTTACCTTACCTTTACCTTATCCTCCTCTCTCGCCCCTCCAGCTCCAATCCATTTCAAACCCAACCAGACCTTGGAACCCTCCAACAACCCTTTCCCCCAATTTACAGTCCCGAAACAGATTATGTAGCACATGGAAAAAAGCTCAGAGCTACCTGAACAGGACAATCATCATCGTCAACTTCCAGGAAAAAGCCAAGCTTCACAATATCGGACCAACATCAATCCAACGCCATCGTCTGCACTATCAATACCACAGAGACCAAAAGGCTTATCGACAACCCACGATAGCAAGCAATCTCACGAAAAACCCCCGCTTCTCCCTTCTAAAACCAACTGCTGCTCTATGGTGGGGTTGGGCTGGTCAAGATGCCGCCTCGGTCTTCCCTCACATCTTCATTTTCCATCAGCGATTCGAACAATGAAGTAGTCTGTCCCTTGAGAAACCAAGATGGCTCCAGTTGTCGCAAGCGCTGCATTGGCGTAAGTCTCACCTTGGTTCCTTTCCATCCCTTTGTTCGGTGGCGGTCGTCGTTGGTTGCTCTGTTCTTGCGACCGTGGAGCTATGTCGACTCTGTCAGCAACAAAACCATCACAGCTCACGGTCATGACGACAAGCTGTTCTGACATGGCCATTGCGATTATTAGGAGAAGAGATATCGCTCGATGCAAGAGCACATACGGAGAGCACACCCGGAACATTACATATCTAAACTTCCGGCAACCGAAGAGAGCTTCCTGCTCATGATTAATACACCACCCTCCGACCGACCTCAGGGCCAGACTGCAGCTGGTTCACCACATGCAAGCCGCAGCATCCCAGGTGCAGTTGATTCAATCAAGGGTTACCCGCACGACCGCCATGCACATCTCCGAGGCGTCTCGAGCGCCCCCGGCACACCTAGGATCCCGGATGACATACCGGGAGCTTCCATGCTGCCAGCCGCCAGTGCTGCTGCAGCTCTCGCCCAGCTAGGCCAACAAAAGATCGAGTCGGAATGGGATTCTGAATTGGTACGTCACCCAACAAAGTATATAACAGTGAGATTCTGTTGTCGCTGACCGACTTCATAACAGGGCTGGCATTCGGACACGGATGGGCGGCGAATCCCCCGGTCTACTATTGAGCTTCCGCCGATATACTATGCCAACGATCCTACAAGTGAACCATACCCCCCCTTCAATTCCACGGGCCGGAGAGACTTGCTCCCTTCGATCCTATCCAATTCGCCACCTGGCCGGTCGTCCACTCTGCCTCCTCTCCAAAGATCGCTAGGGCCCAATCGCCCTAGGAAACAATCCGTCACCAAGCGCGGTCACAAGAAACAAAAGTCGAGAGGTACTGCGGCCGATTGGCTTCGCCGGATCCAGAATGAAGATCGCCTGAAGCCTGACGGCATGGACCGAAAGGCTCATTCGGTTGAACCCTCGGCAGACTACGGCAAGAGATGGGAGGATCTCATCGACGCTGCAACGTCGGCAACTGAAGATATCGACGAAGACAGGACTCCTGTAAGTCACTATCAGCGGGCTAATATTCCATCTCTAACTTTTCAGGCACCACAATCCCCTGTCTCAATACACCGCGCTTCCCTCCCCCCCTTCCCACACCAGGCTTTCCACGGCTATCAGGCTTCACCTTTGCAGCAGGCTCTCACACCCCCGCCATATACCCAGGAAAACATAGATCCATTTCCATCTGTGGAGACTGGTGCGAGCGGAGAGAACTTCCATCTGGGACCTGCGGGGCTATCAGATTCATCCCCGGGTTACTCTGCCCAGAATGTTCACATCTACTGCGCCGCTTGCCAAGGGGTGTCGAAACTCCGGGAGTCGTATGCTTGTACTGAGTGTATCTGCGGACTCTGCCGGGTTTGCGTCAATGTCATGATGGAGGAGCAAGGGGCTATAAGGAAGTGCCCTCGTTGTGCCACCATCGGGGGTAGATTCAAACCGTTCCAGTTGGACATTAAGTGAGCCGGCGGCTGGCTCACTACCGAGTAGTCGCTTCAACGGTCCCTTGGGACAACTCAAAGCCCCTTATCACTGGCCTCCAGAGGAAGGGAGGAGCAGAGGTACCGTAGCAGAAGAAGGCAATGACGCTGTACGACCACTCCAAGCTATAGTCTCAAGCTCCGTACGGCTAGCCGAAACACATAAATGCCGCGCCGAACTATAGAGGCTGCCGAAATATCCAGGCAGCGTCGAACACGGTTATGCCAAACCCGCCACCACCTCTTGAACCCTGCACTACACTCGAAAGCCGCAATCGGCTCGAACCGCATATCATCCTTACGAAGAATAAGCATTTGATGTACCGGATCGGCGCTTTTTAGGGGCACGGATAGACGGAGTTTGTGTGGACAGCAAATGCGTTTATCTTCACTATAAATTCTTTCCCTATCTTCCCCGTAGAAGGGATCTAACTCATCATATCCATCCATCGTTTCTGCGTTTTCCGCGTTTGGGTTTGTAAGTGAACTCTTTGTTTTTACGGCGTTGAAAACGGGACGGGTTACTCGATTCCCCCTGCGAACGGTCTCCAAATATTTCCAAGGATTTCCAAGGGTAACCCGTCGCATATGAGGTAACCGATGAGGGAAGCCTTGGTTTCGGCCTCGGGTGTTTACGGTGGTTTACCTGAGCAAGCTGAGAGGTCGTCGTGCTGGTTCAGCACAGCTAATGGCAATCATTGTTGCGACGATATAGGACGGGTTGGCTGGGCAATGACTGAATGTTATATAGCGAGTAAATGCGGAATGAATACCATCATATCTTCATCGGCGAGTAGGCCTCTAAACTAGGCGGCAGACCAGATCCTATACGACCGTATGTCCCTGACCGAATGGGCTTTGGGGCCTGACTCTGCGCTTGAGCAATTTGCGAGTGTGAAGCGCTAGGCCACTCCAGCGCAGGATGCCGATAGTATGTATATGCAAGCCATCAGCACGTAGTTATACCCGAGTTGGATAGAACGTCTCGTGCCGCCAATTTAGTGCATGTGCTACGGGGTGTGCTTGGATCTGTTTACACGGATAGGGGAGCCTTCCTCGTCCACAGACCGACCCTATTCATCGACCAGAGAGAGGGCATGCTCGACCCGCGGTATGTTGCAATCATGAGTAAACACCTTCGATGCGTACGTAGTTGAAGAGCGCGACAGAGTGCGAGATAGAATAAGAATTTCAGCTGCCGAATGCACGATGCCAGCCGTGTTATTAATAATATATAGAAAGCCCAGGGCGGACCACCGATCTCGATATGGATTGCGCACTTTACGCCTCTACCACACCCGGCGCGCGGGGGGCGGTCTCACCAGTCTATCTATCCCCCCACAAGCTCCCCTTACCGCCTCCCACCCCTCCTCGCACCACCCGCGCCCGCACCCCCGAGCCTGCCCTTCTCCTTCTCCTGCTCCTTCAACAGCAAGTCGCGCATGGCGGCGCGCGCGTTGCGGCTGCCGCCGAGCTTGGGCCCGCGCAGCACGTCCTCGTCCTTCTTCGCGCCGGGCTTCGCCGTCGACGAGGCCGGCGGCTGCTGCTTCTTGCGCCGCTGCTGCTGCCGCTGCGCCATGGCCTCCATGAACTCCCGCCGGAACTCCTCCGCGATGCGCTCGTCGGCCGCGCCCTCTTCCGACGCGTCGGCGCCGGCCGCGGGGGTGCTGGTGGCGGTGGTGGTGCCGGGTGGTGGTGTTGGGGTGTCGTAGACGTCGACTGGAGGAAATTGAGATGTTAGCGGGGGTTCAGTTTCCCATTTAGAGTGGAATAGGGGTTGAATAAGGGACCCAAGGGAAAGAGTAGGAAGGAAATAAGAAAAGGGGGAAGTTGAACTTACGTCTGTTCTCCCGCAAGATCTCCTCGACGATCTGGTCGCGCTTGACGGCGTCGCTGCCGCGCCTGTTCCGCGGCCGCCAAGGCTTGCCGTCCCTGCCGAGCCTGACCTTGGTCGGCCGCGCGCCCTCCTTGCCGTCGTAGTCGTCCCCGACGTCCTCGCCCAGGAGCCGCCGCCGCGCGCGCTCCGTCATGGCCTCGTTCCGGCTGCGCGCCTCCTCGCCAAGGTCGACCTCCATCAGCTCGCCCTGCAGCGCCGGCTGCCTCTCGAGCGGCTTCGCGGCCGTGAGCCTGCTGCTGCCGGGTTGGTGGTAATCTGTGGTTTGTGTGTTCGTAGACGGTTGCTGCTGATTATTATCGAACGACGATGACGATTGGCCCCGCTGGGTAGCTGTGGCGGCGGCAAGGGAGTGGCGCCTGGCTAGTTCGGATTCTATGTATTCCATCCTTGCTCCATTAGTCGCCGTCCCGTAAAAAAAAAGGCCCCTTCGAGTTCCATACTGCAGAATGGCCCACGCTCGGCTTCGGGGGGAAATAAACTCACATGTGCTTGTTGATAAGCTCGCCCGTCAGGCCTGTCTGCGGCGCGAACCGCTTGCCCGCGTCCGCCATGGCCGCGGCAGTCGTCCTGGAGCGCTCCAAGACCCGGCTCTCCTCCTCGCGGATCATGAGACTCAGCTCGTCGTTCATCCCTTCGTGCTGTTGCTCCTCGGCCGGCAGGTCGCCCGTGCCCCGGGACAAGGCGTCGTTCGCGCTGAACTTGACGCCGCCTAGCTTCGACCTTCGCGCGTTGCGCAGCCGCAGCACCTCGGCAACCGATAGGCCGACCTCCTCGTCCTCTTCCTCCTTCTTTGCCGCCGCCGTCGCGGTTGCTGTTGCTGTTGTTGCAGATGCATCATCCTCGCCACCCTGGACCGCGACGTCTGGAGAAGCTGACAACGGTTGGGGGACCGGCGGAGTATCGTCGCGCGTAGACTCGGATGCTGTTGTCGCCGACGCCTGTGGTGTTGGTGTTGGTTCGTCCTCGGCCTCGGCACGCTGTCGGTACGCTTTGCGCTTCTTGCCGCGGAAGACCACCTGAGGCAGGGGTACGGTTTCCGTGTCCATGAGGGTCGTCTGCGGCTCGAGAGCGTTAATAGGGGTATCCAGGTTGGGCGTGAAACTAGTGTCTTGCGGCGCGTGGAAGAATGTCGACGGATTGATGTTAGTTGAAAGATAGAGGAACCTGCTTCAAAGGTGCTTCAAGGGTTATGGCTGGTTATTTGTACGTTTTACTACCAGTGTTCGGTTTAGTACAGACCGCTAAGAGAAAGTCTGGGGTTAAGCAGTACCGCCATTTTCCCGCTATTCGCGTTCTTGTCATTCTTGCATGCAATGTACCAGTACCTGGCTAGGTACTTCCGCGGTCACTCACTTAACCGGGGCAGTCATGGATCAATAATAAAGCTGCCATGACGGCCCCCCCAGCTACCCTGTATGTACTGTAGCAGCTCTAATAACTGAACGCATCTCGAGACCACCCAGACATTCTTCGACATTCGACCTCAACTCTAAGTACCAAAGTTCATAAACAAACAGGACACAATCCCATCACAAGATGGCAGCACAGAGGGTGCGTAATAAAACCCCTTATTTTATTCTACAATTGCAATTCAAATACTAAGTAACGCCACCTAATCTCCAGATCTTCTTCGTGGCTCACGGCAAAGTCCAAGGTATGTATGTCAGTCTTGTAATCAACCCCACCATCGACGAATACATCCATCGTTCTGGATGGATTAGCGCTCCCCATTTCTCTATCTCATGGAAGCCTCGGGGTCTGACGTCACTCGAATCTCGCATCGCAGGAGTCAACTTCCGCTACTTCACGCAGAAGAAGGCAACCCTGTACAACATCACGGGCTGGTGTCGCAACACGGATAACGGGACGGTAAGTAAAGTAAAAGGGAGGGGGAGGGAGGGAGTTCTTGCTTCGACTACTCCTTATCCTAATTATCCGCCCTCCTCCCACCATCTGCACCCCCCGAATTTGATGGTACTTAGTAGACACCGGCGGCAGGCTACATACATATATATGAGCTAGGCTAGTTAGTTGGATTGACTGACCCGGATCCTTATCAGGTCGAAGGCGAGGCCCAGGGCGAAGAGGACGTCATGAAGCGGTTCCTGAAGGACGTCAATAATGGCCCGCCGCACG
This sequence comes from Monosporascus sp. MG133, assembly GCA_004155925.1. Taxonomy (NCBI): domain Eukaryota; kingdom Fungi; phylum Ascomycota; class Sordariomycetes; order Xylariales; genus Monosporascus; species Monosporascus sp. MG133. Next base: position 247,287 of record QJNX01000041.1, read on the forward strand.
CGCAGGTCGTCAAGGTCGAGACCCAGCCACGGGACCTGCAGGAGGGCGAGACCGCGTTCGAGGTGCGGCGATGAGGAAGTTGATCATTTGTCTGCGAAGGGAACGATGGCCGTATGTCGTTAGGTTCTGTGTAGTTGGCGTTTAACTAGAGATTTTAGACAGGGGTGATTGCTTGGGAGTCGTTAGGTGTATTAGATCATGGTAGGACCTTGGGTTAATTAAGGGGTCGAACAAGAAACACACTACTACCGTCACAGATTGAGCTCGCTTTCTCTCCTGAGCACTCAGGCATTACTATTATGATTCAATAGTACAGACGCTCTCGTTCGATTTTACTAGCCAAAATATCCCAAGTTAAAACCCCCTAGCCTTCCTCTTAACAACGGGTTTCTTAACGGCGCCGGACTTGACGATCTTCTTCTCGCTACCATCCGGCCCCGCCGTCTTTTTCTTGGCGGTGCGGCGCTCCTCCTCGGCGCGCAGCTTCTCCTCGTGGCGGCGCTTGTCCTCGGCCATCTGGGCCTCGATCTCCATGCGGCGGTTGAACTCGGTCTCGGTGACCTTGCGGTCGCGGGCCGAGTAGCCCTTCTCTTTCACCGAATAGAACACGCCGCCGAGCTCGGCGAGCCAGCGCGGGTCGACGGCCGTCACCGTCGACATGTACTCCTTGGAGGTGAGGATGAGCTCGTGGTAGATGACGTAGTCGGGCAGGAAGCCCAGCCCGTAGAGCGCGCTCGTCGGGTGCAGCTGCACCGTGACCGACGTGCGCAGGTTCACGTATTCGCCGATGCCCTTGACCTTGGCCGCCTGGTGGTAGTAGCCGGAGCAGATGCACTTGCGGATCACGTCCCAGTCGGTGCCGCAGCTGACCATCTGCATCTTCTGCATCTTCATGATGTCGAGCAGCTGGTCCCGGATCTCCTTGGCGCGCCGCAGCGACTTGGGGTGCAGGAAGTGCCGCGTGCACCAGCCGTCCGAGTAGCCGTTGGACTTCCACTGCGAGTACACGTGCAGGTACGTGAGGTGGTCCGACTCGGGCACGAAGAACTTCTCGCGCGCCGCGTCCGACTCCTCCTGCCGCTCCTTGGGTCGGTAGAAGACATTCGGCACTGAGAGCATCGAGACGATGGTGACCATCTCCTCGCTGCAGCCGTATTCCTCGGACATGATCAGCAGCTTTGCCAAAGACGGCTCCATAGGAAAGGCGTTCATCTTGGCCCCGAGGTCCGTGAGCTCTCCAAGGTTATCTAGCGCTCCTAGGGCCCACAGGTCGAAGAGGGAAGTCGTGATAGTGTCTTGCGGGGGCGGGTCCATGAAGTCGAAGTCGAGCAGATCTCGGACACCCAAAGACTTCAGCAGCAGAACCGTATTGCTAAGATTGGTCCTCTGAATCTCAGGGATGGTAGAGATATATAGCTCCTCTTTATAGGCCTTTTCCGTATAAAGTCGAAAGGCCTTACCGGGCCCCGTACGTCCTGCACGGCCAGCTCGTTGGCCAGCATTCGCTTGCGAGATCGGCGTGATCTGGAGAGTATCCATTCCCATCCGCGGGTTATATACCTTGAGTTTCGAATACCCTGCATCGACGACGTACATGATATTGTCGACTGTCAAACTCGTCTCGGCAATATTGGTCGCCACAATGCACTTCCGCACGCCGGGGGCCGCCCTATCAAAGATCTTGGCTTGCAGATCCGCAGGCATCTGACTGTATATAGGGAGGATACTGAGCTCTGGCGGGTCATTGAGCGCGTTTAGACGTTCGCGAACGAGTTCGCAGGTGCACTCAATATCCTCCTGGCCCGTCATGAAGACTAGGATGTCGCCAGGACCCATGGAAACGTGAATGGCCAGCACCTGTTGGACGGCTTGATCCACATAGTCCTCCACGGGCGACCTATGGAACATGATATCCACGGGAAACGTCCTCCCCGGAATGAAAAACTCCGGCGCACCGCCGAAGAACTCGGAGAACCGCTTCGAGTTCATAGTAGCGGATGTGACGATGAGCTTAAGATCCCTGCGCCGCTGTAGGATCTTGTTGAATAAGCCCATCAGCACGTCGGTATTGAGAGCCCGCTCGTGGGCTTCGTCCATGATTACACACGAGTAGCGGTCTAAATCTGGTTCGTTGAGGGATTCTCGAAGTAGGACACCGTCTGTCATATACTTGATGACCGTGTCTTTGCTGGTGCAGTCTTCAAACCGGATGGCGTAGCCGACCGTGCTGCCCAGTTTTACCTCCATCTCTTCGGCGACACGCTTAGCCACACTCATGGCGGCGACTCTCCGAGGTTGAGTGCAGCCGATCATCCCAAGTTTGGTGTATCCGTCCTCATGGAGGAACTGCGTCAGTTGCGTGGTTTTCCCCGAACCCGTCTCCCCGACCACGATGACGACCTGGTTGTCTCGGATAACTCTGAGAAGATCTTCCCGCACTGCAAAGGCAGGGAGAAACTCCCTCTGTTCCCTCAACGTCTTGCTCTGGCTGAAGCTGCTGGCACCATCGTTCTTCTTCATATGTTCGCTGAACTTGTTGCCGCCGCCTTTCGGCCCGTCTTCCTCGGTAGCGATGGGCAGAGCGCTGTCACCCTCGTCTTCTTTCACGCCCATCAGATTTCCGAGCGTCGTGCCAGCAAGGTTCGTAGCTTCTTGAGCCTGTCGTTGACGCTCCCGCTGTTGCCGCCTCTCTCTCACGACCCGACTCCCCTTCCGACTGAAGACGGCCATATCGCTCTGGTAGTCTTTGACGGCGGGCACGGGCTCCAGCTGCTTCGTGAATACGGTGCGACCATCCAGGAAGGGCGGCTTCAGATCGTGGACCAAGAGGTGCACCCGGGTACCCTCGTCATCATCGTCGAAGTCGTCGGCCAAGCCCCGTCTCTGCGCCACTCCCGACGTCAGCATGCGGTTCGTCTCCCAAGCGTCGACATCCTTCTGCTTCTGCAATTGGCGGGCGTTCATATGCCGTCCGGCCTTCCTCTCGACCAGTTCGACCTCCCGCTGCTGCTGCTCGACCCACGACGTGTCGTAAGACCCGAACGGGTTATGCGTCTCGTCACCGAAAGCATGCCCACCCTCATCGCCCAGATACCAGTCGCGATCGAGGGCATTTTGTTCCTGCTCGCTGACTAAGGGCTCGGGGCCACCGAACTCGTGTTGCTTCGGGGTCGCAGCGCGGTTATGCGGGCGGTGTGGAACATGGTTGCGCTTGGGTAGGGAGGCATAGCGGTCGTCGGAACGGAGAGGGTTGAAGTCAAGCTTGCGCCGCTTAGGGCTGAAGTTCCCGCCTTCACGGTCCATCATGTGAAATCTCTATGGAAATGTTACGCGGGATAATAAGCGGACTGTTATAAGGTAAAATTTATCGTCTAGAACCAGAGGAGCACCTTCTTTTCCATAGCAATCTAGTAAAATGAGCGAAATGGTTATACCACTACGACCCGGCAACAACTAATCGATAACGCTCGGGTATCGTAGGTCGGTAGGGACCTTGAAATGGTTTGGCACTGCGAATACTATACTATGTGAGTAAAACTTGTTTTGGTACAAGACCGCCCGGGGATTGGAAGGGACCAACCAACAAACATTATGCGGTCGGGAAAGCTCTGGCCAGTCTTTAAGTAACTAACCCACCAACAGATGATCGAAAAGGAAGCTAAGGTGCGATAAGTAAGAGATAAGCCCCGCCAAAATTTCCAAATTTCCAAAAGTTCTACAGACAAATCAAATCCGGTCTGATATTTCAAGAAAGCTTCGTCGCGGAGCATCATAGAGGCGACATAAGTCTATCTTCGCCAAAAAGAGGCACGCAATTTGGCCGCCCCAACCGCGAGTCACACAGACAGGAGCGATTATGTCGTCCATGATCACCACCTCGGCCTGGGTGCCGCGGGGGTTCGCCGCGCCCTTCCCGGCCAAGTACAAGTTCGACGAGGCCGAGTTTGAGCGCATCGCGGAGCTGGCCAAGCTGCAGCTGGACGACGCCAATGAAGACTTGGAAGAAGCCCAAGAAGAGGAGAAAAGCGCGGCAAGCGGTACGAAGACGGAAGGTGACTCCAAGACGAAGGAAATTGCCGCCGATGATAATGAGGCGGAAGAGTGAGTTGGTGGAGCTCAATAGAGCCCTTGTTGGGATTGGTACTAACCTCTGGCGGGGAGATAGAATAAATATAGATGATGATGATCTGAAGGAATACGACTTGGAGCACTACGATGATGATGACGACGATGCCGAAGGTCAGAGTATGGACATGTTTGGAAATATCAAGTCCCTGACATACTACGAAAATAATAAAGACGACCCGTATATCACGATACCAGACGGCGAAGATGAGGACGAAGACGACCGGGAAGAGCTGCAGATTCTGGCCACCGATAATTTACTACTTGCCGCCAAAGTAGAGGACGAGCTTGCGCATCTCGAAGTCTACGTATACGAAGACGAGGCGGACAACCTCTACGTACACCACGACATCATGCTTCCTGCGATACCCCTATGCGTCGAGTGGCTCGATATACCAGTCGCAAAGCCCAGTGCAGAGCAGGACTCGACCGCCAACTTCGTCGCCATAGGGACAATGGATCCAGATATCGAGGTCTGGGATTTGGACACGGTGGACTGCATGTATCCCAATGCGATCCTGGGACAAGGCGGCAATCCCCAAGATGAGAAGAAGAAAAAGAAAAAGAAGAAGTCCAAGAAGGCCAATGACGAGTACCACGTCGACGCTGTTCTTTCTCTAGCGGCCAACCGGAAACACCGCAACCTCCTGGCTTCGGCGTCAGCGGACAAGACTGTGAAGCTGTGGGATCTGAACACGACAAAATGCGCCAAGTCATACTCGTACCACACTGACAAGGTGTGCTCCCTAGCCTGGCACTCTGTCGAATCAACAGTACTCTTGAGTGGAAGCTACGACCGAACAGTGGTCGCGGCGGATATGCGAGCACCAGAGGCCGAGGCTCCGAGATGGGGCGTCGAGAGCGACGTGGAGAACGTTAGATGGGACCCTCATGACCAGCACTACTTCTACGTCTCGACGGAAAACGGCATTATCCACTATCACGATGTGCGGAACGCGCCGTCAACGCCAACCGCAAGCAAGCCTGTGTGGACGTTACAAGCTCACGACGAGTCACTCTCGTCCTTCGACATCAACGCGCATATTCCCGGATACATGGCAACCGGGTCCACCGACAAGACGGTTAAGCTGTGGAATATCCAGCCCACGGGACCTGCTATGGTAGTATCCCGCAACCTGGACGTAGGAAGGGTGTTCTCGACGACGTTTGCCCCCGACGCAGAAGTCGCTTTCCGCCTCGCAGTAGCCGGTAGCAAAGGCACTCTCCACGTCTGGGATACGAGCACCAACGCAGCGGTCCGCCGGGCGTTTGCGCATAATATCGCCGACCAGTCTGAGGGTGGGGTCAAAGAGCGACTTGTTGGCGTCACAGAACAGGAAAGCTCGTCAGAGGACGAGGACGGGGACGATGACGACCAAGAAGGCGAGTCGATGGATGAGGATTGATTTGGTGGTAGCCAACAGAACCCAGTATTGATGTCCCGTAGACACGGAATGGGCCAAGTGAAAAGATCTGGCATCTCACTCCCAATCTCTGCTAGCTTCTACGGTCGGTCTTCCGATTTGTTAGGTGACGAGTTGTTAGGTGACGAGTTCGATATCCCGGTGCCATGTGTCGACGGGGCTCCATGACCGCTGTTTAAGATCTTGTCCCAAGAGCCTCGTCATATACCAGCATATACCCGGTAATGACCTACTGTTGCCACAAGGTCTTACGTCTGAAAATAACATCATACAGCAGGATGGCTGCGTAGGCTGCGAAGTGCCGCGTAACAAGCCAATAACCAAAGGAGACAGACCCGCCGAATGCACTATGCTAGATGGCCTCATCAGCAGGGGCGCATCAACCTTTGTTTGTTCATAGGGCATTGTCGAAACCAACTGACACGCAATCGTGCGAAAGATCTCTGCCGGGGTGTTGGTGAGGACGACGGTGATCATCATACTATAGCATTCCTTGAAGTTGTTTTGCGTTTTGTGCATATAACTTTATCTAGAAATAGGGAAGGAGGGTTTCAGCCCCGTTCGTTCTATCGCGCGCGCAAAGATCGTGGCGATGACAGTGCGCCGCGGGAGGTGTAACCAACTGCCTAACCCTATGTAGTTCTAGACGCGAGGGCGATAGACGCATGATTAACTAAGTTTTCGGGGTCCAGTTTCTTGGAGTCCGGGCTTTGGCCCTTGTGATGATCAATTCGATAAGAAGCAAAGACAGATGGTGATGCTGAAACATTGAACAGGGGCACCTCCCAAGCAAAAGGAGGGGCAAAACACTCGACCAATCATGGGAGCCCGTATACGCCCTCACAGGGGGCACGGTCTGTTTCAAGTTCGAAGAGCAAGAGCCCGTCAAGTGCCAGCCGGTGTCCGCTAAAAGCATTTCCCCTCATTACGCTGCCCACCCACAACGCCCTATTTTTGGGCATCATGCGCTGCACTAACGGAGTGATTCCTTAAAGGCAGCTCAATCAACATATCCATCTAGTCGCTTACTATCGTGTGATCGTGCGGGGAGGAGGCCGTGATGTCCAGATCCATCAAGTACCCTAGTCTGGCTGTGTGGCTGTCTAGACGCTGGAGGGAATGGATATCACCTAGACTTGACCGACCGAAAGGAACAGGAGGACGGTGTCCGCCTGAGACAGAAGTTACACGAAAAATTGAAAAAAAAAAAAAATTTTTTTGTTATTAGGCACGTAGGATCTGCCAGGGCCCGAAAGCTGGGAACTGGTAATTGCCAGATCAGGCCAGTTGACAACCGTGATTCGTGCAATTGGCGATGCCCTGGGTTCATCCCGTCAGTCACTCGCCCGGGATATCGTCCGATCCCTTCCGGAGGATAGGTACCGCTCAAATCTTGTCTGTCTCACCCGATACGCGCACGTCCATATGCCCGATACCTGATAATTGATGATTATTGATGCTGTGCATAGCATCTGAGTACGTGGTGGTAAAGACAGAGGCCCACGTCGTGGTGACCGCGCGAGGCCCGGGAATGGTTCGGTGGGAGTTGCATGCATACATCTGTGAGGTGATGTGATGGTATTGCTTGATCGAGGTTAAAACTCAAGCGCGCTTCCTCCTCGTTGGTGGCCGTGGTGTTGTTCCTGCATTGGTGGCTGAGCCGACGTGGACTTTTCGAACGAGTGGGATACAGCGCGAGATCGAGAAACGACCCACAGAAAGAGGTAGGGGGGGAAGACGGGATCTGATTGGGCTCCCAGAAGATCCCATAAGGCCAATCTGGGGGTTTGATTCGTGGGAGCCCTAACATTTTAAAGCAGGGATCCTAGCGACTTTGCCGATCCGCTATCCTTGTTATGGACTCTGGCAGGCTGACTGGCCCGTTATGGCCGTGTCCTCTCAGCTGCCTCTAACCCGAAATATCGATTCCATAAAATTTCCGCAAGGGGGTGGCTACTCATGGCCGATGTTTTAATGGCTGATAGGGGGACGATGGGGTGGGGCGATGACTCGCAGTGCGAGAGCGGCACGAAGTGGTCGCTCACCTTCCTTCTCTTGATGCGTGTTGCCTAAGAGGGCGAAATCCACAGGAGAGACAACTTGATGAGAGCACTTCTTGTGTGCATGTGCCTTCTGAAAAAGGAATGAGAGTAGAAGATGAACGAGCCTGAGGATGGGCGCAATTCGGGGTTGTACACGTATTATCCGTGGTCTACGTATGTAGATCCAGTACAACAAATTAATAACATGCCGGAGGGCAAAACCTGACAGGGGACCCGCTACTTCCAGTTGGGATTGTTCCCTTTTCAGACGTCTACACCCTGGGTGCGCATGCATAACCCGGTCAAAAACCCTTCTTATCACCCTCTTTTACCATCCTGTTTCCCCATCTCCGGATGAGCTTTCACTTCACTTCCCACTTATTCCCTTCCTTTCCCTCCATTGTGAGGCTATATTCTCCGCCCAGTCCGTTCTCTATGAACTGATCAGTTCGTCCTCGACACTTATCGCAGGTCACGATTCTCAAGTCACTGGAGGCATCTGAAGCGAATCCCTTCCTTTCTCTCGAGAGACGTCAGACTCTTGTCACCACAATCCTTCACACCAAGAAACCCGGCTGTTTCACTGTTTCTATTCGGAGTACATCGTACAGAGCAGCATCGCCAAACCGATCTTCGTTCAATGCGTGTATGTTCTGGAAAATAAGACTTGACATACAGTACGGCTTCGTACAATTGAACGAGCTGCGATCTGCGTCCAATTCTGCTCACTTTTCTTAAGCGAAGAACGAGATTGATGCAAGTCGAGTCTTATTTGCATCCAAGTGATACAACAATAACACTTTGAGAGGACTTGGACGAGTATCCTTGTTCCAACCAGCAAGCTATATCATTCGCCATCATCAACCACGCACGCCGAGGGTCTCCCACAGGGGTTGTTCTTTGGTGTCAGCAAGCAACAGACAGGTTCTGCTAAACACTTGTTCATCCACCGCAGCCTCTGGAGACCAACCGAGAGAGTTGCCTGCCGGAATCAGCAACTACTATTCTCACCTTGACTAAGTACGCCACAGCAAGCTCATCGCCGCTGCAAGAGCACTCACCAAACAGAATCGGAAACAGACGTGGGCTAGATTCTCAGTTCGGCATTATTAAGATAACGTTACTGCGTGACTTTGGGTGCAGCAGCCGTCTCCACCGCCTCGCTTGTCATAGGCTCCTCCAACTGTCTCGGGAGAGCCCACCTACCTTCCAAATCAGGGTAGCATTCTGTGCACACCCAAAACGGAAGTAGGCACACAAGAGTCACGATTCAGCAGCACACGGTGGGACACAGGTGTAGTGTGCCGTCGTCAGCATCACCTCCTCTGGACAGACATTAGGTTGTCACACGCCCATTGTGCGCTAAATCACATCCGACGGACGCGGAATTCTGCGGGTGGCATATCGCAGCGTCTTCTACAGATTTAACTAAAGGCTCAAGTTCTTTCGGTTCTCGGCTAAGGACCTCATTTGGAATCCTTTCCATAAAGCCGGTAGAGCGCCCCAGCGCATCACCCCACCCGTCTCAACGGACTTACTACGTAGTAAAAACTACCAGATTCCTTCCGTTTTCGGAAGCTTACCATCCTACCAACAGGCAACTTTTGCTTGCTTGCCCCCGCCTAGACACTGAGCAAAAAGTACTAATCGCCATCACCGATCAAGATGTCGTTAGCTCGCGCTCTCACAACAAGGCGCGCGAAACAGCCCTCAACCGATATGGGTATCATACCCCAACGGAGCCACACCTTGAAAGGCCATGCGTACTCGGGATCTATTCGCAACAAGATCTCGAGTCCCGTGGAGCTCACTCATACGACAAATATGCTCGCATATAATGCCCCCGACTTGTACCCTCAGTCGGCATCGTCAACCACTTCCAAGTCCGACGACGAATCGGAAAGCCCACGTACTAGCTCGTCATCACCGCCAACCAGTCCAGAGATATCATCAGTGGACGATCGAGCTGGAACCAACCATCTGTCATGCTACTTTATGGTCCCGGACCAGAAACTGCTCGCAATTGACAGCGAGCCCCCTGTCATCCCGAAACGCTCCCCTTCTCACACCAAGAAGGCATCGTTCGAACGGTTGATGAACAAGCCACCTCGACTAACCCATCAGTCCAGTAACTCGGTTTCCACGAAGGCCAGCTTTGCCCTTTCACGTTCATCGTCTACTTCGACAAAGGCCCCTACGGCCTCAGCTTCGCTGTCTCGCAAAGGCTCTATTCCTTCCCTTCACTCGACTACTTCTGTCGCTTCGCCAGTAGCGACACGTTCAAGCCCTAGTCACCGCAAGGCGGCTGGGCGCATGGAGAACAAGCATCCGTTTGGCCTTGAATTGGCACAGGTCACGGAGATTGCAGAGGATTATGGCGTCAAGGAGAAATTATCCGTTATCGATGAGGAGGAGCAGGAGCTTATTTCCCGAGGACTCTACAGGTTCCGGCCCGAGGATTACGTGTCCGAGATCCAAGGGTTATTTTCGACCTTTTTCAGGTCGGAGCCCACTACCCAAGTACGAGAGCCAGTTTGGATCTGATTGCCATTGCGCTCAGGTTGTGAATTTTCGGCATCTTGGTGCTCTGACCTTCAGGACAACCTCTTCTTTTCTTTTCTTCTACGACCTTCCATTGTACATATTTGGACAACTGTTCCGAGTTGCGCACAAATCGCCGAACCTTCTTGGACTCGGCACATAGACCTTACCTCCAGCTTTACGGACCGAAGTGGACAGGAGTGGATATGATAATGATGAGGGCTCTGCAGGGACGGCTACAGGGCATCAACGGCGTTTCAAGGCATATTTTGCGGTTGGCGGATTGATACCAGGACACCCACTCGCCTTCGAAGGCGACGATCCCGTTCTTTTTGTTTCGAACTACTTGGTGGCAATGTTCTTACATAGTTTGAAGGATAGGACTGTTTTAAAAGACTGTGGAAGCTAGCTACGGCCAGCAATGGTCACGACACTCGTTTCTTTTGTTCGTAAGCATGCGGAAGGCTTCGAGAGCTAGACAAACAGAGAATTACATGAGTAAAGATCGAACAAAACTTTTGCGATGGCCTTTCCCTACGTCATAGTGCGACTCGATAGCATGCGATCTGAAAGCATTCTGGCGGCGCAGCTGCGCTTCTCCAGATGCGACCGCACTAGCAGTCTACGTCGGCTGGACTGGCAGCTGAATGCCGTGCGTGACGCTAGGCCCAACAATTTCTTACCCTCCTTTGCAACCGATTTTACGTGGTCTTACCAGCAGCTGACGATGATCTGTAAAACATCCCATATATCCGTCGCTCTACTGCATCTCCGAACTGTAATGCCGCGTTAGATCCGTGTCATGTTAAGTAAATAGGCGATTCCAAATTCTCCAAATAGATAATTGCCGATCAAGGCATGTAGATCCCCGGCGCCAAGTGGGTTAGCTATTACCGACAGTACATGGTGGGGTTCCAAGCATGCGGGTTATCGCGGCCCCGCCGTACCCACCAGCAGTATATATGGATATAATTATAGACAAATTCGGAACGACGGGCGTCTGAGGCGCCCTACCGGGGAGTTGGCTGCGTATATGCGGGTTTGCGAGAGTCTTGTCTGTTTTGGACGGGAATTTCTGCTCTAAGCCAAATCGTGCTTTTCGCTGAGAATGGAAAGTTTGGGGTGTTGCGTATTATTGCCATGCTTGGAGCCGTAACATTACGTATTGACATACCGGGAATGCGAAGTGTTTCAGTTTGCTGTTCGTTCAGCAGCTAAATGACTGGGGCTGAGTGATAAATTGGACGGGGGGAGAGCTGGCGTCAGACGACGTCCCCCCGGACGTGTTTTGATGGGCGCCAGTCAGCCACTTTTGCAGCCACCGAAGCGCCGAGTGATCGGTCGATGAGTTCTAGAAGACAAGAGCGAACATACGACGTATGTATGGAGTGAGGTGTTAACCCGGGCCTGCGGGATATGGCTTGCTGGCTGGCTTGCACGCACCGCGGTACACGGGCAGGATCGCAGGGTCGTAGGTTCGATCAATTACCCATTGTCCGTACTAATTATTTCCGGGCTGGTGGAAATTCATGCCGCAATGCATCGAGTCGGGTGTCTCTCTTAACGTACGTACGTGCGTGCGTGGGTATCTACGCACTCTTGCTGACTGGCGCTACCTGACGCTGACCGCGGTTAGGTAGCCGGAAGAGCCGTGTGGAACACAACGTATATACCTACCGTACGGACTGAGTTTGGCCGCTGCGATGAGAAGACTAGCCCTCTGTACCCGTACGCCTCGAGCTTGGTGGAGTTTAGCGTGTTCTAGCCGATATGTCATTCCTAAGTGAATTCTAAGGCCCGTTCTAACCAAGATCGTGGATTACCGTATATCCCCTTACCCGTCTCCGGAACAAAACGAAGACCGGTGTATCCAACTATCTCTGGCGCATAGCTACCCAGTGCGTGACAGAGCCCCCCATCCCATTCTTCGGTCGTCGGTTGTGCGCAGTCAACCCATCCGTATCTGGCCTTAATTGGCGAGAACGCGGCGCGAGGTGTCACCACCGATGCCGCGCGCAACCAACCGCCCCCTCAAACAGCCGCGGGCAGGTGTTCGTCCCAAGTGGCTGGCGCCGGGCTACTAGGTAGTGGAATGAAACCGGGCTTCCCGAAACAAGGGGAACCGGGCTCTCTCTCGCTCTCTCTCTCTGTTTCCTTTTGTGCTGGGCGAGCCGCGTACCTCCTCCCCCGCAATCTAGCCGTGGCTGCCGCCACCGCCGCCGCCGCTTTTTTGACCCAATGGCGGGGGACAGATGGATCGAACCAGGATGCGATCGAGTGATCTGCGCACGGATCTACGGATCATGTTTTGTCATGTTGGTGGCGGTCGATATCCCGTCCTGAGGATGCTGCTTTCATCTCGTTCTGGGCTAAGATGGGGGTAGTAGGACTTGGGACGGGCTGACTGTTCATTCCCTCGTGCTGGAGTCATGCCCATGACGGTAAGCACTCTTATTCTCGCAAAGAAGAGAGAATTGATTCCGGTAGTCGTTCGCGTAAACCCTCATCGTACACCCCTCATCGCGAACGAGGGGGTCTATTTGTAAAAGGGAAGCTTGATGATAACGTCGCCCTTTGGGTAAAGAGAAATCCCGTCGTCTCTAGCCCGCTAAAGACGCTTTAAGTAGTGAAAAGCGGCCCAAACGATCAAGACTGACCAAACACGGCTATGAAATCCATACAATATCATCATGCTCTACATCGAATCGCAGCCCACCTGTCAAGCTGATCTCCAAGTCGGAACAACTTAGACGTCCTGGCCAAAGTCATACCTTCTTTCGCGACCGTAGAAGGCATGTTCATTTCATCCGAGTCGAATTGGTAGCATCATTTATCTGTCAAGTGTCTCAGGATGAAGCTACTTTAGTCGAAATCAGGTTAAGCCGTACTCCATGTTGAGTGATCTTCAAATGCGATGATTACCAATAGTGATAACAAGCACTGGATTATCCAAGTTGCACCAGCCTACCCTGATAGATAGGTTTGACATCCAGGTGGGGGTAACTAATGCGTACCCGAGCCACGCCGCCTTAACCTGAGCCTAGCCTGAGCCTAGCCCGAACCGGACCCGGCCGGTGCCGCTAATGGAGCACAGCATAAAAATAGAAACTAGCACCATCTTTTTATGCACGATGTTTCCCACGCCTTGAATGGCAGTTTTACAGCGAGTTTTTTTATAGAGAACATGTCAGACAGTACATCTCGCTTATAACATAGAATACGCCAGGCAATTGAAGTATGTGTGTCCATGTACACTTTTTCCTGGATTTTGTATAAAACGTCTGTTAATAGCTTGTGGCTTGACAATAAAACGTCGGCCTAGCTTTATAGACCTCTTAAGGACCCTTGTCTATATAACTTTCTAAGAAGTCATTATTGCTAGGCTACTGTGACCAAACACTATGACTAGGCGTTACTTCTTGAAAACTCCTGTCCGAATGACTTCCTAGGAAGTCATTGCTGCCAGGCTGCTGCGACCAAATACTGCGACCAGGCGTACCTCCGCCTTTACCAGATGACTTCCTAGTCATCATCAGCAGAGCATCGCTAGGACGTCTAAGTTTGGCTGAATCCAACTGCCTTTTGATAGAAACTAAAGCTAATTATCACACTTATTGGGGTCACGTACGCAGCCTTTTGAGTTGGATACTGTTGTTGTTGTTGTATTAATCTGAGTCTAAGGGCAGCAAAGCAGGCTCTGCAAGGCTCTATATATAACGGGTTTTTGGTATAATATAGATCACTCTTCTAGACAGGGCAGGATAGCACCCTATGTGTCAGACCTAGGACGGTTCCATAGAATTGAGGTCCAGTGGTTTATTGATCTAGCGAGTGAATACTGGCCTTGGGTGTCCAGCCTCTCTACTGTATATAGCCTAGGGGAGGTCAGGAATCAGTCCCTATTGAGCCCTAACCATATATTTCACTCCCTTCGAGCCGACGTCCACATGGCAGTCTATCGCTCTTGAACCCCAATTCATATAGATAACCCTGTCCGTGACATATTGGCACTGGTAAACCCAGACAGCTTAGTGTTTTGCGAATGTGTATAAGCTTCCCTGTAGGCTATAATCCAGTGCTAGCAAAAATGATCTCGTAATAAGGCTCATTTCCAAACCTTTTCACAACGAACATCCTTAGCTGCTCTCGTCATTCTTTCTGAGATTAATCCATTCACGGGACCAGATTATCTCTAGGTACTCACAAAGACGTGGTTCTCGTTATTACTGTATGGCATTGCAGATCTAATTTTGGAAGGCTGCATATTAAGTCATGTTTAGTTCCATCTCAAGTCCTTTTAGGGAATTGTAGGCCGTTGGCCGCAATTTCTGCATTTCTCGGCATCTTTTCATGTATCTCCAACGCATCATCTCCACGAACAGATTTCGACGCGAGTCAGGGACTCTCCATTCGCCACGATGTTCGTTCGTCGAAAAGAATAGCTGCGGGTAAAGGCGAAGATCTCTCTAAGACGTATCCGATACGCCCTCAGTCCAAATATAAACACGCAGAGATCGGTGTCGTGCGTTCGTCAAGCGTATTCTATGTCCTACTACCGTATTTCCCCGACCCCTTCCCCATATGATCAGGTGTGGAAGAGCTTCCTCCAGTTTGTGCCCATGGGGGGCTTGGATCAGGAAGTTGATCGGCGGATTGGATGTCATGTCATTTAGGGAGCCTTGTTGAAGGCACGCAGAGGATACTTTTTGACGACAGTCCTAACTACGGAACATGCCGAACACACTGAACACACCTGCTGCACTGGCTTTGCCATCTAGGCTTTAATATAGTACTGATACGTAGCTATGAAATTTAAGTCGTTGGACAAGAGGGGTATGGGAAAGACATTTGCCGGCAACCCATTCACCTGGGGAGTATTTGCCGTACGTAAATTAAAGATAGCCGAGAAGCATAGTCCATGTATATAATCAAATCGTTATATCACCGGATAAAATTCCTAGTAACGCTCGGGTGAGCTGATTCGCAGTAGAGCTGGATCATCGCTCTTTGCTGGCTCCGTTTGATATTAAAGCAATGGAGGTGTCCCATCTTGGCTGGATGATGATGCTAGAAGCAGGCATTGCAGGGAGCTCGGGGCAGATCCAAACTTATAACAGTCTATATATATGAGTGGACATCCGATTGCGCCTCCCTGCTTCGCCTACTCCTGCAAGCCTCTGGCTCCCTAGTTCTAGTACTGTCAAAGAGCCCAGGTCCCTCGCCGAGATGAAGTCCCTCTCTGCAGCCCTCGCGCTTATCGCGCCTGTTCAGGCCGGCCTTCGCTTTCCATGCTCAACTCTGACCTTCCAGCGCCTCGACCCAGTGGTTGAACCTGGGGCGAACCCGTCCTCTCATCTTCACCACATTGTCGGCGGAAACGCCTTCAACGCCACCATGACGGGCGATGTTGGCGAGAGGGCTACCTGTACTACCTGCCAGATGTCCGAGGACTTTTCTAACTATTGGACTGCCACTTTATTCTTTAAGCATCCTACCAACGGCTCGTATCACCGTGTGCCAGTTATTCCTGTCCAACCCCTCTTAGGGGGCTCGACCGGTACCCAAGGTGGAATTACAGTCTACTATACCCAGTTCGACTTGTCCAGGGATAATATACAGCAAAACCCTATTACAGCTTTCCCACCAGTAACTTCACTGCATGTTGTAACGCGGTCTGAGATTCTAATGCTCTACAGGGTTTTCGTATGACGGTGGGCAACCCAACTTCAAGCTCACGCCCACACGTTGGCCTGAGCTACCAATGCCTGCAGGGCTTTAGCAGAGGTCCAGAGCTGCCTGACTTCCCCACAACGCCATGCTCAGGCGGTATCTTCACTACCCAGCACTTCCCTGCGTCAGTACTCATCTGCGCTGAGCTGTAAGCTTATACTAACCGGGCCTAATTAGATGCTGGGATGGCAAGAACCTTGATAGCCCAGACCACCAGTCTCACATGTATAACACCAGAAGATATGACGGCTTTATGAACGACCCTCCATGCCCGGCGTCTCACCCTGTCCGTATGCCACAAGTGGCCTACGAGACCGTCTGGGATACGTCCAGGTTTAACAGCATGTGGCCTTCAGGTACTCCTAACCCTTTTGTATGGAGCTTCGAGGGTACAGGTGGTGGCACCCACGCCGATTATATGTTCGGCTGGAAGGGCGATTCGCTCCAGCGCGCCATGGACACGCCCGAGTGTTTCTACGACGGCTGCGGTTCCATCACAAAGCAGGATATGGCCATCGCCAACCGGTGCACCGTCAGGGATATGGTTGGTGAGGATACTGAAGGATGTACGTTTCGAGACGCCATGACACCAACAATATAAAGGCTAACTTGTATTAGGGCTCTCGGAGCTCCCAGGTATGGGAGGTATGCCATAATCAGACTGTCAAAGCGAGGGGCCGTCGATAGTGGAGCCTATGACGGTTCATTTTTCTATCCGTTCAATCTTGGAGGTAATTTGTCACGTAAAGGTTGATCTGGATCGCTGCTCGTCAGGCGATCTCGAGCACCTTGAGTATGGGAGTGTGAAATTGAACTGATCTTGAACTCAGGGTAGGTCAGATTGATTGGGAATTAGTTTAGGTCTACTTAAGTGCTACCTTCCGTACTAGGTATATATGATCTTACATATATACCTACTCTGATCTGGATCTACACAGCATGCCCTTAGTATGCCTGCTCCACGATGTATTAATGTAAGAGAGTGAACTCTAGAAGTAAATAGTATCATTGGGCTGATTGTATCCCTCCTAACAAGCGATATGTCGTTGAACGGTAGAATTACGTGTCTCCGTTTGTTCTTAAGATCCGTTTTCTATGCATAACCCTTCATAAATATTCCTAATGCAATGGCTCAGTTATGTGACTAATAATTTGACTGAGCCGAGACTGAGCAGAAGCGGCAGGTGAGCTATGCCTGATTAGTCGAGTGCCCTACCTCGACGTTAAACCTATAACTGGAAGTACTGTAAGCAGAGAGGAGGAGTTCATTAGGCCCGCCAAATTTCCAGGAGATATTCGGGGAAATACTGAAGAATGCGGTCACTAATGATAGCGGGAAGACACACCCCCCCCTTCTGGAAAGCCACCTAAAGGGAGCCGCTAGCCTCGCAATTTCGTCAGCCCAGGAGCGGGAGCCAGAAAAATCCAATGAGCTTAACCCAGACTCGCTTGCGTAAGCTCCTTCGCTCCTTTCGGGCGTTGCGTTTTCTTCTCCTGCCCGTATCCCTCTCTCCACTCCCACCCCGAACCGCAATGGGAAGTTGCACAACAAGACACGGCGGCCCATAAGGTACCTAGTCCGACGAACCAAAAAAGAGCTCCTTCGGCTTACGTGCATGCGGATCCCGGAGAGGAATCGACGAATGTAGCAACGTACCCGCCGGGTCGGAAAACTTCCCTCCCCCGATTTTCCCCGTTCTTCCCCCCCTTCTCCCGTCACTCCGATCCCGACGAGAGAGAAAAACTCCGAACAAGGAAAGCCAAACAGCACCCGACACCGGTTAGCCGATCGATGCCGCGCTGCTTCCCCGCGCTCTTCCGCCTGCCCTCGAAGCTGCGGCGGCGGGCGCGGCGGCAGAGGATGACGACGCTGTTGACGGTGCTGTGCGTGGTGGTGCTGGTGCTGGTGCCGTTCTACGTCATCTACCGGCCGCCCCGGCCGCTGATCGCGTACTTCGCGCGGCGGTGGCCGGACGTGCTGTGGGAGGTGCCCGTGGCGCCGGGCAACAAGGTGGTGGCGCTGACGATCGACGACGCGCCGTCGGAGCACACCGAGGAGATCCTGGGCGTGCTCAACGGGCACGGCGCGACGGCGACGTTCTTCGTTATCGGCGGGCAGGTGCCGGGCCGCGAGGAGACGCTCGCCGACGTCGTGCGCAGCGGCTCCGAGCTCGGAAACCACGCCATGCACGACGAGCCGTCGCGCGCGCTGCCGGACGACGAGCTCGCGGCCCAGGTCGACGCCGTGCGCGACCGCATCCGCGCCGCCTACCGCGCCGGCGACCGCGCCCCGCCCCCGCAGTACTTCCGCCCGGGCTCCGGCTTCTTCAGCGACCGCATGCGCCGCCTGCTCGACCGCCTCGGCTACCACATCGTGCTCGGCGGCGTCTACCCGCACGACCCGCAGATCCCGTACGCCTGGCTCAACGCGAAGCACATCCTGAGCATGGTGCGCCCCGGGTCCATCATCATCTGCCACGACCGGAGGAAGTGGACGGCGCCTATGTTGAGGAAGGTCTTGCCCGAACTGAAAAGGAGGGGGTACCGGGTCGTGAGCCTGACGGAACTGCTGAAAGAAGCCAAAAGCGGGTGAGCGCGATGCGATGTAACTTTGCTATAAATTATCCTACCATCGGTACTTCGGCCTTTCACTCGAGCATTCTTCGAACATGGACTCATCCCCCGTTCTACTTCTCTTCGTCCCGGCATATCGCGCGGGATTGGCCTGGGCCAGAAAAGCGGCGTGGATACTACCTTCCGATCAAACCTGCTTATATCTATAATCTCTCGGGGTTCGTGCACTGGATTTGTCATTTGGGCTCACATGGGATAAGGAAAAATCTGGCGTGATGGAAGGAATAGGAAAAGGACTGTAATATTGATTTGCATACATAGACGACCCAGCCTGCAGAACCGGCCGGTCACTAGGAGCAAGGCTTGTACATAATAATTGTAAATTATTATTATTTCTCTTTTTTTCTTTTAGAGCCGAATGGGGGATGTGAGACTTCAGGGCAGTTGCTAGAACTTCTTGCAGTCTATGAATGTACGTCTTAATGTTTTCGCTCCATGCTGCTTTCAAGTGAGCCATGCCAGTTTGCCGACCACAATGCACATGAAATTACACGTCCACCACAGTAAAGCGAACAACCATCCGCCTCCGACCCTCGTGATCTCTCTCTCTCTCCCTCCCTTTTCTTCAACGACGGGCATTCCAGCCATCACATAATCTGCATCGACCCACCGACGTCGGAAGCAGACAACTTCGGCGCATGCCCTTTCTTCCCCTCCTGCCTCTCCACCTCCTTGTCTCCCTGTCCCTGGCCACTCTCCCCCTTCCCGGTGTCCCTGTCCGTGTCCGTGCCCCTCGCCCCATCATCCTCCTCGGCGAGCAGCGCCTCGCACGCGCTCACCAGGTCATCCCTGAGGTCCGTCCAGCCCTCCAGGCCGACGCTGATGCGCATCAGGCGGGGGTCGACGGAGGAGTCCGACATGGCGCGCCACTCGACGAGGCTCTCGACGCCGCCGAGGGACGTGGCGTGCTGGAACAGCCTCAGCTTCGAGGGCAGGCGGCGGGCGCTGTCGGCGTCGCGCAGCAGCACGCTGAAGGCGGCGCCGAAGCCGTTGGGCATCTGGCGCCGCAGCCACGAGCCCGCGTCGGCCGCCTCGGCCTGCAGGCTCGCGTGCCTGACCTCGCGCACCACGCGCCCCACGGGGCCGGCGTTTTTCGACGACGAGGAGGCCACCTCGTCCGCGAGCCACCGCGCCAGCGCCTCGGCGTCGGCGCTCTGCCTGCGCACGCGCAGCTCGAGGGTCCGCACGCTCCGGAGGCCGAGCCAGCCCTCGAAGCTGCCCATGACGGAGCCGAGGACGAGGCGCTCGTCGAGGAGGCGCGGGATCCAGGCGCCCCCCTCCGCCTTGCTGTCGTTGTGCCGGGGCGCCACGGCCACGACGCCGCACAGCATGTCGCTGTGGCCCCCGAGGTACTTGGTGCCCGAATGCATGACGGCGTCGGCGCCCCAGCGGAACGGGTCCAGCAGCGGCGGCGGCGCGAACGTGGCGTCGACGACGAGGTAGGCGCCGGCGCGGCGCGCGATGGCCGCGTAGCGCTCGAGGTTGCGCGCCTCGCCCGTGGGGTTCAGCGGCGTCTCGACGTGGATGACGTCCCCGGGGCCGAGCTCCCTCTCCAGGGCCGCGTCGTCGTCGTCGTTGGTGGACGAGGAGTCGAACTCGATCATGCGCAGGCCCGTGAGCTTCGAGAGCAGCCGGATGACGCCGTGGCACCCGTGGTACCCGCCCCCGATGGCGATGCGCCGCGGGTTCAGGAACACGAGCAGCGCGTGGAACGCCGCGAGGCCCGAGCTGTACGTCAGCGCCGGCCCGCCGAGGAGAGACGAGAGCACCGCCTCGAGCCGCGTCGTGTTGGGCGCCGTCTCACGCGAGTAGGCGTGCGAGTCGTGCGGGTTGTTCGGCTGGATAGGATCATCGGACGGTTAGTTTTTGTGTGTGTGTGTGTTAGTCAAGGTCTTGCTATTTTATCTTCTAGTATAGGAGATAGACCCGATCCTCCTTATTGACGTGCGTCAGGCGGCCAGGCCCGTCTCCCCGAGAATAGAGAAAACGCAGCTACAACAAACCCCGGACCGTCCAAGACCATCCCACTAAAAACAGAAGAAACCTTGGGGTGGGATGGTGGGACGTACGTTGATATTAAGCAACGGCACCAGCTTCTCCGGGTCGCGGTTGTACCGGAACGTGGTCGAGACGTGCATGGGCGGCGCGACAGCCTGGTGCGAGTTGAGGTAGTCGTCGGCATGGAGGGCACGCGCCGATAGCGACAGGGACGACAGGTGCTGGTCCAGGCCGTCTTCCGCCGGGCCGTCACTGTTGTCTCCGTGCACCGGCTTCTCCTGCGCCATGTTCGGGACGAGCTCGCCCGGTACGCCGGCGGCATTGGCCCCTTCCGACTGGTTCCCAGCCATGGCCTCCAATGTAATAGAAAGGGAGAACTGGAAAAGAAGAGAAGAGAGAAAAATGTCAGGGGTATCTGCGGTAGACTTTGGTCTTTCTAGCCTTGGTTCTTTTTTATTTGTTTAAAAAGGAGCTGTGATCACAGTTGATCGAAGGGGTAATCCCGATCTGGTGAAGTATGTATGAAGGAATTCCTATGACGTCGCCACGGGTTATGACAAAGCTAACCTTCCAAGAGATCAAACACGACGACGAGTAAAAGACTCGGTCTAAGTCTTAGGAAAGCATGAAGAGCAGAGGTTCGCTCAATGGTGCGACTGTGAAGTTAGGAAGCAGTCACAGATATATACAGTTGCTCAGCTCCACAATATACTATAAACCTCGAGGTTCGAATCGAAATTCGATCGTCATGTGGGGTTATCACAGGTGCTACCTATAGCTAGGTATTACCGCAGCAGATAGTTGGGTACTATGGATCGGATCACCGGGTACGCATGTGTGTTTCCATACGAATTACGCCATACTGAGTTCCCCATCTGCCAACCCACCGTATAAGCTAGACTGGGAGAGGGACAGCGCCGGCTAGGGACGGGGACCTACTCCGTCATCGGGTATGATGTGGTGTGGGTTTATCGACGTCCGCGCGCCTTTCCTCATGACAAAATTCGGCGCCTAGGGATAAAACGACAAAGATGGCGATTCTACTACACCGAGCTCCTGGGGTTCGTCGAAACCCCAAGGCATGTGGACTCCCGAGTTATGTGATATTCCTCATTAGACGCGCTGTTGGCGCCTGATGTCTAGCCTACTGCATATGCTCCAATCTTCCCCTTGGGCCGCTATGAACTTATCCCCTAAGCCGAGAGTTATTATGTCGCGCTGTCGCGTCGCTTGCTGCTGCTGTTTCCCAACACTTTTTATGCGCCGTCGCTAAAGCAAAAACCTTAAGTAGACAAAATCTCCGCGTCGCATATGCATTTGAACTCCATACGCCCGCTGTTCCTCAATGCATCGTCCCGAGTAACGCGCTAAGATCGCTCGACGCGTAGCTGGCTAAGGCGATCGCGGTATTGGCCCTATATCATGTACAAGACTTCCAGGAGATTTCCTATTAGTGAATGCGTATATACCGAGAAATAGAGGGAGGGACCCGCTAGATCATCGTGAGCGGCCCGAAACTGAAGAGCTTGGGCTTGGCCTCCTTGGATCGTCGATAAGCTCGGCGGTGCTTCCTAGAAGATCCACTCCTTGTTCTGGGTCAACCCTGCTGATGTTGTGGGGATGGACGTAGCCGAAACTGGTCGGCCGTTCTTCGCCGGTTGACGGCGGATTTCGAAAGTCCTCTTGTTCGGCCGACGATGCCGCGGAGAGACGTTTTTGAGAATTGGTCCGGTCGAACGGTAATCTGGCGGTTGAACCAGGTCCCTGCTGCGTATCAACCGTTAAGTGTGTGGCCGGCCCTGAGGGTTCCGAAGGTGGCTTGATATTGAAATCCGCACCGCTCAATCGGTCGCAGTGCGAATTCCGCTTCGAGCTTTTCCTGGGAACTTCCGGCACTACTTCCGGTACTAACTCCGCCGGCTCGGCCAGTTTGGCAGTCCTCTGCGACGGCCGCCTACTAGCTTTAGAATGCACCCTGCTAGGGACCTTGAAGCTCTCGCCCGCGTCAAGGTCTGGGAGCAATGGTGGATCCTTGGGAACTTTGGGTATCTCTATATCGGCCTCGTCATCCTCCTCGACCTCACGGGGCTCGCCATCTCCATTGAGTAAATCTCTTCCTGCGCTCTCAGCTGTGTCACTCCTGCTTCTCTTAATTTTCGGGGCGGCATCCTCGTCATCGCTCTCTATGGGGCCGTTGCGTAGTACGCCCATGGCGACAGGTATCCCTTCTGGAGGCGACTCGTCGCTGAATTCCCCCCCTCTTGCCCGCATGGCTGGCGGCATCCGAGCGCTTCTCACAACCTCGAAACCTTTGCCCTTGTCCTTCGTCTTCCCGCCAAATAGCCCTCTGAGCCATCCTCTGGCCGTGGCCACGGGGCTTGTAGGGTCCGCCGGTCCAGTACCTAACTTACGACCGTATCCGTCAGACTTAAGCGCAGGTCCTCGGACACCGTAGTAGAAATCAACCTCTCGTGTTGAGTAATCCGCGCGAGGGGCAAAAACAGGTGCGTATGATGCGAGTGCTGGCGTTACCCTACCCGATACTGGAGGATCATAAACACCGTCCGCGGTATGGGGTCTAGCTTGGCTCATTCGCCGCATATCAATGCTGCCGAGGGAACCGCGGTCCTGTTTCGGGGTCCCCGGCCCCTGCTCATTTGCTCGACGAGCGCGAGGTGGACGGTAGTACGGGTCTGCGGCTGCTTGCGGGCGCGTCGCTTGCCCAGGTGACGGTAAGGAGAATACACTGGAGTGTCCCGGGGTTGTAGGCGTGAAGTTTTCCAATGGAAGGGAGTACGCATCCAAACTGCGAGCATCCAACATACTCGAATTCCTCTGATTCATAATAATCCCCATACTGCCCGCAGATCCGCTTCGAACGCGACCGTACCCTCCCTTCGATGTGTTGTCCAGCATGGCCGCGGTACTCAGTTGACTCTGCCGAGATTGGGCCCCGCGCCGGTCTACCACCCGTCTCGAAAGCTGACGAGCACCAAAAATCTTCGACAGGCCCCCTCTCGTCTGTCCACGAACGTCATCGCCTCCGGCTCCTGCTAGGCGTGCAATAACTTCGATGATTGTCTGAAGGGCATTAAGGAAGAAGCCGAAAACAAGTACACAGCCATGTATAACCAGGACTATGTACCCAATCCAGCTTTTAGAGCCCTCCGCGACGCCCATGTTCGACGAAAATGTAACCATAAGGATGAGGGAGACGAAGCGAAGCACGGAGAATCCCGTGTGATAGGCATTCATCGAGGTCGGCGAGTGGAAAGGGCGGAAAGCATGTAAGGTTAGTATCAGGACCACCTCGCATGCCGCTAGGATGACAATCTGTGCAATACCCGCCGGCTGAACGGCGCCAATCGCCATACCTCGCATGATCGTCAAGATAATCGGGATCAAGGCAAACGCAGCAGCCTCGTCGGAAAATGTATTATATAGTGGCCCGTACATGAGGACCGTCGGAAGGTCGTCGAACAGGTGAGCCCGGGGTTTCGTAGTCGCAATCAGGTACATGAGCCAGACGGCAAAGCCGATGATTACGACAAGCGTCAAAACCGCCATGCCAACAAGGACACCACGGGACCGCCCTGCGACAACCAGCTGAAAGGTAGAGAGCGCCACTATAGGAAGTAAGAAATAGTTAAAGACAACTCGGACGACGTTGCCAATGGAGAAGGGGATATTTTTGGCTCGACGATCCTCCTCCGGAGCATTGTTGATACGTCGAAAGATCCAGCGACCAAAGAATCCGACTTGGGGTAGGACGAGTCCCGCGGCGATGATGCCGAGTAGCCATATCATCATGCCAGCCCAAATATCCTCGACCTGGCCCATGCCATCTAGCTGGGCTATTCGCTCCAGGCCGTACGTGCCGTTGGTTACATAAACCCCGTCGACCAGACTTTGCCATGGCGCCGATCTGGAGACGAAACTCTGGTTGAACATCAACACAGACCACGAGGCCTGGCTAACGACCGGTTGGAAAAACCCTGGATACTCAAGAGTGAGGCCGCCAGTCAACACGACAAACTGGATGTACTGGAGACAGTCTCCGAATCCCGGCGTAACCAGGCGTAGAAGGTCGGGATCTCTGCCATAATTAGATGTCCAAAAAAAGACATCGTTAGTGCCCCACGGACTGAATACAGCAGCTACAGCTGTAGCAACGCCTACTGAGATTAGGACGAAGAGCGGTAGAAACTTAAGAGACCAAGCGACACCCCCGAGACTCGGCGTTACAGTTGCAGACACGCAACCGATCTCCGTACTTGCCTGGTCGCCGTGCAAGATCATGAACGTGGGGGCGAACGAGGACAATGAATAGGAGGAGCTGAAATCATGGGAGACGTTGAAGGACGGAAGCGGTGGCTGATCGTAGGGCGAGTCACTAGGTGATTCCGGGGTTAACTCTGAACGGCTCTTCGGGGATCGCGGACAATACCGTAAGGGATAAGCACTCACTAAGGGGTAGAATTAAACACGGGCCCTAGAGGACATGACCCGTTCAGGATGTTCTGGCAGAAGTTCCGGTAGCTCTGATGCGGTTCATACGTCAGGACGTCCACCGTGGTACGGAGGGTCGTGGCCTTGCGCAACTCATCAGGCTGCCAGGGTTCCGGCAAGTCTCGTATTTTTCCCCAAAGAACGCCGTCGGGATCACTCCAACGGGGGTCGTCCCGGGGAGGCAGCTCTTCGTTACCGATTCGACCCGTCACATTTCCCCAAACGGTGACCCTTAAGTTATGAGCCGGACCCTCGGTGTCGAAAAACGCGTCAACGAACAGTGGGACCCATTGAAGCTGAAGGTCCTGTCCCTGATTGGGGTGGATGTAATTGTAATTGAGACAGTTACTGAATGGAATCAATACGGCCGCGACGGGCCGAGTCCAGAAGCAGGTGGCGAAGAGGAATGCTGTCTTGAGGAGAGACACGATGTTGTGGCGGTTAGTAAGCCTAAGGGCTGGAAGCGCAACACAGGCCATAAGCGTGGTCGTGGGGATTGCACTGTTTCCTAGCTCAAGCGCATCTTCTCTGTTCTCAGAGTCACGAGACATCTCGGCAAGCATATCGTCAGTCTCCTTCCCGTGTCCTCGAGTCTTCGTCCCGTCATGGTGGCTCAAAGGGGATGTGGTCGCTTTCGGGATTTGAGAAGTCGGGCTTCGCATCGTTGTCATGGAGGGCGATCCACGATAAACTTCATCAACAACGACTGGATACGAGACTGCGAGGACCACTAGGCCCACATCCTGTTTGAGGGCAACAGGGCCGCTGTCAGGGCAGTCAGTCGCCGGCGTCTTCGTCGTCGTTTGTTAGTTTAATAATAGCCGTTGTGAAAGTCGATCGAGGGCAATGCGGCACGGGGGGACGTCGCGAAAGTTGTTGTCGCGGTCCCGTCGTGATTATGGATTGAATTGTAGTAAAGGGGTGAACTTGTTTGAAGGGTAGATAAGACGGGATCGGGATCAAAATGTCTCAGACGCGGGAACCGATCTGATAATAGGGAAATTTCCTGCGATTACAGGTGCGTATGGATGGATCGTACCCTGGCAGCCTACAGTATGTAGTAAGATAGCCGCCTAGTGGTGCTGTGTACGGCAGTAGGAAGAGGGATAATCGCAATGTCTACTAACCACATACGAAGTAGTTAGGTAGTAAGTCCAGTGTCATAGTAACTCTGGGTACCTAACGGAACGTGCGTACCTAGTAGGTAGCGTTGGCCGCGCGACAAGGGTTCTTGAGGAGTGCTCGTTAGCAGATGAGGCGGTGCGGCTCTGGCTGTTTCAACAGTCCAACCGCTGCACTGGGTGGGCAGGTCATGCCAAGCAACCACGAAGCTAACAGGTAAGCTAAAGTAGACATGGATGGTGGCTTAAGAGCCGGAAGGGTATTATTACTACCGGTGGCGTGAGCTGAGGCGGCTCAGCCCTAGACAGCTCCATGCACTATAAAGTATTTAAGTTGAAAACAAGAGTGATGCGAATGCTTAATCCAAGTAAAGTTGTTTAGGGATGGCCTGAGCAAGAGCGGTGAGAGGGGTATAATCTCTTGAAGCACTTCCTTCGTTCTTTTTACCAAAAATATGATAGTAAATGCTGTAGCTACGGACATGGCCTTGTCAACGAAGAATTAACATAATAGTACGACAGTATTTTGGATAGCAAAGGACGGGGGAGTTCAAGTGGAAACCTTTTCTTCTGGAAAATCAAGGAGCAGAGAGCGTGGGGCCCTTTGTTCCTCCAGAAGGGTTACCAGGTGGAGGGAAGTGGCGCCAACACAAGCCTAAAATGCAGCCTCTTTAGCGCATATTATACGAAGTGCTTGAACAATTTCTATTAATAGCTACATTAGTGGCAGAGAGAGATTGCCGATTCCGTAATAACGTAACTGCAATTGTCCATACGTCAACGAAGATCTCCTGGAATTATGTCTGGGAAGAGGGGGAAGAAACCGTCCTTCATCCCATAAGGCATACTTTTAATGCTCCTTTTCGAGTAGACATCTATGTATATGTGCAAGTCTTAAGAAAGGCTGACTTCAATCATACACGCATTGGGCATCTAGACAGGGTAGGTAGGGAGGTAAGGGAGGTAGGAGTACAGGGATATTTTGGCATTATTACAGGTCATATTACCGAACCTGTCGTCATTGAGCTCAAGCCGACGTTCAAGGCCACTACCACGGTTCCTTTTGACCAGTGACGGATGCAGTTTCTGATCTTTCTTGATGCCGTCTCATGGTTTAGCCCCCGTTATCAGTCCGAGAGAACTCAAGCGTGCCAGTCAGTATGTACGTTTAGAACCGTCAGAGGCATAGCCGAAACTCTGAGACGCCGTCAGCGCCCAATATCGTATATACCACACTCGATCCTATCGATCCTATTTGCGAGTGCCATGTCAGACTTTGTGAGTTATCTACCAGTTCCGTAACGTGCAGGCTTGCGATAAGACGCCAGCTTTATAACTGTCGGCCCACCCTTGCTTTGCTATTGAGCATACTTACGTACGTCGCATCGATCCGAACGAGTAATGCACACAACAGGCGAAGGGTGGAGACCTAGTCACCTAGTTTCTCTCTTGTCGCTCTCTCTCTCTTTCTCGTCTTGCAACCGGGGAGTACAGGACAAAGAAAGGAACAGCAGTCGATGGTTGCATTGCACACTGCCGGCACAGCCGTTTCCCCTTTGGCCGTCGAGAAAATACGAGGCCGGGGGTTGGACGAATGGAGATCCGCGGCCGGGATCTGTCCAACGTGGCACGGGTGTCGCCAAGCAGGCTTTTCTTTTCCCATACCGCAACCGGAGCTAGTTCCGCTTCTGCGGGTTAGAGGGAGGGAGGCGAAGAGCTCCGCAGACTGTCCTATTCCATGGCTGCCTTAACGTGGTTTTAAATACTATGGTTCTCGCTGCGTAGTAAGTAGGTCCACTCTCTCCAGTTATCACCTAGGGACGACGGTGGTTCTATCCTATAGGAGGACCACGAGCTAGCCTGCCTTGTATGCTCTTCCGCATCGTGACACATGCAAACCACGGTTTCATGGTAAGAAAGAAAGACCAGCTATCGTCTACTCCCGTTGCCGACCGCTAGGGATGTGACGGAGATATAGCTGTGCTATCGGGTATCGGCATCGGCATCACATACCTGGCCGGCTACGTTAGAATGACCAGCCCACAGTGACATTCTTCATAGTAACTCGTCGATGGAAATTGACTGGCGTTCGACTCGAGTTCCATTGTAAGTATATGCCATGATCCTCTATGCTTAACTTGGTAGAATAGGGGTATATATACCAACCCAGGCCTCTATGGATTATAGACGATGGCCTCGACGTCGGGCCGCCCCGTCAGAATTTGAACTCCAACAGGGTGCAATATCCACAGTATCCTAAGTTACTATATCATCTACTTCTTAGTCCATCGTCCCCTTGCAGGACCCGCCAGTAACGTGAGCATTGCTGAGAATAGGGTTCCTATGTCGGACCCCTTCGACTGATCTCAACTCCAGGGGGCTCCGCAACATGTCTCGCGCCCGTACGCGCATCGAACCGTCTCCATAGACAACGGATGGACTATGACTTGCTCAACTACAACCTCGAGGGACAAGGCAAGCTCTATGGTCTATATCGTCTGGATGATACAGAGTTGTTGGATCCTGCGGAAAAAAGAGGGGGTCCTCCTCCACGAACATTGAACCATGCCCTGGGCTTCGGCGTGTGTTCTTCCCCTCTTGCCCCCTCTCCAAAACCCCTACCCAAACCACGGTTTGTGCCCACAGAGCACCGGGACAAAGAACCGCCAACGTTAAGACAACCAGTATCGACTACCTGACGCAAGGAGATGTGGAAAGAGATGCCGTCCCGGGCCCCGACACATACCCATACCTATGTTTAGACTCCTACCCAGGCACAGACTTAGGCTCCGGCGGGCACCAGCCTATCATGCGTGCCTCAGAACCCACGAGCAGAGACCCCACAACGCCGTGAAGGTCGGGGCCGAGACAGTCGAGCTAAGTAAGGGCAGTCCAGGTCAAGACCGTCTTAGGTCGTACATACACCGCTGAAGCTGCAACTTGTCTATACATAATCCATGGAATCATCTCCCACCCCCTGGCGGGCTAGGTAGTCTACGGCAACTGGGGCTCGCCCAATGGAGCATATTGTGCCGGCGGTCCGGTCCTGTTCGACTCCTGGGACAAGTTTAGGCAACTGGAGTCCTTGTTTACGCCAGCGCAGAGAAAGGTTGCCAGTTTAAGATACCACAGTGGAGTACTAACTGTGGATAGGGGAGTGTATTACGTACCCTAAGGGCCGGCCGTAGTGGGGAAAAAAGATATATGTCTCTCAGGGAGATGGAGACGCTTCAACACAACGCGAAACTGGAGGACCATTGCTTGTATCAGACAATTGGTATATTCTGCCCTCTTTGATACCTGGCTGCCAAGATACAAGGTGCAATGGATCTGGGTTGGACTATCTGCGTACAACTACAACCTCTCTAGATGAATACCGGTAGTCTTAAATGTGCCATGCATGGTTGATAGTACTCGTCTTCCCAAAGAGACCCCGATATGGCCGTTCTAATATCAGACCCTCACTGCAAAGAGATATCACAGCTCCTGTTCAAGCACCAGTTAGCCAAACTCCAATTTTAGCTACGTCTGGCATTGTTCACCGCTCCAGGTGAGATCCAGCGCTTTCGTGTGCTCTGAGCACAGAGAGTATCGGCTGTATCCGTAGCCTAGGCGCATTGGCCCCTCGAAAAGAAAGGTACGGACCGAAGTTTCTTTCCATAAAGTCCACAGAAAGCCTCCATAAAGCTTTTTTTAAGCCTGGTCGAGCGCAGTTGGGTTGAAGAAGACGTTATTGTTGTTGTCGGTAATCGTAATATCGAGATGCTCAAAGGGAATAGAGGCCTCCAGCCGATCGCCGGCCGGTCTTCCGCTTTCGTCCTTGCCCGATATTTTGATGGGGGCGATGAGGTAAGATACGAAATGATTTTTTAGCTTTGATACGTCGACAGTACGAGGGAGTGTATCGAGGCTCCTCAGGATTGAAAAAATGTGTTACCTTTTCCTCCGAACGGTGAGCAGACACGTGTGGTATGCATGAAGCGGTTCTACGCTTGCATGGAGTCTTGGAAGCCATTTCCAAGCCGCAATAATGCTGTCTTGAATCTGCGAAGAATCTCTGCATTCAGACGTTCAAATCTCGACACTTGGTCCCTTCCCTTTCAGTAGTGAGCCGATGTTGAGTTCCACATGTTTGCCCTCACCACTGTCATTCTCAGTCTGCGGCGGTAAAAGGGCTTTCAGTCGTGCTTCGACTCGACGTCCCTCGTCGAGACTCATATCAATGCCAGCCTCGAGCTCGCCCTCTGTCATGTACTTATCGTAGGACTGGATTTGTTCGACCCAGCTAAGCAGTTGCTGAATGTTGCAGTCGGATATAAGGACAAGGGAATGGGTTTGATGGTCTGTTGGCACGTTCTCGAGTGGCATCAGGTTGCTTTTTAGTCTTCTGAGTTTTGATCTGGCGCCGCTCGATATTTCTGCGGCCGCAGATTTCTGCCTGCGTAGAAGATAGGCGCGGGGATCCCCAGATGGTAGTGTGGTCTTGATTGGTTCCTTATCCTGTGTAGAAGGTTGCGCGTTCAACTGAATGTTGGTGGAGCGTAGTTGGCTAAACGGCTTTCGTAGTTCATTACGTTGGCTGTTAGGCGCAGAGATACCACCCTGTCGGAGTTGCTGAATGAGATGCGCTCTTGCTGACGAGAATGGGTTTTCAGTTTCATAACTGGGGCCGGAACCTCGATTGGTAGGACTGCAATTTGACCCTAAGCCGATCCTATCTTGGTGCTGCGGTTGAGGATTATCTGCAATTCCCCTTGTCTTGTTGACTGTGATCTTCGTCTGTCTGAAACCGCCTGTGGCCTCGATGTGTTCCGAGCTGTATTGTTGTGCTCCTAAGTTAGAGGGCCTGTGAATCGAGGAGGGTGGTGTCCAAGGCGGCTGCGGGCGGCGTTGACGAGGGATCCTATTCGGATGTGTGAGTGTGCTACCAAGCCCTTTCCGTGGTGGCAATCCGGCAGAGCTGGACATCGGGCTCCTATACAGACCACCAGGCACATCATTTGCCTCCTGACGTTTACCCATGGCTAGGGTCAAGCGCTGGCTGGGTGGGAGATCGAGATCCCCAGGAGGAGCACCAGGATGTCGAAGGAGAGGCGGTTCTGGTGTTAGGGGTGGCTGGAAAGCCTCATTTGACAACAATGGTGCTTGCTCTGGAAGATCTAACGAGCCTGCCTCTTGAGGGCGCGTTGGTGCATTCATTTTTGCAATGAGCCATGGATTGAGCCCCTGCATAGACGCTGCGGTTGCGTCATCGGGTGATTCTAGAGAACCTAATGATGACTGGGCCGGCCTGGCTCTCTTTCTTCGATGGCCGTCTTCAACGTGTTCGTTGAGATCTGCCGATAGATCTACATTCCACTGTGACGGAACTATACCAGTAGTCGTGTGTCTAACACGGGCAGGCTGTGGTGGCGCCTCATTATCCCTCGAATTAATGACCTGCGAATTGATCGGTGTGAAAGCAGTCGTGGCTATCGTGCCGCGATGCGGCCTCCCCGGGGGCAAGGGGTGACCGTCTCGGGATATGTGAGTAAAAGGAGCGCGCTGATTGTGGACCACATGAGGTGCCTCCGATGAGTCTCCATCATTCTCCGTGTTAGATAAGATCAGGGTAGGAGAATGGTGTGAATGGGCTTCGGCAGTAGGGCTGAGTATAGAAGTAGTTCCGCCTTCGACAACCGCTTCTTCATGTGATTCAACTCGCGGATGTGCTGGATCCTGAAGAGCCGACTGCCTAGCCTCACTAGACTCGTATACTTCCTTGCATAAGCCTTCAAACCCATCAAGGAGAAGCTGCTCGTCAGTGAACAGGACATCGTCCTTGCATGGTTCAATATTCACCTCATAGCTACCGATGGGACAAACGATATTGAGACGGATGAAATGGCCTCTGCATCGTTGTGATGGAAGATCAGCTTGCTTAGTCTCAAGGGCCTTCACATATATGCCCAGTATCTTCTTCATTGTGCCTCGTTTGGCGGAGACAGGGCGACCATCAACGGAGAAGAAATGGTGTTTTGAGACTCTACAAGGATTGGCATCCGGATCCATGATATACGCCTCGAACGTGTAGCTGTTTGTCCTAGAGGCCGACTGATCATCGTCTGATGCCCTGGCCTCGGGCCACGGTCCATCTATCGGGAAAATCTTCTCAAAGCTAAGGGCAGATATGTCTTTGCCGAATATTTGAAGCACCGCTTCCCCAACCACGGCATTCCTCTTTGGTGAATACGACCAATTCTGCTTAGGGTTCTGGAGCACCTTCAAAGCCAGTTTGAGAGTAGGCCTTGCCATGGCGTAAGACTGGAGCAGGTCCCGGATCTTGTCCAGTGTCTTGGCTGATTCCTTGATTGCGACCTGCTCACGCACTGGTAACCGGCTAAACAGCTCAGTGATTCGTACAGTTGTCCCAATGGGTGCAGATGTTTTCTGGTGCCGAGCTACACCCCCAATATCGCTGACAAGGTGGAGTGTGGCTCCAACGGGATCGTCTGCAGTCTTGGTAATGATGGTCACTTTCGCCAGAGTGTTTGCAGCGGCTAACGCTTCACCGCGGAAGCCCAGTGTCTTGCTGACATGCGTTCTCAGTTCCTCAAAACTCTGAAGCTTGCTGGTGTGGCCGCGTCTGCCGAGTGAATCATAGTCATCAGGATGGATACCAACTCCATTGTCCCGGACTTCAATTGTGCTGACGGTATTAGGTGAAATTAGAACTTCTACAGAGGTAGCCTTGGCATCTATGGCATTGTCTAGGAGCTCCTTCACTAATGTAACTGGTGTAGTGATGACTAGAGGAGAGCCCAAGAGTCTGGTTGTCGAGTCTGGGAGACGTGATATCGTAGACATTTTAGACCCAAGGATACAACTAACCTGGGCCAGGAGTGAAGGAAACACCAGGAGATATGCGGGAAAGTCGTCTGCGAAGACCTTGTCTCCCCAATACCCACTCCGCGGTCGGTAGAAGGATATGAATAAAGTTATAATAATACAGGATACGACTTTTAATAGGGACACCACTCGTCCAAGACGATACGAAGAGGAAAGGTGGAAAAAATGAGAAAATACATGACCACCGACGCTGAGTGCCTGGTTCTAGGAGGGGAGACCATCTCGCTGCCTATTTGGGTCATAATGCAAGAACTAGAAAGCAGTTGCAGTCGTACTGTAGCTCTTTCCCTTCGATGTCGCGGAGGACTGGCGATGGGAAGGAAGGAAGTAAACTGCCGGGTTAAGCTCGAAGCTAAAAGGGGGTTAAGTTAGAGCTACTGTAGTAGATGGAACCGCAGTTGGAAACAGCTGGTGTCGAGCCGCAGATCAACTACCGTCCTCCCTCATATAATCGCTAGATACTTATATAAACCCCTACGTTATGGGTCAGGGGACTGGAGCTGCTGACCACCTGCAGCAGGTCAGACCCCATCAGTTCAATACCCCTGCCCCACCAACGTCATGCCCCTCCCGCGGTAGCAGCAACGGCGGCATCCCCCTCCATTGTGCCATCCCACGTCGTTTGGTCCAGCTGAAAGCTAAAGACAGAGAGACAGACAGACAGACAGACAGACACTCCAGAACACAAGATCCGACCAGTCAATCTCGTCCGTCTCAGCCAGCAGCACCCCTTTCGTTTTGCATTCCCTGTCCACCCAGAAAACTACTCAGCATCAGTCAGCAGCAGCAGCCATGGCGACCACGACGATCAAGGGCCCAACGCCGGAGCAGCATGACGGCAGCGGCCTGCGCATCGGCATCGTGCACGCGCGGTGGAACAGCAGCATCATCGAGCCGCTGCTGAAGGGAACCGTGGACAAGCTGCTGGCGTGCGGCGTCAAGGAGTCCAACATCGTCGTGCAGTCGGTGCCGGGGTCGTGGGAGCTCCCCATCGCCGTGCAGAGGTGGGCAAAACTTTCTTTCTAGCTGGCAATAGGCCTGCCTACCATCCGACTTGCTTCTTTCTATCTTGGCCTTCCTTACCTTGGCTACATACATTCCCCTCCCGTCCTACATATTATGTTCCCAGACAGTCAACCCCAGGAACGACTAACAACCCTACGCCCCGCATCAGACTCTACGCAGCCTCCCGAATCCAACAATCGACAGCGGGCACAGCCTCAGCGGGCGACCTGCTGGGCGGATCGACAACGGACTTAACCTCCTTCCCCACTTCCTCCTCCGCATCGTCCAACCAGCCCTTCGACGCCATCGTCGCCATCGGCGTGCTGATCAAGGGCGAGACGATGCACTTCGAGTACATCGCGGACGCCGTGTCGCAGGGCCTCATGCGCGTGGGACTCGACCTCTGCGTGCCCGTCGTCTTCGGCGTCCTGACCGTGCTCAGCGACGAACAGGCCCGCGCTCGCGCGGGGCTCGGGGGCTCGGGCTCCCACAACCACGGCGAGGACTGGGGGCTTGCCGCCGTTGAGCTCGGCGTCAAGCATGCCGCCTGGGCCCGGGGCAAGATCGAGTGAGTGGGCCAGTAAGTTAGCATGGGTGGTGAGATGGGGAGTGCCGATGAGGAAAAGGAATGAAAGAAGCAAGTGAAAAGGAAAAGTTGAAGGAGTGCGAGCTGCGCAACGACGCTTGGCTTGGATAACGGAACATTAGATACCAGAAAGAAAGGCGTAAATATGACCAATTTGAGGCTTGGATAAAATGTGAATAGGCAGAGATAGGATATGTATGTATGGCGGCAAAGCATATGTTATACGCCGCAGGGCAGATCCGGAAGACACTGCTGAGGCACGCAAACTGAATCTGAAACAAGCCCATAGCTTATCGTCAAAGCAAATTTGCCCAACGTGCTTTAGACTTCGCTTCGTCATAACATGTCTCGCTACCCGCTCTACTTGTATAGACTTAGGTAGGTAAAAATGCAGCCCAACGCCGGTTCAAAGGTATTAGATTACTGGTATGGTAGGCCCCGTCTATCTATCAAGACTTCATCTTCCCGCCACCATGAGTCCGGACAACAGCTGAAACGCCTCCTCTCCTCACCTCATCTCTATGCACGCGCAGGTAGTTAAGATTCTCCCCCGAATAGGATAGGATGTGTGCTCTCCCTCCTGCCTCGAGCCTCGAAATAAGCCTGATCTTCTGCTCAGGGATGCTGGTTGGTGGTGGGATTATATTCAGAGGGAGTCTCCATTCCTCAGATCGTCGTCTAACCAGAAAAAAAGATATTAACGGCCGGTGCCCCTAAATAACAATGCGGTTTCGCTCTTGCTGCCTCGCCTGATTTCATGCCGATACTCCCCCAGTTTCTCTAAACCGATAAGACAATTGATTGATGGTATTACGTGTGGAATGCAAATGCGACCCGCCTAGTTGATGAGCGCCCCGATTTCGTCTCCGAAATTCTTTTTTGACCGCCACGCGCTCTTCTTCTTCTCTCGCTTGGCTTTCATCGCCTCCCATCCCTCCTCGTCATCGTCGTCGTCTTCTTTATTTGACACCGGCTTCGCCCGAACCTCCGTACGGAGCTTTGAAGTCATGCTAGGAAGCGCACCCGACATTGTCGACGTGCGGCCACTCTGGTCAACATGCATAACGCTCGAAACTGGCCGGTAACGTCCGGGCAAACCGATATTGCTGCGCTCCGAGGGAGCGATCGACGGTGCGTAGCCAGTTCCAGGGACGCGTATTGACGGCGCAAGCCCTTGCTGAGGGGCCTGCTGCATCCAAGAAGCCGAGTTTGGTTGGACCATGCTCATCGTGCGCGTCTGGTTCTCTCCTCTTGGGGGTGCTAGACCCATTCCGTTGCCCATGCCGTTAGACATCGAGTCTTCAAGGAACGAGTTCCGCGGTATGTCGGGGAGGGACCCTACAGATTGGGTCGGCAAATGCCCTTGAGGGCGCATTTGTCCTTGCGCCGGTGGCTGTCCTTGGCCCTGAGTGGCCATCAACTGCATGAACTGCATTTGCATTTGCATGAACTGAGTCATCTGCTGCGTCATCTGCATTTGTGCTTGATCACCCGGAGTCATCATGGGAGCCTGCACCTGCGGCACGTTCATTGGATACATCATCTGCGGAGGAATTCCGGCGACAGGATCGAAGCCTCCATTCATCTGAAAGTTGGGCGCCATGGCCGCCGGGCTGCCACGTCTCAGAGCCCTCGAACGTTCCTCGCTGGCAATCACGCCCACTAGACCGCCTGTAGGCAGTGGTGGATTCTGGTTCGCAGCGGGCGCGCCTCCTCCAAGGGCAAAAGACTCTCGGGGAGGCTTGTTGATGAGGCCTGCTCCAAGATACGGATCCTGGGGTAGCCTCCTGGCAAAGGGCGGCAGGTGCCCACCACTGCCGCCATTCACGACGCTGCCTTCGCCACCAACAGAGCCCGGGCCAGCTACGTGTGGAGGCGGCGCCATCGAGGGTCTGAGATTCGGATTCGACGGCACAGTGGTAAGCCGCGTGGGCGGGCGAGCTTTATTAGGAAACCCGTGTGCTTGAAGAATAGCGAGTGGAACATCTTCGTCCGACGAAGCATCGGAAGGCGGCGATGTTGATCTACTCTTCTCAACGCCGTCATTCAGAGTTAGATTCGGGGTGCTCATCGAGATTGACAGGGAGGGTTGTGCCGGCGCAGGAGTCGAGGTTGACTCTCCAGTAACTTTCATCATCTGCTGCCGATAGACTGTCATGTGCGCCTCTTGTTTTTGACGCTGTTTTGCAAGTTTCCGCGTCTTCTCCGCCTCGTCCTCCTCGTCATCATCATAATTCACCCCGTCGTCCTCACTATCGGATCCGTCCTTCTTGGCGCTCCCCATCCTCTCCTGCCTGACCTTCTCGGCGCGATACTGCTCAAATTGCTCTCTAGTCATAACTTTGGTCTGCGGATCGGTCTTGGAGCGCATCCCAAAGTTGGGGACGAACTTTTCACGGCGGGCCGGCGAGTTTGCAAACATGTTTTCGTCATCCTCATAGGTCTCAGTCAACGTGCGCCTGAATCTCGAAGATCCCTCCTGGCTCTTAGGATACCTGCTGGTCGCATCACCGGTAACGGCTGCACTGTTGTTTAAGAAGTGAGTAGCTGCCAGAGAGTCTCTTAATAGCGTCGTGTCCTCATCATCCTCGGATTGGCGATGGTCCGACGGACCAGCATTATGCTGAGGGGCCGGTGGCGGCGCAGCACGGTGAGTCCTGGGTGGGGAATGAGCCCGTCCCGAATCCAACAACCCATCATGCGAAGTCTGGCTATTCCAAGAATGCTGCGGTGGTTCAACGCGAGCAGAGGCATCTAGTTTTAGAGGCGAGGGTTGGACGGCTCGGTTAGCTGTCAGGTTACGCTCCTTCAAAGTCGCCACACTCGATCGCTTGTCAAATTTCGAAAGCACGCTGCTCAACTCTCCGCCGAGATCCATCATGAAATCCCTGTCATCAACCCGTGGCGGCGTTTCCGTGCTAACAGTAGACGTCGTGGGGGCACGGGAGCGGCCGCCTGGTGTCGTAGGGTCCTTCGAGAGCGTTTCTGGCATGGCCGGAACTGGCTCATCGGGAGGCATCGATGACAGCGAATTCTTCTTATTCCCGAAAGAAAAGGTACGGCCCGCTTGCCTCAGGAAGCCACTAGAGGACTTAGGAACTGGCGGGATGTCCTCCAACGCTACGGGCTTTCGAGGGACAGCTTTCCCATCATCATTATGCGGTGGGTAAGGCGGATAATCCGTCGATGAAGGAGCAGTGGAGGCGGCGCTGTGACGAGAAGAGTTGTCTGATGTCGTCTTGGTAGTATTGGAACTGGCACTGCTACTAGATAGTGGTCAGCAAATTACACACGCCAAACACAGTAAGCCCAGCACGAAAGGGCGT
Organism: Monosporascus sp. MG133; assembly: GCA_004155925.1. NCBI lineage: Eukaryota > Fungi > Ascomycota > Sordariomycetes > Xylariales > Monosporascus > Monosporascus sp. MG133. The sequence continues at coordinate 285,216 of QJNX01000041.1, forward strand.
CATGTGAGACAATGAGGCCATAAATTCGGCACACTGGAGCTCCGCAAGTTCGATCATGGGGATTGCCCAAGCACGGTTCAGACATTACGAGATTACTTGCGGACCGAGATTTAGGGGACGGGATCAAATAGTATCGAAGTGAGACTGGACACAGACTGAGACAAAAGAGAGGCGACTCGCACATACCGATTATTTGTCATCCCAGCGAAAAGGTTGTCCTCCACTGCAATATCAGAAGTGCTAGTCTTCGGCCTATGAGCTGATGCTCTGGTCATCCTAGCTCCGCCGTCAAAGGACTTGACAGGGCCCTCGGAACGGTCGAGGACCCGGAAAGAAGGCCCTGCTATGGCTCCATTTGGATCTTCTGCTGTCGCGGTAGATTTCCGCCGGAAGTTGACTGGGAATCTGGGCATATAGACCGATTAAAGATATACAAGTGTAAGATTATTGACAACCCATATAAGCCAGTCTTTTCCGTGGCGTGCGGATCGTCGAATTGTATATAGTCTTCGAAGTGGAAGTTCCCAAACTCTATGTTAGGACAGCCGGAACGATTGTGATGCTCACGAGGACGAGTTATTGTCCGAGTAGGGCTATCCGAGTTTGCCCTGTCAAGTCTCGGAACGTGACGCGAACGGTCGGACTGCTGCATGAGATGGTCAACAAAGTTCTTTAGATGTAACCGCCCCGTTGCCTTGAGCTCCCGCTAAAATAGGTACGGGTGGCAAGCCTGAACCTGGCTCCCCACTAAAACACATAATGATTTGCTTCAATTAATAGAAACACACCAAGTTTGTCGTTTGGGGCATATCTGTGGCATAGACTCGACCTGGGCGTAGTAGATGGCCACAAGCCTGCCCCCCCAGCTGTCCGACGACGACATGCTCCCCTTAACTGGGCTAACAAACTCAAAATACAACCTAGGATGCAAAGCTTCCCAGACGTTTGGAGACTTTGGAGTCACATGCAGGTTGGGGTAGCAGTAGCTGATGTCTGAAGGTTAAAAGTGAAAGGTTCCGTCACTTACGTCAAGTGCGATTAAACCGAGTAGTGCCTCCTTAACGGACGACGACCTCGGTATATTAGTGTATAGAGTGATGATGATAAACCCCAACTAACAAGGCTGACTGGAAAAATATGAAACAGAACGGTCAAGAAATGGTCGCTCGTGTATGGGAACGGATAGAGTCTCGTAGACCAAATGGGAACGAAGTAGGAGAAATTTCGAGTTCAGGAGGGCTCGGAAATTGTTAAGAACCTTGGCCCAGAGCGGGAAAGATCCAGACCCAGTGTTAGTGTAGTTGTGGAAGTGTCAGACGGTAAGTCGTGACAGGGGCTTGCTTGTCACTATACGATAAAATGCGTATGCGGAACGTGAACGGAATATAAAAATAAGAATTATTAAAGACAGATTCAATGAGAGGATAGATCCTATGAAACGGCGGATCAGAGGTGACTCCTAGCTATGCACCTAGGAGGGATGCTCGAACGAGGTTGGGATGTCGGCGAGGGGCGAGGGCGAGGAGGGTGAGGAGCAAGTGAATTAGCCAGGAAGTTGAGAAAAGCGAGAAAATTTTCCATGGAAATATTAAGATGAGATGGAATTGGAGTGGTTTCTTCGATTAACCCATCCGATGACGAAAAAGCGACAAGGCAACAAACAGTGCAGTATGGAGAGACTGGAAATCAACGGACGTGAATTTTCATGCTCTACTTTACATAGTAGAGGCAGTAGCTGTAGGGATCTACTTACGTACGTACATACATGTATCTACTGCCTAGTGTAGTACTCTTGTACGTGTACTGTCGGTAGCATTGAGTGCCAAGCTTACTTACTGGGCTATCATGGCCGACATACGGGTCGAGTTGGCAGAGGGAGCATTCTACTTTTTTTGGTCTCGTCCGTCGCCCACTCCCAAACCTCCTGCAAGCAGGGCCAGGTTGTTCAGTGGGTTGGCTGTAAAGCCATACACTCGATCCCTTGTTTTATTGTGGGGGGACCCCGGTATTTGTGGATATCGTGGGCTGATTATCACCTGTTGCTTCTTGTATTGATCTATCTAACTGCTAAAGCAATTGGCTAGGAAGCCCAGTAAGAGGATACAGAGCTATCGGAAACAGATCTTGGAGAGTTACAAGACCCTCCCACAATAAAACAACGGGTCGAGTGTACTGGTATGTACATTACGTGTTGAATCCCAGTCATACAAAGGAGGCTAGGATCGTTAGTCTACTCTATTTTTATTCGATTTTATTGGGTGGGTGGAGTAGCCCGCTTCAGCTACCTAGGTAGATCCAGGTCGGTTAGGTACCTGTTGCTGTACGCTGAGTGACACACCATCACTAAGGTACAGTAGAAAACGATAATCGAATTGGATAAATAATCGCCGCAGCAACAAGGCATCCCGCCATTGGCTTCCCATTACACGCGAAGGAACTGGAGCAACGAGAAGGAAACAACGACTGGGTGTGTTACGCAAAACTTGGCTGGCACTGAGGGGGTTGCAATATATGAGGCCGGTCCGTTCCATGTTTTTAACGATAGCATTTACCAGTTTTGGGCTGTTGAGCCTGTGAGGACAACGACAAGAAGTCCGCTGCACCGCGCATACTGAATTGGATTGCATAGGATCAGCAGATCGTTGACGAGGAGATGGGAGAAGATTTCCTTGTTAGTACGAGCGTGCATCAGTAGATGTGGGCCATGTCGACATCGGTCTCTCTTCCCCCCAGGGATGCTTTCGATGCTTCGGTTTTTCAACAAAAAGCTGCCTACACACCTACATAGTACTATAGCCAGTCAGCCCAGCCTCTTCGAAAGCCACTCTGCTGGTCTCACTCGTTACGGATTGCGAAGTGTCTTTCATGCGAATCCAACAAAGCAGCTGACCAGCAGGGAGACAATAATCCGGGTGACAAGGCTTGTTGGTGGAGCCGGTGCGGCCATGCAAGTTCTCCTGCCCAGCCGCCGTAGACGCAACCAACCTTGATTGGAATTGTTGTACTCAGCTCCCATGCTGCCAACGTGCTCCTGATCTTCTGCAGTCCTCATAAAAGGAATGTGCTGCCTACGGATTTCCGTCGTTTCGACCACGGCCGGGGGGAACTGCGTACCGATCTTGCCGACTAGACGCCGGGGGACGTCTACCAAGGCGGCAAATTTCCTACCTAGGTCTACTTCGTGAAGTACTCGCTAACCGGTTGAACCATCGGCCGGGACAACACGAGGCGTCTTACTAGCTAGCTTAACGTCGATCAAAGCCCGTCAACAGGTTCGCTATGCTCATTAGACGATGATCTCGAGGCTTTTAGGATCTCGGTACTCCATACCTGTATTTCGAGCATGGATGGATGACATGCTGGCTGCTATAAAATGGGGCGCACCTCCACAACCTTTTCTGTCTCACAGACTTTCAGGGCCGTCCTTGATCATCAGATGCAGATTCACCGCAGTTTTCGATATGACGCCTCATCATGTCAATATTCTCTTCATGATGATGCTTTTGACTTTTATGTCAAGAATTCTAGGCGGAAAAATAGGTCGTTCCTGAGCTAGTATCCATCGGAGATTTCCACATACCTCACTTCATCTGCACCCAATCACAAGAGTTCCTTAAGCGGTTAGATGCATATCAGAAAACCTGCACCTATATGGATTTGACTACAGGTCGTTGTCCTACCAACCGGACAGAGTCTTGGTACTGACTATTCTCGAATACTGATGCAAAATAAAAGGCTGGTTGTCTTGATGTTGCAGCTGCCCTCCTGTCAACACTCTTACTTCTTGGCGCGATTCTTCGGATCATATCTCGAACTATATCTCGTCGTCAGGAATACAATTTGCATGGAGCCATACGCGCGGCGTTCTCGCGTTACGCGGATTACGCAAGTTCCTGAGAAGGGTCAGCAGATCGTTCCTCAACTTCGTCTAGTGTCCGATGCAACTCTGCCGGAACTGAGATCGATTACGCTTCGGAAGTCGAACCTTCTTTCAATGCAGTACATACCGGTACATTCTTCGGTATTCTACGCATCGGAGTTATCCAGCTGTTCCATTAGCCCCGGTCTTGCTCCAACCACCGCCAACTAATGAAGCCACCTTTGCAAATCGCAATTCCAGAAATTTTCAAGCAGTCCAAGTTTCTTCGTCGTTTAAATATGAGGTCCACAACTCTTTTTCTTGCAAACGGCTCCAAAGCAATCAGCACAAGCGTGCGTGCACGTGTGCTTTTAGGCAGTCTTCAGGCGCTCCTGGTGAAGCTGCCACTATTCCCGATATCGTTAGGTGAGCCGCCCGCTGCTGGCTTTAACCCCATATAATATAGTCCCTAAGACGGTACCTGGCATGGGGAACTGCGGATCGTTCTCTTCCTCGTCTCGTATTCGAGGGCGTCTAGTTCGTACAAAACATCCTATTACTCACAGTCTTCTGACTTCTGATGCTCTGATACATACTTGTATGCGCTGGGCCCGATAATAGTGCGCAAGAATAGAACAGCCGCATGGTTACAGACTTTTCGGAACCAATGATCAATGGCTCAGGGGTGAACCCCGAATTGAAATCTTGGCCTGGCTGCGGCCGCATTGAAACAGCCTAGTTAGTCCATTCAATAGTGCAACTCTGGCAGCAATAATCAAGCGAACGATTTTATGACGAGTCAGTAAATAAGTCGCCTCCCAAAGGAGCTTACGCGGTTCGCAGAACGGCTTACTATGCCAGTTCTAGCACAGATGTAGTTCCATTATTCCATAGGAGGAAATTTGCCGTTTGGGCTTCATCAAGCAACATACAGATGAGCGGGTCGGGGAAACATTAGGATGGCAGGTTTAGGTGAGGGCGGCGTAGCAAAAGAGGTAGATAACGACTTGCCTATCTCTCCATCCCGTTCCCTCGGTTCTCATCCTGACTCTATTCCTTCGGACTAAGTTACCGATCTATAAAGTAAAAGCGATCCCATCACGGCTACCTGCCCAGTCGGGTCACCCGCCACCTTGCTGGGCGGGCGAATCTCACACTCCTGTTAGGTCGCGCCTACTTCATCTTTATTCCTTTGCCATCTTCATTTCGTTGCCCAGTATAATTCTAATGAACGAATTCAGGTTAGCTCGTGTTTATCTTCTTATACTTCCAATCCCATAAGGCCGTCCTTCCTTCCGTGACTTCCGTCCCTCTAACGCTATGCGGCGTGTTGGCGCGCGCGCGTGCGGAGCATCCATGCATGCAACCTCCAGCAGCGCGTTACAGAAATGTTGCGGAGTCGATCTATATTTCGAGCAACGTCGCGGCAACTTCTGTACGTGCATACCTACTGCCGCCGGCGTTACCGACCTTTCCCTGAAACACCGCTGCGCCAGCCAGCAGCGAATGCGGTGGGACTAGCAACGTCCGAGTTATCGTTGCGGTCGTTCGTTCTAGGAGTTGCTAAGTGTAGATATTAAAAGTCCTTTCCTGTCGTTGGCATTCGCGTGAAGTTTTAGACAGAGTATCCGCTCTGGAGGAAGGGGTTGCCGATTTGAAATTGTGTATCGTACGGGTTTGAACGGGACTAGAAGGCGGCACTTCGATTCAGACAGCGGGCAGTAGTCGCGGAGAATATCTAGCAGAACTAAGACGAGTTCACCATCTTTTTGTGAAGGGGCCAGAACGAGTCGTAAACGCTATGAGGAGGCAGAGCCGATCTCACCCATGAGGGCGCCGCCTCGTCGAGTGAGGAGATTTCATGAAAGGCTGGATTTGGAGAGAGATGTCCAATCGAGGCGTCTCCGGAAACACGATATTGAGTGCCGCTGGAATCGTTAGGATACAGGAGCTACAAGCACTTATAAAGAGGGATACGACTAAGCCAGGTCCTCGGTCCGGATCTCCAGGCCATCGCGGTCGAGCTACGTTGAGCTACCATCCTCAGTTAGGTTTCGTGACTCACAAAAAAGGCCTATCGTTCGATACCTAGGCGATCAACCTCTCACCCTGGCGCTTCTCGTCGACTATTGCATTAGGAGTTCAGTGGTCGTCTCGATGCTCTGGCCTGCTGAGCTCGGCGGACCGCTAAACCAGAGGACTCTCTCCTCTGATCCATGGACTTTCAACATCACATTCTGATACGCTCTGAGAAGGAACCCGCCTTCAGGTTCTTGCAATTCTATCGCCATGGGGTCAGAGTTGGTGTCGACGCCTTGTCAAGGTAACGGGGATAGTTTAAACTGACAGTGTCGCAGAGCCCAGACACGGTTGACAAGATGCTCCATACCTAAGACTGGTGTATTGTCCCGTCCTCTCAGACGGATATAGATTCAGAGAACACGACAAGGCTCATCGGACTGGCACTGGGAAGTATGGATTACCTTCAAAAAAAAATTAGTGTCAATAGATTTATCTGAAATCCGCGTTACGGAACTTCCAGGGGTTATTCTCTACTCTTAGCTGTTAGCGACGAGGTGAGTGCTAAGTTCCCTATCACATTTGCAATGAAATTGGACATCGATGCTCTGGGGCCCTGTTTAGCCTAGGATTGGTTAATGAATGCCAGCAACCCCCAAGGCTCTGCGTTGGTGCAAGAAATCATCCATCGACTATCTTCAACTATAAATGTATTTCAAGAAGCTTACCATAGACTCCTATTGGCCCCGGCAACCCACATCTAGCCGCTGTTCTATTCTGGCATTTGTGACTCTGGGCGAGGTTGCAGGGGCATCGTAACTGGAGACGGTCCAACTCGATCAAGTAAGGGCGCTCGAGGACCACATAGAAGCACCAATATGACAAATCTTGATGGCAATACCCGTATAACAATATAAGGGTTCATCACCAAGTGCAAGCGCAAGGACCAAGAATACAGCTGGCCTTGAGGTTGAATATATCAAAGACTAGAACCCCGCCTTAATCGACGGGACCGTTCTTGGCTCATGCCCGAGTCTTTAGCAACCGGTCTTGATAAGGACCCAGCTGGCATATGCATCGCGAATAACCAAAACCGGAGGGCACCAACCAGGTGAGAACAGTGGCTCAGCTAGAAGCTACGTCTTCCCCCTTCCACGCGCCGACATAGCGCTCCGTGTCTGTACCCAACACTCAGAGAGGACGGTAACCCGGATACCGCCATGGCATAGGGACCATTCTACCATGGCCCATTCGCATTCGTGGGAGGTTCCTAGGGATTTGGAAGCGCTCAGATGCCTTCGACATTTGAGGTCCATCCCGGCACTCGGGATGGCTTATAGGGAGCCTCTTTCCTGCTCGCTCCAGGAGTGTGTATTACGCCCTCTTCACACTTCCGTCGATGTTGAATAACGGCAAGACTCTGCTTACAATCGGGACCCTTCGTAATAATCATTCATACTTGCTGCTATGAGGACATCACCACAACGCAGCTAGAGGATATGCCGACCCTCCGTCCGCACTTGCCTATCCACAGCACCAACCTTCTTTATGAGGTTGAAAGGACTCGGTCCTCACCGGAATCTTTGCTTCCTTGCATTTCCCGAAGACGTCATATCGTCCGACACGGGCTGGCAGCCTCATCCAGGTTCCAGAGTTCTCACGGTGGCTTTATAAGTCCTAGCGAGAATCGTGACGGGATTTCTGAGATCGCTAATCCTCGAGAAGCGCGTCTAGATTTATTGAGAGCGAGTTGAGTCGAATAATTTCTGTTCTGCGAGGTTATCGATTGTTTTCGTATTGACCGAAGTCATGCTGAGGCCCGACTCTACTACAGTAAGCCCTTGTCGGAAGTAAATCGTGATCTCGTTAACCACAGCCTTTGCGGGCATACAATTGTCAACGAGTGAGAAAGGACGCCAGCCGATGGACTGCCAAGGTCAACTGAGAGATGCTCAATAGGAATTGTCCATTGGCTTATCCGCGTAGGGGAACAAAAAGGCAGTTTATCCATTTTCACGGGAACGTGATCCGTAGCAGCTGATGATAGAGCATACGATCTGCGCGCCTGAGGTTTGCGCGCAGTAGCAGCCGAAACCACTTAGGCATGCGGATTCGTTAGGACCAAGTGTGGCAGCTCGATTGCTTCGTACACATAACCCTCGTTGGCGGTCGCCAGGGGCAGGCAGAGAGACCGCCGGATCCATTGAACAGCCTACTTAACACCAGGAAGCTATTAATGCATACTGGCTATCTCCTACATATGCAGCTTGAATGTACGGGCTGTGCAGGACCTTATACCAATGACTCTTCGCTACGGGTATTACTACGGGTCAGGGCATGGAAACCCCCCCTCGGAGGATATGCCGTACTGAATGTGCTACCCACCAATCACGAAACGTATGCTGCTATTAACATGGCGTATCCTACATAGGAGATTGTCGATCGGCGTGGGGGGATTGCTGATTGGACGGTTCAAGGAACCTCAACCAGCGGCTCAACAGACGGGACCTGAGACGCCTTATATTACTCGAGACGAATTTTACGCATCTGGGTTCACATGGCGTGAAACGTATGTACTGTGATCGTATGTACTGTGATGATGGCCAAACTAGAGACGCTCAAATCTCAAGACATGACCCTACTGTAGATGAATGACAGAAACCCATAACCTTTCGACCGCTCTCGCCCGCCACCGTGCAGCGGGATCGTGCATGCCGGCACAGGGATCATAATAGTAATTCTTTGCATTAGACATGTATCAGCGTGAACCACTGCGCCGCCCGCAACTAATTCTTCAACAGCCAGCTTGCAGCTGTTCCTTAGGCGAGATTGACTCCAACTCCTCGGCCGGACTAACATTACGATTTCGTCCTCTAGTGTTTATTTATCCCCGCTATAACAATAGATAACATAGGTAAAAGTTTCAGCATGTTTTTAAGGGTCTTATACCCGCTAGAGGTAAGACGACGTCTACATAGTAAGGGTTTTAGCGCAGGTTCACTTGCCGGGCTTGGAAACAGTTTCATCTGTCCTCACCCAATCAGGCAGTGCAGCTTGGCAGTTAAGGGCATCAGACGTCAAGGTTACATTTAAACCAATTACGTATAGATCTTCACTGTGAGATGTAAGTACATAGTAAGTTCTGTAGCATTGGTGCGACCCTCACTCCTCTTAGCGAGCTTCTCAAAGCCAGGTGCGATCGTCGTCTCAGCTTCAACAACTAGTTAGCTCTCTTGTGGTTCTGGTTTCTCATTTGCCACTGTGCTGTTATCAAAAGGCTCAAGAACCTATTGGCCGTGGGGGTCAATTGTTTATGCACTTAGCTGAAGCTTGCAGCATCTTTTAAGTTTCTCGTCACGACATCGCGCTTGTCTTTTACTTCGCTCTGTATTATTCTGCAGCTAAAAGCAAAACTCTCCCCGACGAAAAGCTTCAGTGGCGTCTAGCTTTGTGGTGACCTTCTTTAAGACCAGTGACCATCATGGCGTCATACGACAACAGTTACCACAATCACCAGAACGATCTCGGACTCTCCAGCTCCCCGTCGCGGGGGCATAGTCACTTTCCCAAAGGCTCCTTCTTGCTCCTGCAAGATGATCTGCCGCCGCTAGTAGCAAGAGGCCAGGGAGCTCTTGGGCAGTTGCTGAGGAGAAACCGCTCCCATGGCTCGCTTCATAAGTACGGCAGCACATGGCGAGGTGCCATGCCTCAGCCTCTGCCGCTTGACGACGAGGAGGCCGGCAAACTTCACAACGCCTCCAACAACGAATACGGCGACCAGAGGTCCCCCCGATCCCACTCGGAAGAACGAAGGCTGAGCCAGGTCCTCCACGGCACGCCCATGCGCTCGATGCGCTTGATAGGAAACTCTAATCCCAGATACAACTGGGCGAAGTACTGGAAGACCGAAGATGAGTTACGCACCATGAAGCAGCCGGTGCGGGGGTATTACGAGCGCACCAATTACTTGATCCAGCAGTATTTATACATTGATCGTCTGCTGGACAGTAGCTTGCCCCACGATCTCTTAAATGAGTACAATAACATGCCGCGGAGTTCCTTCAGAGGTGTCGAAGTGCCGGACACCATCTCAGAGGAGCCGGGAAATGCGCTCCCCGCAAGGTCTTTGGATAGCGGGCTTGCAACGGGCAACGGGACCCCAGCATCTCCCCAAAGCCCAGAGTATCAATCTACAAACGACAACACGGCCGATGATGACGCACAAGCGAAACCCCAGAGCGCTAGCGCCACCAAGAAAGTCAAACGGACACCGAGGGACATATATCGAGCTACGGAGACGACGCCACTCTTCATCAACGGCGATGAGGAGGACGAATACTGGGGTGACAACCCGAAGCCGGAAATTCCATGGCTGGAAGACGATGGCGACCTGGACAGCAGTAGCCCCATTGTAGCACTCGCGATTTACGTCAATTTCGCCGCGAATGTGATCTTGCTCGCGGGAAAGATCGCCGTCGTCGTATCGGTGCCGTCAATGTCCGTGCTGGCCAGTTTGGTGGACGCCGTGTTAGATTTCTTGTCCACGGTCATCGTGTGGACAACCACCTGGTTGATATCTCGGCAAGACCAGTACGCATATCCCGTCGGGAGGCGGAGACTCGAACCGTTAGGAGTCTTGGTGTTCTCGGTGATCATGATTACATCTTTCGTTCAAGTCGCCCTAGAGTCTATACAGAGATTGGCTTCCCCGAACCACGAGCTGATTCAGCTGTAAGTTTCACCCATCCCGTCATCATTTGGTATCCAGCCTCCGAGGCTTTAAGATTTTGTCTACGGTGCAAATTGACACCTTGCTCTCTCTACTGCTCTAAAAAGCTCAGAGAACCCGCTGGTTAACATACTTGCAGTGGAATAGCAGCCGTCGGCATCATGGTTGGGACAGTAGTCATTAAAGGTCTGTGCTGGTTATGGTGTCGATTGGTCAGGAACTCCAGCGTTCAAGCCTTGTAGGTCTTCTCAACTCTTTCATGTTACTCCTACAAGTCTGACGATGCTACAGAGCTGCCGATGCTTTGACCGATGTCATTTTCAACGTTGGCTCCATCTTATTTCCCATAGGTATTTGGGTTCCCCTCCCTAGCATACGGTCGTTGTTGCTAATACGTATAACAGTCGGGTTTTATGCCAAAATCTGGTGGCTAGATGCTTTAGGTGGTCTCTTGCTGTCGCTTATCGTCATCTTCAACTGGTCGCAGACGTCATTGGAACACATCAAGAACCTAAGTGGATTCTCCGCTACTGCGGATCAACGAAACATATGTATGTCGTCCCCTTTTTACCTGCTGTCCCTATCTGCGTAAAACTGACAATGCCTGAGTGCTGTATCTCACCATGCGCTTCGCGAAGACGATTAAACAAATTCAGGGCCTGCAGGCGTACCACGCCGGCGACAAGCTCATCGTCGAGGTAGACATCGTCCTGGATGCTTCGACGACCCTGCGTGACTCCCACGACCTGAGCGAGAGCCTGAGCTACGTCTTGGAGTCGGTCCCTATTGTCGACAGGGCCTTTGTCCACACAGATTACGCGACATATAATCTACCGACCCATATGCGACAATAGTGTGGGGAGATGGACAGGACTGGATCTTGATGTGTAGTGCTAAGTGGGTGCTGGATATCTCACGGTCGTGTGGCTATGCACCCGTGTCTGTAAAGCAAGAGATGGGGAAAGAGGCCGGTTGGCGTTGAAGTTTTCGGGGGCTGGTGTGGGAAACTATGTCAGCGGTAGACTTGTGTATGGACCTGGCTGGATACGTAGTATGCGGCCCGGTCGAGTTGGTCAGAGTGGCGTAAACTTCTATCGCTAGCTCTGCCGCAATGGGCACAAAGCCCTCGTCGGGTTTATTCCTACGCACAGAGAGACAAAAAAGAAGACACAAAGGACTGACTGTAAAACAACCCCCTGATTCCCTGCGTCTCTAGGGGCATCCTCCCTATTTAAAGGATGATGTGATTATGACTAAGTCTGAAGGCCCGTATAATAATAGCATTCCCTATGTCTTGTGAGAAACCTAAGGAGCCAGTACGAACAACATGTCATCTCCCGTTCTGGTTTCAACCTGTGTGCATTGCACACGAGCAAACATCACATTTAGGGGTTTACAGTAATAAGACACAGTTAAATTCAAAGACAGCACTTTAACGCCACTAATATGAATCAGCATCCAAGATCTAGCCATTTTTCTATCCCCAAACGCCTAAGTCCTTTGAAGCAACTTCAAGTGTCCAGAAACACTACAATGCAGTTTCTACACCGAGGCATTACCTACCGGGACCACTCCTCAGCCGCCCTTTCCATTACCTTTAGACAACTTACCTCGCTTCGATTACCTACCCCCTTTAAGCGGAGTTCCCAGTCTTACCGGTCGTTGACATCCGCTTCCGGTTCGCGAATGACGACTGCGTAGAGGAAGGCGTCCAGGAAGGCGTCCTGAAAGCCGGGGTGCGCGAAGAGCCGGACTGTGACGACGGCTTAGTGGGGGTACCCGCCGCCGCGGCCGACGACGACGACGACGACGTGCCGCCGGTCTGAGTGGCCGGCTTCGGCAGCGCCGAGGGCTTCCTGTTCGCGCGGGCGACGGAGGCAAGCTTGGCCCTTGTGGCCTCGGCCCCCTTTTCGAGTGTCTGGACCGTCTGCGATTGGTCCTTCTTGAAGGGGGACACCATGACGAGCATGAGCGTGCGGCTGCCCTGCGTGAGCGACTCCTTCAGGGCCTTGGTCAGCGCCGAGTCGTAAGGCACGCGCGTGCCGCTGCCGAGCGCCGTGATGACCAGGTTCAGGTTCATCAGGTCCGAGTTGATCGCCACGCCCTCACGCATCTGCTTCCCGGTGGCTCCCGCCGCCGCCGCCCGCTCGGAACCCGCCAGGTCGATGAGGTTGAGTGTCCCCGTGGTGGTCTGCCCCGCGCGCCGCCCGCTCAGCGCCTCCCGCGTGATGCGGACCGCCAGCACCAGGTGCGAGCGCGACGACTGCTCATTCGCGCTGGTCGCCGCGACGGTGCGGTGATGCGATGCCTGGCGGACCATGTCCAGCGCCGCGGTCTGCGACACCGTGGTCTCCCAGGTCGCCTGCTGCAGTCTCACAGTAACCTTTTTGCCGTCCTTGGGCTCCTGCAGGAGGTCGTAGACGGTGTCTTGGTAGATCTCCGTCACGGAGAGCTCTATCTTGTACCGGTAGCTCATCGCATCGTCCTCTGCAGCACGGAAGATCATATTGATCGCTCGAGGGATGATGCCGGGCGACTCGTCGTCACCGAGCATCGTATGTGACTTCCCCGAACCTGTCTGCCCGTAGGCGAAAATACAGACCTTTTTCCCTTCCACCGCCGATTGCGCAAGGTCGCTGACCTCATCGAACACGACATCGTTGGTGTCGTCCTGGCTGAAGATTCTCTCAAAGTCGAAGGTCCTCACGTTCGCAACGTCGCCGGTGAGGCCCTTGCGAGTGGCCATGAGGTTGAGCTTACCCCAGTGCTCGCTGAAGTCTCCGCGCTCGGGCTGCCCGAAGTCCATGAGCTCATCCTCGGGCGTGTCGCTAGGGGCGGGTCGGATTCTGGCCATGACGCGGATGCTACCTTTCATGTCCTGCACCTCATCGAACAGCCGGCGACGTCGCTCCTGCTCGCGCTCGATTGTCTCCCTCAGTAGCGCTTCGATGCCGTCACGAGCCGATTGTGACTCCTGAAACTGATCTCTCCAGTTCGCGTTGCTCTCCTCGATCTCGCGAAGGGCAGCTTCGTATTGTTGCGCGAGCATGTCCCGGTCCTCCGCCACCTTCTTAATCCGGGCCTCGTAAATAGCCTTTCTTTCTTCGGCCTTGTCCGCGCGGGCTCTCTCCTTTTCGAGTCTCTCTTTTAACTGCCGAAACTCTTCTCCCCTCCCAGCCGCAACGTCTGGGCCGGCGGACTCCCGTACCTCCTTGCCGTCTGCCAACTGAGCTCCCTGGCTCTCGACTTGGCGCTCGAGATCTGCAATCTTCGCTTCTAGCTGCTCCTTGATGTATTGCTTCTGGTATTCGACATTATTAAAGTTCTGTGCCTCTTCCATACTTTGAAGCCGCTGGTCCATGTTCTCCATTGTGTCGGCGATGGCACTCAGGAATTTTCCTAGGTGTCCGTCGGGGCCTATAACCACTTCGTTTAAGTCTTTGGAGAAGTCCCTCACCGTTGCGTCGAGCTGGTCAAGCTTTTGGTCGAGATGAAGAATGCCATTATCGACTATCCTGTCCTCCGAACCGGTCGCCATCGTCGTTTCAGGTTCCTGTGAAGTGATCGATTCTTGTGACAAGTACATGGTCCTCAAATCCATCGGCAAAGAGTATCCGGCTCTCCCAGTATTGTATTTATTAGTTACATGCCCGTAAAAAACTATTCTGCGGTTACCGAGAGCGCACGATCTGCTTATATACCCTAGTACAGCGGTCATACTTCGTCGAAACAAGGCATAGATCCTAAGCAACAGCTTTGTTGTCGACGGTTGGTCAACAAGGATATAGACAATGTTACTTTCTGCTCTTTGAAACCAACGCCCTTTCGTCCGTAAGTCATTGTTGTTCTACCTAAAAAAGATTTTAGAAGAAAGAGAACAGTTGCTCACAGTCCACCAGACTTGACCAGGCAGAACAAAGAAGGTATGAACTAAGATTTATCTCAGGCTCCTAAACAATGCTGTTTGTTCTAAATGCCGACAGCCTCGCACTAACCCTAGGCTTAGTATTCGAGCCTAACAGGGTTCTATAACACTTCTCATATTTTGAACTCTGGTGAGACACTATGAATTTTTCCGAGTTCCACCCAGCCTGCCAGCTTAACTGGATATCAATTAGGAAGCAAGCCGAGATATTTCATTTTGGTGCAAAGACTGATGCGGTTAGTTTTGGATCTGAAGGATAATACGAAGGATGACATGTCAATGATTAGACCCTCGAAAGCTTCTCGAAGGAAACTAACATAGGCACCAGATTCGGGAAAGTAATTAGATCGCAAGCAGGATATAATCTGACCTGACTCTGTCTGGACTCCCACTTCTGCGTTTGGAGGGTAAGAAGGTTCTTGGGACTTGCAATGATTCTATTCGTTAATATGTTGGATTCCAAAAGGTGGGCGCTCGAACCATGCCCTCGTTTGAACGTAATGAGCTTGCGAACGAAGTGGAAGAGGGTTATTATGTCGCTCATCCGCTTCCCTAGAAACCGACTTCCGCATTGGATCTTATCGTCCTAAGTAGGAAAGTAAAGGTAAGCGCACTATGCGGCCGGTGCGTACAGTAACTGTATTGATCCGTCTCTCTTAAATCCGTGCCAATTTGTATGGCCCGTGCGAAACCTCGAAGCCCTGGAAGCCCTAACCTAACCTGACCTGACCTAACTACAGTAACGTAACCTTAATTATTGCTAACCTTATAGTCGACTTAGCTGCCCGTCGACAACCTAGCTAAATTATGGTTAGCCAGGTCGACAGCTAACCAGGTCGACGGCTAACCAGGTCGACGGCTAACCAGGTCGACGGCTAACCAGGTCGACGGCTAACCAGGTCGACGGCTAACCAGGTCGACGGCTAACCAGGTCGACGGCTAA